>VZDJ01000014.1:840526-892280 GCA_008694505.1 Cyanoderma ruficeps
CGATCCTGCCCCATCCCCAGCCTGGGGATGCAGCTCCTGCCTGAATTCCTTCCCTGACTGGGGACAGTGGTGGGTGCTCGTGTCCCTGGCCCAGGACAGGGCCACCAGGAGAGTCACTGGGGCCACCTGGGGGGATCCGACCCACTGGGTTCCAAACTTGGGCTCAGCCCAGCTAAGCTGGAGGAAACGCTGTGCAGCTGGCCCGGGAGCTGGAGTGGGGTTTAACCCAGTTTTAACCCAAACTGGTTTCTCTGAAAAGTCATGGAAAGGGAAACAGTCCCTGCCCACAGCGGGCTGCTCCCAGGACCCGGTGAGAGTCAGGCGGGAGCAAAACCCAAACCACAACCCACATTCTGGGGAGAAATCGTTCCCAGGGGTTTGGGGGAAGTGGGGAGGTGTGTGAGGAGGGGAAATCCCGCTGCAGGCGATTTGTGAAGGTGGTGTCGGGGTGTCAGGGGGTGTTGGGAGTGCTCCCTGTCACACTGTGAGTGAGGCCTCGCTCCTGCTGGGCTGTGCCACATCCCTGGTGTGCCACATCCCTGCTGTGCCATATCCCTGCTGTGCCACATCCCTGCTGTGCCATGTCCCTGGTGTGCCACATCCCTGTTGTGCCATGTCTCTGGTGTGCCACATCCCTGCTGTGCCATATCCCTGCTGTGCCACGTCCTGGTCTCGTCGTATCCCATCCATGCTGCATCCTGACCGTGCCATATCCAATCTGTGCCATATTCCAGCCTTGCCGTATCCCAGCTGTGCAATATTTCAGGTTTGTGCCATATCCTGGCCGTGCTGTATCCCAGCTCTGCCACATCCCGGCAGTTTTCAGGGCTCTGTGTGTTCTCCTCAGCCTGTCCTGTGCCACGGTGGTGTCCGTGGAGGGCGGATCCGTGTTCCAGTCCACGATTCCCACACGTGGTGGTGTGTGTCCAGCCTTTATCCAGGTGTTTCTGGCTCTCGCTGCCACCGGGGTGTCGCTGGGGTCTGTCCCTGTGCCGGTGCCACCGGAGGGGCAGTGCCAAGGGCTGTTCCACAGGTGCCGCTGCACAGGTGAACGCAGAGCCCCGGTTCGGGGTGGGATCCTGATCCCGATCCCGATCCCAGCCTCGGCTGGGAGCGTCCCGTGTCCCACGGGGACGGGGAGCAGGACCAGAGCCGTGGAAATAAAAATAAACGCCGCGAAACCGCAGCACACGCCGGGGGTGCGATCATCGTGCCCATCATTGTGTCGGTGAGGTTTGGAGCCCTCAGCGGTTCTCCCGGGGACGGGACGGACACGAGGCTCCTTGTCCGTCAGCCCCGGCCGTGTCCCAGCTCCGGAGCTGCCCAGGGCTCCTTCCAGCCTGCTTTGCTCACACCGGGGCTGCTCCGGGGCACCGGGAGCCGAGGCTGTTCCGTGGGGGCTGCGGGTCCGGGCTCCGTGAGGCTCCGTGAGGCTCCGGGGGCGCCGCCGGGGGTGCGCGGATGCAACCGGGGCTTTGTGGAGATCCGGAGGTCCCGCTCTTGGGTCCGTAGGTGCCGGTCAGGGGTTCGCGGGTGCCGCCAGCCCCCGGTGATCTCGGTGATCCCGGTGTCCCTCGCCCCCCCCGGGCCGGTCCCGCCCCGTTCCGGTGACGGCGCGGGCGGGCCGGAAACGCGGGGGGGCCGCGGCGGCCCCGCTCCCGTCCAGGTGCTCCTGTCCCGGTGCTCCTGTCCCGGTGCTCCTGTCCCGGTGTTTCCCGTCTTGGTGCTCCTGTCCTGGCCCGCTGTTCCCGTCTCGGCGCTCCCGGCCCGGCCCGGTCGCAGCCCGGCACCGCCATGCGCAAATTCTTCCAGGAGATCAAGGCCGACCTGAAGTTCAAGACGGCGGGGCCCGGGCAGAAGCTCTCGGAGCCTTCCCGGTACGGGCTGAGGGGACCCTCCGGTAACGCCAGCGCCGGTAACGCCACCCCCGGGCACCACCGGCCCCTCCGCGGCCGGTACCGCCCGCCCTGGGCCCGGTGGGGGACACGGGGCCGGAGTCAGCGACATCGCCGGGCCCGAGCGCCCCTTCCCGCGGGGCCCGGGGCTGTCACCGCACGAGCGGTCACCGAGCCCGTGTCCCCCGTGTCCCCGTGCCAGGGCCCCCAAGGAGAAGCCGAAAGCCGAGGCGGCCCCGAAGCCCCGTCAGGCCCCGACGGATGAGGCGCAGAGGGCGGCGGCCGCGGCGCTGGCCCGGCTGGAGCTGAAGCCCAAGGGGAAGGCCCCGGGCTCCTCGCAGGAGGCCATCAAGAACCAGGGTAGGAGCGGGCCGGGGAACCCGCGGAGCTCCCGAGGGAGTTTTGGGGCAGCTGTCATGGAAATGGGGTCATCTCGTCACGGAAATGGGGTCATGTGCAGCCCGGGGCTGGGACACCGCACCTGGGCAGGTGTTTGTTACTCAGGGCAGCGCTGAGCTGTCCAAAAGCCGCTGGAATGCGCCGAGCCTCCACTCCAGCTGCGGTTTTGTTTGTTGTAGTGAGGAAAGAGCTGATGGCCGAGGCAGCTGCCAGCGAGAAGAGGCTCTCCATGGAGGAAGAGGTGAGGGAGATGCTGCCATTCCCTGCTCAGCACCCCTCGGGGCTGCTCTCCCTGTCCTGAGTGGATCTGCCAGGGTATTTATAAACATGATCCCCCCAAAACCTCCCCGTGCTCAGTTTGGTGCCTGGTTTTATCTCCTTCAGGAGCAGGAGGAGGAAGGGGCAGCTGCTCCCTCTGTCTCGGGGGTTTATTTCATCTGCCCCTTGACTGGTGTCGTTGTGAGGAAAGACCAGAAGGAAAAGCAGCTCCGAGAAGCCATCCAGGCAGTGAGTGCTTCCCTTCAAACTCCTTCCCTTCCCTCTTCAAACTCCTTTTGTGCCATGGGTCCCCTCCAGCACTGACCTCTCCAACCCTCCACCTCCTTCCTCTAAAATCTTCCCCGGGACAATTTCACTTTACCAGCAAACGGGGAACAACTGAGCTGAGCTGGGGTCAGCTCCTCCCTGAGCAGCTTCTCTCCCTCTCCCCCAGTATTTCTCCGTGGACCCAGTGGCTGCTTCCATCATGGAGATCCAGACCTTCAACAAGGACCGGGAGAAGGTCCGGGCGTGCGTGGAGACCATGGCCAAGTGAGTGTCACTGAGGGCACGGGCAGCTCATCCCTTCCCTGCTGGATTTCCTTGCTCTGCTTCTGGGAAAGTCTCTTTTTTTGGAAGAAAACTGAACCCTTGAACCATCCAGTTTGTCAGTTGACCTGATGTCAGCATCCTGGAGGGGTCGGTCCCACTAGTGCAGGAGGTTTGGGAGCTGCTGGTTGTTTGGTTTGGCCCCAAGACATTGATGTATTTTATTTTCCTGGGTTTCTCAGCTTTTTTCTAACTGTGAGAAATACTGAGAGGTCTCTGTTTCCTCTCTGACCTTGGAGTGTCCTGCTTTGATCCAGGCAGTCCGTTCCTCTTCCTGCAGGTACCTGGATAACATTTATCTCCATCCAGAGGAGGAGAAATACCGGAAAATCAAACTGCAGAACAAGGTGTTTCAGGTGAGCTCAGACTCCTGCAGCTGCTCAGGCTTGAGAAGCCCTTGCTTGGAGCAAACTCCATCCAAATTCTGTCCTTTTCTTCCAGGAAAGGATAAGCTGCTTGGAAGGGACACACAAATTTTTCCAGGCTGTCGGGTTTGAGACAAAAACGCTGCCTGTTCCAGGACAAGGCAAGAACTCATGGCGTTGATGTGGAGTCAGGGCTTTGGGGGGGTGCTGGGGGGCAGCTCTGCTTGCCGACAGCTCCACAGAGCTCATTACCCCAAGGCTGAAACAGAAACACCCTCCGAGCCTTGTCGGGACGTGACATTTTCCCAGAGACCCTTGGCCCTGCATGTCACTGCCCTGAAGACCAAGCCCTGTCCTTGTCCTTGCAGAGACCACGGAGGAGTTCTACGTGCTGAAGGAGGAGATGCTGAGCAGGCTGGAGGAGCTGAAGGAGCACAAGGAGCAGCTGCTGAGCTCGGAGCCCGTGCGGGCGCAGCTGCACCGGCAGCTGACGGTGTTCCGGCCGTCGCCCGCGGCCGCGCGCTTCGACCTGCCCCACGACTTCTTCAACCTCACTGCAGAGGAGCTGCGCAGGGAGCAGAGGCTGCGGTGAGGCAGCAGGGCCAAGGGGACAGCAGCCAGGAGCTGGTGGCTCTCTCTGTCCCCCCGGGGGCCTACAAGGGTGTCTCCACACAGGACAGAGGCGGTGGAGAAGGCGGCGATGCTGAGGACCAGGGCCATGCGCGAGAAGGAGGAGCAGAGGGAGATGAGGAGGTACAACTACACCCTGCTGCGGGTGCGCTTCCCCGATGGATACATCCTCCAAGGTAAAAGAGGTTCCTCAGCCTTCCTGGGGGCACTTCCAGAAGCTTCTGAGGAGGGTAATTGTAGTGGGAGTGGGTAACAGGAGGTGCTGAGTTCGGCTGGTGGAATAAACCAGCCCAAAACCGCAGTGGGGTGACGTTTCTCCATGAACTCTTCCCATCTCCAAACCCTCCCCCTGCTCAGGGTTGGGGTTTTAAGCCAGGATTGGACAGAGAGGGAAGAGTCTCAAGGCATCATTAATTAAAGTGTGCTCTTCCCAGGCCTCTGGAAACAAGCTGGACTCATTAGATGAGTGTGTGACAGCAGCCAGCGTGAGGCTGCCCGTGTGATGTCAGACTGTACAACAGCATAAATCCTCTTCAAATTTGCCAGTAGAACTCTGGAAATCATTTCAGGCTTTCCCAGCTCTTTGTTACAGGCTGGCAGGGGGTCCCAACAATTGAGTATTTTTCTTTGGGGATTCTGCTTTTATAGTTTTCAGTTAAATCAGGCTGGCTGTGTGTCAGGGAAGTCGTTGATCAAGTCAGCATCAGTAGGTGAAGCCCCATGGAACCGACCACAAAAGGTTAGATTTTGGTAAATGCCAGACTCTCACCTTGTTTTCTCATGGCAGGGACTTTTTATGCCCGAGAATCAGTATCTGTGCTCTACAACTTTGTGAGAGAAGCACTCAGAGATGACTGGCTGCCCTTTGAGCTCCTGGGACCTGGAGGTCTCAAACTGACTGATGAGAACTTGGCCTTCAATGAATGTGGGTTGGTGAGTGAAAAAAATGATTGCTGGTACCTTCCAGGGCATCTTGAGGCTGGCAGAGTGAGGGGAGAAAGTTTTGTGTCCTTTCAGAGCCCCAAGTTGTGCTCTGAGCCCTCATTTTAAGCACAAATAAAGCAGCAACTGCTGGGGGGCTGCGAGGTGTGAAGTGGAACGAGGGAAGGCAGCGATGGTGAGGGAGGGTATGGACAGAAAGCCCAAAGCAGGAGCTGCTTGCAGAATCCAGCCTTTTCCTCCTCAGTTTGAGCAGTTCCAGGCCTGTGAATGCACACAGGCTGTTCCAAACTCCAGGAGCACAGAGCAGCTGTGGCTGGGAGTGTCCCCAAGGCCGGGATACAACAACCTGGGGACAGCGGGAGGTGTCCCTTGCCCTGGGCAGGGGTGGGACTGGACGGGGCTGTGGATTCCTGGCGTTGCACAGCCTTCCCTGGCCGTGCTCAGTGGCGGTGCCTGCCGTGCCCAGGTGCCCTCGGCGCTGCTGAGCCTGGCCTGGGACGCCGCGGTCATGGCCGACGTGGAGGCGGCGGCGGAGGAGGAGCAGGAGCGGCGCTGCCCCCTCCGGCCCGAGCTGCTGGACGGCGCCCGGACTCTCTCCTGAAATAAAGGGCGGTGTCTGCAGCGCTGCTGGCTTGAGACTCGTCCCTCCTTTTCCCGAGGCTGGTGGAGCTCAGAGGTGGTGCTGGTGGAGCTCTGCAGAGGGGGTGGGCGCTGCTGGCCCCTCCAGGCTCGCGCTGGTCTCTCCCCTGGGGCACTGGGATGCTGCCGGGGGCTCTCCACACCAAACTGGAGCAGGGAGACTGCCTGAGGTGTTCCCAAAGGAGGAGGTGGAGCAGGGATCAGGGGCTGTTAGGCTGGATTGTCAACCTGAGCCTGGCTCTGGGGCTGGGTTTAGAACTCAGCTTCCCCTCCTGCTTCTGTGTGCACTGTAACTCCTGTGGGAGAGAAGCTGTTTGGATAAAGCTGCACTCAGTCTGATTAAATGGAATTATTTAAATGCTCCGTTCTGATCCCAGTTGTTTCCAGTTGCGTTTGTTGCTGTAGGTTTGAGATGCCAAAGCAGTCTGGCACTGGTGTTACTGGGGCAGCATCACCCTCCTTGTCCCCTCACAGAGCAGAGGGTGACAGCAGGGAACAGCTACTGCTGCTGCTCCAGGGGAGAGAATAAATCCCCAGTTACAGACAATCTTGTAAGGAACTAATCCATAGCTCACCAGTCACATAAAGCTGAAAGCCCCAGCAGGATTGTCCTGTGTTTCACCAAGTTTGATGCCAGCTCAGTCCTTTAATACCTCAAAAGTTTTCCTGTGGGACAGAGCCCAGCTCTGACGTAGACAAGAGGCTGAGAATCTAGCCCTGACCTGTCCAGCCTGTCCCAAAATAAGAGGAACGATGCATTTTGCCTTTTCCAAAGGCAAAGCCCTGCTGCTGTTCTCTGGAGCAAGTAAGACCACAAACAGGACGGTACAAGAGCATAAATTCATATATAATTGTACATCATTTAAACCCAAGGCCACACTGTACAACATTATGAACAGTCATTCCCCAGTGGCATCACAATAAGCTTATTCCAAAAGCCCTCAGCTACTTTTAGAGATAACTTAGATACCTTCCATTACAAAGAAGTATCAAAATTTCAATAATGCTTTATTAAAGGACAGATTAATATGCAGTATTTAAAAAAAAAAAAGCTAAAAAGCTAAAACTAAAAATTTAAGCTTCCATCTGGTCTGAAGCAGAACAAAGTGCTGTCTTCTCTTTACAAGAAATGTGGAATACTTTCAAGTATCTTGGTCAAAGATACACGAGGTTTAAAAACTTCTAGCTCATTCTACATACATACAGAGGAGTTAGTAGGCATTTAAGTCTCAAATTGTATTAGATGGGCTGACCATGCTGCTGTCCTGGTGAGAAGCTCTTGTGCCACTGGATTCTGAAGCTGTGGAACCTGCAAAGGAGAGAATGTGTTGGGTTTGTTTCGTTTATTTTATAAATATTCTCATTAATCCAGTAGAATTTGACTACTTCGTGTTTGATCTGTCTTAGCTTCCTGCATCTGTTGTGAGTCTCCTTTTCAACACTATTTAAAAACTGGTTTCAATGCTGGCTTCATATTTAATATCACCAAATCCAGAATAATAATAATAAAAAAAAAAATCACTTCAACCATAAAAAGGATTTTCATAATCTTTTCAGCGCTTTGGAGTCAGGCAGAGCCAAACAAACAGAGCTGCTCGTGTGTCAGCAGAGCCTGAGGGAGGGAAGCTGCTCAGTGGCACCCTCAGAACAAGAGGTGACAAACCCGAGGCGAGGTTTTCATCTCAGAGCCTGGTAATAAGCAAAAGAAGCTTAAGATTAAAGCCAGGCTTCTTGTCAGGCAATCCCAGGGCCTGTTTGGGGAGCTGAGAGGAGCTCAGAGAGGAAGGAGAGCCCAGATAACGCCTGGGACGGGTCAAACGCTACAGGATTTTCTGTGCACCAGTCCTTATCTCCCAGAGGAGCTGCCCAACACAAACCCACTGCCCTTAGAGCAGGTTGGGAGAGCTCTATTGTGAGCTGCAAGAAAGAGCCCAGAGCTCTGGAAAGCGCAGCACGTGCCTGGAGTCAGCTCATTGATCTGTGTGATCACGTCCAAAAGCTCTTGGAGATGAAAGGAGCTGCTCCACATGCTCATCCCAGCACAGCCTGGAAGGAGATGCTGCAGCAGAGGGGGCTTTGAAGCCTTTTTTTTCCAAGGGATAACTGGGACACAAACACGAGAACTGCTCAGGTTGTGCAGCAAAGCAGCAAAGCTGCTCCCTGACGTTTCCTTCAGGCAATTTGCACCTTTGAGGTGGCACCAGAGGGGTAAGAACCCGGACCTTGCCAGGCCTGGAAGGGAGCAGCAATATATTTCCAGTTATTCCCCTCACGCTCACTTGTGCTCCCAGAAAGAACCAGGTAACTCTGGCTGCTCACAAAGGGCTCTGTGCCACTGAGGCAAGGGGAAAGAGGAGGGCAAAAAGGCAAGAGCAGCTTAGAGAGGGCCATCAATAGCAAAGAGGCATTTTTTAAAAAAAGGTTAAAAAGCGGGAGTATCTAGAATAAAATATCTGTAGAAAGAAAAACTCAAAGAATGGTGAAAAAGGGGCAGGAAACCCCAAGTTCAGGTCACACGGCTCCTGCTCCCTTTGGGGGAGCGTCTGCCAAGAGCCTGGCACCCCCATTTCCCTTCCCACCTTTTCCTGGCTGTACATCCACAATCATGCAGTCGTCATCTTCCTCATCTTCCTCAGTGTCTGCCTGAAATCCGTCCGTCTCTGCAGCCTGCAGGGGAAGGACAGGGAGCAGGGCTGAGTCAGGAGGGTGACACCTGCCACGGGCAGCGCTGGGCACATCTGCAGGGCAGGAAAACCTGCAATTCCCAACTCCCAGAGCCACTGGCTCGTGGCACAAGCCCTGACCTGCAGTGGCACACACACAGTGGGCACCGGGCCAGGCTGCTGCTCCAGGATCCCTCCCCGTTACACAACGTGCAGAGCAGCCCCCGCAGCTCAGCCTGCACAGAAACCTGACTCCTGCTGCCTTGGTGCAAGGAAATCTCTCCCCTCCTCTGGTTATTGTTTTCGTGGAGTCACAGGTTCACAAAGCTCAGCTCAACTGTCCCCCAGCACGGCCAAGGCCACCACTGACCGTGTCCCCAAGTGCCACATCCCCGTCCTGCAGGGGTGGGGATCCCAGCAGTGCCCTGGGCAGTCCTTTGGGTGAAGGAATGTTCCCTAAATCTCCAACCTAAACCCTCCTGAGGCTGTTCCCTGGGAGTGGAGCTGTCCCCTCCTGGCTGTCCCCTCCTGTCAGGGAGTTGTGCAGAGCCACAAAGTCCCTCCCCAGCCTCCTTTTCTCCCTCTGAGCCCCTCTGGATGTTCTCTCCCTTCTGAAGATGGAGAATTACTGTTGCTGGTCAAGTTTGGGCCTTGTTCTCTCCTGACTCCTCCTCATCTTTGCCAATCAGGTTTATTCAGGGAGTGCTGACAGTTCTCCCCCTGCTGCCCCGGGTTTCCTGCCATGGCAGAAGCCCAAATTCCCTCTTTTGAACGGAGAACACGGAACCCAAGGAGTGACACAAACTGAAGTTGCCCGCCTGTGAGGGTCTGTTGAGTTTTGTTTTTTCCTCCCCTTCAGCTGGAACTGGAATGAAAATCCTGCTCCCCCCCTCCCCCCATCCCCTAAAAACTGTTCCAAGCCAAGAAATTTTCGATTTACATCTTTCAATAAAGTCTCCAGTTCTCAGTTTAAATCCCTCCTACACGTGGGCAGGTACTGCCCACTTCAGCACAGCATTTTCCTCTCCCCAGCTTATGTAAGAGCACCTTTCCTCACACAAGCCCTGGTGTGAGCTTCCCAGCACAGGAACACGTGCCAGAGTGGGAAAATGTGGCAGCTGTGCCCTCCCAGCCATTCCCAGCCTGGCTCCACAGCTTGGGTGGGACCTTAAAACCTGAGCTGGGCTGATTGAGACATCAGGAATGAAAGACTTCTGGGGTTGTGACACCTCTGCTGGGAGCTGCACCTCCCCAGCACAGCTCTGAGAAGCTTTGAAGCATTCAGGCTGGTGATGTAATTCTCCTAAAAGCCTTTGTTTTGCTATTTCTGCCTCCTTATAAGCTGAATTTCCAGTGGGTGCCAAGCAGAGACTTTTATCTCTGCCTTTATTTAGTGTACAAGAAAAAACCTAAGCAGATGGAGTTTGGGGGCTGAACAGCTTCTCACAAGTCTCTGATCTCTATCAATACCTGAATGCTGAGCTTTTTCAGTAGAAAAGCCAAAAAAGCCAAGAATAAATTGGGAAGGCAAAGCATAAAAAGCATCAAAAGCCTCATCTGTGGTCCATGGGAGGGGGGTGGAACGAGATGAGCTTTCGGGTCCCTCCCAACCCAAACCATTCTGGGGCTCTGTCCTAACCTGGAGCACAGGGAAGGAGAAATAAACCCACTGGCAGGGATTAAAAACCCTGCCCTGCCCCTGGGGTTGGAAGCAAAAGGGGGATTATCCCAAATTCCAGCAGCTAAAGCCTCAACAGAGCACCCCAAGCTTTGTGCCCCCCTCCCCAGAGACTGAAGGGGGTGAGAGGAACGTGGAGAGAGATTTGGACAAGGGATGGAGGGACAGGACACAGGGAATGGCTCCTCCCTGCCAGGGGTAGGGTTGGATGGGAGACTGGGATGGAATTCCTTCCTCTAAGGGAGGTGAGGGGCTGGAATTCCCAGAGCAGCTGTGGCTGCCCCGGGATCCCTGGGAATGTCCAAGGCCAGGCTGGAGCCCCGTGGGACAGTGGAAGGTGTCCCTGCCCATGGCAGGGGTGGCACTGGGTGGGATTGAAGGTTCCCTTCCAAGCCAAACCACTCTGGAATTCCATGATCCCAGTTTTCAGTCGTGGTCAGGGCTCCAGCACTACCTGTGGTCACCCTGAAAAGCAGAAGCAACGACAGGAAAACCACAGCACAGCTCCCGAGCAGCCACCACTGCAACTCCACCTCATTCTGTCCCTATGAATGATTGTATTTTTAAACCAGCTCTTGAAATCCAGCTCTGTGTTTGTCAGGATGAGCTGGAGCCTTTACAGCCTGCTCTGGGCTGAGTTGCAGCACTTGGGAACCACATTTAATCCGTTCACATGCAACTGGTGTAAGTCATCAGCTCGGGCTGTACATCTGGCAGGCACAGGCACACATAAAACCTGCACACAAATTACACACAGCTGTAAAACCAAGGCCAAGCAGACTCTCCAACTATTCACAGCTTGGATGCAATCACTGCCAAACAGCAGAGAATGGAAGAACAGCAGGAGAGCAACGTTTCAAATGGAACAGAGAGTCCAAGCTGCAGACACACAAAAGAAACCCATCTCTTTAGTCCCATCCTTTCACTTCTTTCCCCATAAAAAGGGTGTTCTGGTGTGCAGGACAGTGCCTGTGGCTAACAGGGCAAGCTGGGGGGGCACCCCAGGGTACAACCCCCCCTCACTAGGGCACAACGCCCCTCCAGGAACTCACCTGCTGAGCACCCCGAGGTCTCTTCATGAACTTGGTGATGGACATGCTCGCCGTGGCCTTCCTCTTGGCTGCTGGGGGCGTGGGCTGGGGGACAGCCAGGCTTGGCACCGTCCCCTCCTCCCTGCCCGTGCAGGGCACCTGGGTGACGTAGTTCCACTGGCAGGGCACGGGCAGCCGCTCGTGGCCGAAGCTGCGCAGCACCTCGGCGTGCACGTACCAGCACATCCTGAACTCGGGCCTCTTCTCGTACACGGAGCTCTCCGAGATGATCCTCTTGAGCCTGGCCTTGGAGGGGACCCCGCTGTCCTCCCCTGGAGCCGGGGGCTGTGCCTCAGGGGGGCTCCTGTCGCTGCCCTCGGTGACGTCGCTGAAGCGGCCGCGGCGGCAGCACTCCTGGAACTCCTGGATGATCACCTTGCTGCCGTGCACGTTCCCGTGCAGCAGGGGCAGCAGGTGGGCCAGGACTGAGTGGGGAGGAAAAAGGGGAACAAACACGGGTTAAAGGTTGAGAAAACCAACATAAATAATCCTAAATTATGGGGGATGTAAATCAGCAACGGTCGCTCCAGAGGGAGAGAACGGCAGGGTTGATTTTTTTGGGAAAGGCAACATAAAAATCATAAATTATGGGGGACATCGATCAGCATGGTCACTCCAGGGTTGATTTTAGAGCTGGGGCTGCCCCATCCCTGAAAAGCTCCAAGGCCAGGTGGGATGGGGCTTGCAGCAAGTGGAAGGTGTCCCCGGCCCATGGGGATGATATTTAAGGTCCCTCCCAACCTGAACCACTCTGGGATTCCGTGACTGTAACAGCAGCTAAGTTTGGTGTAGAAAACTCACCCCCAATAATAACACCACCCTGGAGTGAAATCCTCACCCCCTGTTTGGCCTTCGTGTGAGTTATTCACGTCCTTGTGTTAATCAGGAGCAGGAAAAGCTCACAGGAACCCAACAAAACCAAACCCTTTCCCCCAAACAATAAACAGGCTCAAACCCATCCTCAGTCTGAGCTTGCTCAAGTCTGGTTGGCTTTATTTCCTAGATTGCCCAGAGCAAGACTTTTTGGAGAGGCACTGCCAGAAAACTCCTTTCCAAGGGCTCTCAGATTCCTTGGATTCCAGACTTGTCACAAACAGGTCATTCTGAATTCAACACTCAGTAATCCCCCTACTCCCTCCAAAGCAGAGCACAACAGTGTGGGAAGTACTGTTCAGCCCTTCAGGTCTTACTTTGCTGATCTTTTGCTCTTTTTTTGCTACATTTCTGTGTCTGCTGCTCTTCCTCTGGCACGGGCGGGTCCAGGACACAGGCTGTGAACTGCTGCAGCACCTTCAGGTCCGTGCTGGTGCTGCTGTCCTTTGCTGCCCTTTCCCACACACAGCCAATCTTCACAGGCTGGAGGACGTGGAACCTCTTCCCCTTGGCTATCAGCTCGTCCCACTCCTTTGCTTTCAGCTTCTGACGAACCTTCTGGTTCTCTGGGTCACACTCCTGCAGCCACAGGGGACAAAGGACTCGTTACACCCACGCCAGGAAAAGAAAACAACAAAAAGCAGCTTTTCAAACCCAGGTTTGCCTGGTGTTCCCTGAGCCACACGGGGCTCCTGAAGCGTGCAGGCTGAACCCTGCCAGCACCATGTGCTCTCCTCCCCTGCCAATATTGACATTAACAGTTCACTGCCAACAGAGATGGAGACTCAGGAACACGCGGCTGCCTTACCTCTGTCACACCTTCATCTTCAGATAGGTACCCATGGGGTACAAAAAACCCATCGTCCTCATCTTCATCCTCTCCCTCCTCTTCATCGTCCTGCAAAGAAATGGATGACAAGTTACACTGCCAAGTGCAAATGGTTCCTGATTTTTGCAGCCGTGCAGGACCCTCACCTCTTCACTATGGGAGAGGCTTTCCCCTGGCTCCTCCTCTTCCCACTCTTCATCACTGTCCNTGCAAGAAATGCCAACATTTCTGTCCAGCACTGGAGAGCACAGCACCAAACCCAGCCTGGCGTTTCCAAGCTCAGGGAACAAAAGGGCTCAAAAATCCCAGGCAGCCAGAGCACTTGGCCAAGCACATTCGACTCCCAGAGCAGGAAAGAGGGGAAGAATCCAGCAGGGCTGAGGTGCTTACAGTGTCCTTGGACCATGGATTCCTGGCTCGGATCAGGTGGGTTCTCTTGTTCCAGGTGCCCCAGTAGGCAGGGCGGTGATTCTCACTGAACTGCAGCAGCTTCATCCTGCCAAACTTCTCCCTCTCGGGAACAGCGTCTGCCTGGCAGTTATCCACCACCACCACGTCACTGGGAACACAGGGCAAGGTGGCTCAGGCCCCACGGAAACAGCTCCAGCCTTCCCTTCTCTCCAATCACTCCCCTCTGCAGCTCGTTTTTATAAAAGCA
Source organism: Cyanoderma ruficeps (assembly GCA_008694505.1). Lineage (NCBI taxonomy): Eukaryota > Metazoa > Chordata > Aves > Passeriformes > Timaliidae > Cyanoderma > Cyanoderma ruficeps. Next base: position 854,056 of record VZDJ01000014.1, read on the forward strand.
GAAGCAAAGCGAGCCCCCAGACTGACCTGTTCACACTGTCACTGCTGTCACTGACCAAAGTGGGACCAGTTGTTCGTGGTTTACGACGTTTTAGATCCCTCAAGAAAGAAACTTCACCATTCTGGGCATGGAGGAGCTTATCCAGCTGTTCTAGGTAGTCTGGATCCAGGGCAACACGGCTGAGGGGGGCTAAGACCATGTTCTCCTTGATCTCAAAAGGAGCAAACTTCCCACAGGAGCCAGCAAGGGTCTGAAACATCAAGTGAGGAATGTCAGGGTTTGGACACCGAGAACTGCAGCACCAACACATGCAAGAAACACCTGCTGTCGGGGTGTTATCTGAGGTGAAGATTTAGGTTAAGTGAAGATTTAGGTTAAGCCCTTCCTGTCCAAGACTCCAGCAGATCTTCCTGGGAATGCAGAAGACAGAGCTGAGATTCACTAAACCAACCACAAACGTCTTCTGTAGTCTCTGCTCTGGCCTTGTTCTTAAAATCCTTTACACTTCTGAGAGCAGGAAATTAAGAAAAAGACCCAACAATGTTCTGACCAGCTCAGAAGCTGTAAAGGGCAACAGAGGAGGAAATCAGGGTGAGAGACCAACACACACACAGGCACAGCCAGCCCTCACCTTGGGGGCCTGTGGAGTCTTTGGTTTCTGGAAGAACCTGGTGATCTCTGCTTTCTGTGCATTGATGCGCTGAAACGAGAACCCAAATGCAAAATCATCCCACAGAGAAGCAGGACAAAGCCCTGGAATTCAAGGTGAGCTCATGCATGACTCAACTTCAAATGCAGCCAGGCACAAAGCAAAGTTCAGGCAGTCACCAGCTCCTGTGACTCAACAAAAACACTCATTGTCCCCCCTGACACAGGCAGGGCTCCAGTGTCACTGCCAGGGCAGAGTTCACTCGTGGGCACCCAGAAACACACACACACCAAACACTTGAGAGGGGTAAAAGCACAGGGACCAACAGGTGGGAAGGTAACAGGTAAAAATGTGGATGGAGCAGCCCCAGCAGGTCAGGGAGGGGACAGGCTCCATCCCAGGTGACACCACCAACACCATCTCACCCCAGGAAGAATTTAGAGACAAGCCAGAGAAAGCTTTTTTTTACCTTTTCCTCCTCCTTTAACCGTTTCTCCTCTTCTTTCTTTCTCTTCTCCTCAAGTTTTGCCCTTGAAAACAAAAACCATTTGAACTGTCACCCACCAGGAAGGGTTTATTTTTTTATTTGCACTGAGGGAGAGGTGGGAAGCCCCAGACCCTGACCCAGACCCCACCACGAGGATCATCTGTCAATCCAGCCAAGAACCACACTCGGCTGAAGTGTAGAGAAGGCTTTGTTCATTCCTCCTAGAGCAAATATTGACCCATTTTAGCCACAAAGTTAATAGGCTGCCTCAAGTTTCCCTCGATACCAGGAGATGTGAGGGATTACCAAGTCACAGGTGACTTCCTCAACAAACAGGTCCCAGTGCCAGGGGCACAGAGTCCCTCAGGGATTTCAGAGCCACCCCAGGCCCTGCTGGAGCCTCTGGGAGGGCGAGGGCAGGGAAAGGTGGGGCTGGAAAGAGCACAGGGACCCCCCCAGGAGCTGCACAAGCCCAGGCACTCACTCCAGAGCCTCCTGCCTCTCCTTGCGCTTCTCCTCCTTCACTCGCAGCTTCTCGGCTTTCTCCTTCTCTTCCTTCTCTTTCTTTTCCCTCCTTTCTCTCTCCTTCAACTCCTTCTCTTCCTCTTTCCTCTTCTTGGCCTCCTCCTTGGCTCGTTCCTTCGCAGCTTTTGCCTCTTCCTTCAGCCTCCCCTTCTCCTCCCTCTCCGCCTGCAGCTTCTGGAGCTTGTCGGCGCGTTCCTGGTCCTGGGGCAGCGAGGGGACACTCAGGGAGCTGCACCTCCGTGCTGCCAAACCCCTGAGCAAAACCTCTCTGAGGGATGAGACTAAACCCACCCCTCCTGCTTGACCTGCAGCACCAAAAAACCTCCTGCAATGGGAGGGACCCTCATCCTTTTCCCAAAAAACCAGGTGGGAGCACATCCAGGGCTCCCCAGTGCCAGCTGAGCTTCCTCGTGCTGCCTCTCTGAAAGCTTTAATTATTCTCTTCCCTTAACAAAAAGATTAAAAAAAAAAGGTGTTTCCATTCCTCTAAGCATCAAAGAAAGCTTTGTATTGAGTCATCTGCATTACCGCTGTGGCATTATGGAAAATTAGATGGGAATTAGGAAATCGTAATTATTCCCTTATTTAATAGGAGATTTCAGATTCTTTACAAAATATTTTCTCCCGAGCTGAGCTTTCACGCCTTGGTGTCATCACAAGGCTACAGTGGTGTCACTTCTACAAGTGAATTTGAGCTGATTTCACATCATAAACCCAACAAGGATTTTTCTGATGGTTTCCACTACCACAGAAATCAGACTTTGATGCTCCTCGTGGGATATTCCGTGATCTCAGGGAATAGTTTGAGTCTCCAAAGTCCAGATTGTGGAGCTCATCCCTTGTTCTCTTCCATTTTGGATCATCAGACACCCTCAGTGCCCTGAGCTCGTTCAAGGGGCGCTCTGGGAACAGTGGGGAGAAGATTTTATTGGAAGTGTTTCCTTTCATGTTGTTTCCTCCCAAAACAACTGCAATTCCCACCATGGCTCTGCTGACACGAAGGAGAAAAACGTCAAATTCAAGGGGAAGAGCTTTTCTGTGCTGCAGGCACTGGTGATGTCACCAGGAGAGGAGGATCTGCCTTCTCCCAGACACTCCAACCCCTCCCTGGGTATTTTCAGTTTTCTTTTATTGATTTCACATCTCTCCTTGTCAACATCGAGGCTCCCTGAGCAGTGTCACAACACAAATAACAGCAGAAAGCCACCACCAGCCAAACGGTGCCAACGGCAGGGAAACAACACTGTCAGCCTGAGTCATGGGATGTGCTGGGTGCTGGTGTGAAGCTGACAGCTCCCTGGTGGGTCTAGTTCATCCCCAGCAGCATTTTTAGCTCCCATTTTCCTCCCTCCCTCCCTCCCTCCCATCCCTGCTATTTTTGAACACGGCTATATAGGAGGGAAGGAAACAACAGATTGGAATTCTATATGGGGCACTGGGGGGAAAAAAAAAAGCAAGAAGCTTTACAGCTACGACTTACATAAAACACAGGAGTTTATAAACAAGCCGCTGAGAGAATTCCTGAGCACAAACCTCCCCGCAGGGGCAGATAAAACAACCCCAAAAAACCTATTTGTGCAGCACTGACTGCTGGAAACCCCAGTGACCCCCTCAGCCTCCTCCCAATCCAGCATCCCACCACTGGCAGCAGAGTTAGGAAGAGTTTCCCGAGGAGCTGCAGCCAAGCAAACAGAACCTGGAGCTTGAGCATCCCCAGTGGTGGCAGCCAGTGGTGACATTCTCAGGGAAGCCCCACTTGCCTCGTGGATTAATAAAAACAGAACTTGCATTTTGGGCCTTAAACGTTCCCAATCTCTTCCCAAAGAGCCCCAGATGCACCCACAGCTCCATTCAGGAGCTTTGGAAAGAGCCAAGCACTTTAACTGGCTGCATTAAAGCCTCTTCTGCACTCCTCAGGGTGAGGAAAAACGGCAAAAGAGATGTTCCAGCTGGGCTGGGATAAAAGCAAAGGCCTTTGCTGGCTGCTCAGGGGAGGTTTGGGTGTCAGGGAAACGCCTTACTCTTTGCAATCTCAGCTTCTCCTTCTCTGCTGAACTCCTGTGGAATTTCTGAGGTACCTGGAATTACAAAATGCAAAGTCTTAGAGGAGATCCTGGCCCTCCCTTTCCAGCCTGAGGGACACCAGGTTGTGCTGCAGATCACGTGCAGCCCCTCCAAATTCCCCCGGGGCAGGGAATGAGGACACACCTGCAGCCTCCCCTTTCCATCCCAGCCTGGATCCATCCCAGCCTGGATCCATCCCAGCCTGGATCCATCCCACTGCTCCCATTCCCAGGAAATCCTCACCATGAACAAACCCCCCTCTGGTCCCCTCAGCCCCACGGGATGATTTTGGGAACATCACGTGCACAGCACCCAGGGGAGCTGCTCTGAACCACAGGGGACATTTCAAGATGGCAAAGCTCCTTCCAGCTAAACTTAGGTTTATTTGGGTTTTTTTGTTTTGTTTTTTTTTTTGCAGCCACCTGTCTTGCTGTGATATTTAGCTGCAACTTTATGAACACGAGGACAGTTTTCCCACATCTGAACACTGTTTCTTTTTGCCATCACAGTGCACTTGATCTTCCCCCAGTAACAGCTCGCTGACCCTAAATTCCAAACAGGGCACACTTATCTCATTTATCCTCTATTTATGTGGGGAAGGAAAAGGTGTTTTATGCTTAAGATCATTGTTCAGAGACTGGTTAAAGGCCTAATTTGTCAATATTTCAGCAGGCTGGGACTTGATTTACTGGATCCCTCCCTCCTCCTCCTGCCCTTCACAGCATCACATTGAAATTGTGATTAACAGGCTAACACAGCCCAACTGCTTTATTTTCTATATTTATCTGCTATCAAACAGGAGTTCTGTCAAGCGAGTCAAGCTCCTCAGAGCTGTTTCCTCCCGGGAAAACAAACCTGCCAGGACTCCCAGCTGCACATTTGGGGTGCAGAGCCCGATTTTGGGGAGCAGCACAGGAGCAAACCCAGCCCCACTGGCAGTACTGGATTGCACCAGGAGGGTTTTCTGCTGTTCTGCTACACTGGAAATGCTTCATGCCTGCCTGAGTGTGTCTGTTTATTTTAGAGATGGGACACTGGGAGTTTCCACACGGGAGGAATCGATGGTTTGACTTGATAAACCAACAAAAGGACGGGGAGAACTTCCCCCGTGGTGTTTTAGCCCATCTTGGAAGCTTCTCTTGTCAAAGCTGCACCAAAAATCAGCGTGTTTGGGGGTCTCCTGCTGAAGCAGAGCTGCTAAACTGAAACTCAGGTGACCAAAAACTCCCTCATCCAGAGTTTTTTCATGGAATTCCCCGAATGCTTCAGGTTGGGAGGGACCTTAAAGCCCATCTGGTGTCACTCCTGCCATGGGACACCTTCCAGTGTCCCAGGGTGCTCCAATCCCCACCCAGCCTGGCCTGGGACACTTCCAGGGATGATGCAGCCACAGCTTCTCTGGGCCAGAGCTTTTCCACGGCAGCTGCAGGAATTCAGAGCTGGAAAAGCATCTGCACTGGTTGTGCTGGGGGAACATCCCCCCAGGAATCACAGCAGCTTCCAGGAGGATCAACAGAGCTTGGGAAACAGCACCCAAAGCACAGAACTGCTCTTGGAGGCTGTTACCAAAACACCAAGTGGGCATTTCATTAAAGAAACGCAAAGAGAACCAGGCAGGATCGAATCCTTTACCTGCAGGATTTAAAGATCCCAAAGGACAATAACTCAGCGATTAACCAGCACCACCTTTCCTACCCTCCTCACCGCCTCACTCACCCCCTTCCCCACCATCCCAGGACCCCAAGGGTCGCAGCACAGCACCTCCTGTGCCACGGCAGGGCAGACCAACCTTCCTGGCAGGCGTGGAGGCAGCCAAGGGGCTGCTGTTCCTCTTGGCCTGAGCCACCAGCAGCACCTCGGGCGAGCTCCCGGAGCTCAGCGAGGAACGGCTCAGTCCCGAGTCCCCCTCGTGGGACGACTCCAGGGCCTCGTTCTCTGACGTGTCCAGAGAGGCCACCTGAGGGCATTTCAGGCTCATGATGTCCTCCAGCAGCACCACGGGCACCTTCCCCTCAAAGAGCAAATCCTTCAGTTCGCCCTGGGCGCCCTTGCAGGCCGCGAGGCCGGAGCGCGGCTGGATCCCAGCTCCCGAATCCTCCTCTGCCTCGGCTGCAGCAGCTGCACGGGGCCCCTCAGTGTCCCTGGAGTCACCTGCTGGGCTGCCCTGCCGGGAGTTCAGGCAGCTCAGCTCTTTTCCTATCGTGCAGTCGGTCGCGGCAGCGCTGGAATCCACATCCCCGCGCTCGGCGCCGTCCCCGAGTCCGTGGGCAGAGCCTTTGGGGAGGTCAGGAACGTCCCCAGGGTCACTCGTGTCACCCTCGGGGTTTTTCTGGATAAAATGGTCCAAGGGACCTTTCCCGTTCACCAGTTTTGGAGTCAAATTCCCGTCGGAGCCCAGCTGGCAGTCGTTCTCCACATTGTCCAGGGAGGCACCGGAGGCATCCAGGGAGGGATCCTTGCTTGGAACAAAAGCACCCGGGGAGCTCTTGGCTTTTTTGACTTCTGAATCCACGTCGAGTTTTTCCTTTGGCACAGGATTGAGGCGCTTGAAGGGCAGCCGAGCTGCAACAGCAACACCGGGTTACTCAGCGACAGGAAATATCAAAGGATTTTACTCGTTTTGAAGCACAAGATTGAGATGAGCCCGCTTAGAGATGGTTTAATCACAGCCAAGCCAATGTATTTCACAAAAATCAGGTGTGAAACGTTCTGAAAACTGCACTGGATGAGAGACACTGCCTTACCTTGGACGAGCTTCCGTGGAGGAACAGCAGCTTTGTCTCGGCACTCCATGGCTACGGCAGAAAACAACAAATCAACACCCATGGCTGTTCCCTGCTTCCCTGGGACAGCTGAGGTAGAGCCCAGCAGCTCTCCCAGGGCCCGTGAGGGAGGATAAAGGGGGGTCCCACTGTCACCCCCAAGCCAAAGGAGCCCCGGACCCACCGGGTCCCAGCAGCCACAGTGTCCCCCTCGCTGGGCTGAGCAGGGAAGTCCCCAGGAGCGTGGGTTTGCACTCAACGAGATGCGAGGAGGAAATTCCTCCCCGTGAGGGTGGGCAGGCCCTGGCACAGGGTGCCCAGAGCAGCCGTGGCTGCCCCTGGACCGTCGGCAGAGCCCGAGGCCGGGCTGGAGCAGCCTGGGGCAGCGGGAGGCGTCGCTGCCATGGCAGGGGTGGGCTGGGGTGGCCTTTCAGATCCCTCCCCACCCAAACCAGTCTGTGACTCCACGGCTCAGGCTGCAGGGCGGGCCCGGGCCCAGCCCCGGGGCGCGGCGGCGGCTCCGGCGCCTCCTTTGTTACCCCGGGCAGGCCCCGCGCACCCCGCGGCCCAACCGCCGCCGGAAACACCTCGCGCCCCGGCCGCACCGCATCCCCCAGCTCGGCCCTACCTGTGCCGGCAGCCGGCGCGGCTCGCGGCGGTGCCGGGCGGCGGCGGCCGAACCCGAGGCGGCCCGGCCCGCGCAGCCCCCGCCGCTCCCGGTCCCGGTCCCGCCCGGCCCGTCCCGCTCGTACTTGGCGGGAGCCGGGGCGACCCCGCGTCCCGCGGCGCTGATTGGCGGGACGCGCCCCACGTGACCCGCCCGTCCGCACTCCCCGCTGCGTCTCGCCTTCCGATTAGATGCCGCCGCGGGCGCCGCTGATTGGCAGAGGGGGCTGTCAATCCGGCGCGCTGCAGGCGCCGATTGGGTGGCTTTGTAGAGGACCGGCGGGGTGCCGCTGGGTTCTTGCCCCTGGGCCCGAGGCCTGCCCGTTCACCGGGCGGGAATGCGGCCGCAGCGGGCCGGTCCTTGACCCGGCCTGTCCGCAGCACCGGGCGGAGGGGGCGGAGCCAGCACTGCCGCCCGCCGCGCTACTATGGGCCTTGAGCCAACGCGCGAAATGGCGGCGGCACCGGCGGCCAATTAGCGCCCGCAGGCGCGAGGCGCAGGCGGTGTCGCGAGAGATGCTGGGAGTCGTAGTTTTCCATTTGGAGTGTCCGTCGCCCCATTTCCCCCCCAGATCTACGGCGGGGGATCCCGGCCCGGTTATCCCCGTGCCGCACACGCGGCCCGCTCCCCGCGGGCGGTGCTGAGTCCCTCAGAGGAAAGACACAGCTGCGCCACAGCCGGCTCCCAACAATGACCGCCCGTCCCGCCTGTCGCGACAGAGCGACTCTCTCCGTCGCGACCGGCGGCGGTTCCGCCCGGCCGGCAGGGGCCGCGCTGGCCGCGCGCGCCGCTCGGTGGCGGCGGCGGGGGCGGAGCCGGGCGGCGGCGGAAGCGGCGGCGGCGGGGACGGGCCGGGCCGGGCTGGGACGGGCGGAGCGTCCTGAGGCTCCCGAGGCTCCCGCCGCCCCCGCATCAGGTCCCGCCGCCCGCAGACCGGGGCCCCCGCCGCCACCGGGCCAGGCACCGGCACCATGTCGGTGGCGGGGCTGAAGAAGCAGTTCTACAAAGCGACTCAGGTGAGAGAGACACCGGCACCCCGCGCCCGTGCCCGCCGCCGTTGGACTCCGGGGAGGCCGCTCTCCCTTTACCGGTTCGGAGAATCCGTCCCGGCCGCTGTTGCCCCGGCGGCGCCCGATCCCCGCCGTTATCCCCTCCCGGCATCCCGGTGCGCGGCCCGCCGCGCATTCCCCGGTACCCCCCCGGTATCCCGGTCTCGTATCTCCGGGTTCTCCGTGTGCGCTCCCGGTGATCCCGGTGCTGTGAGCGGAGCTGGGACCCCTCTGGCAGTCTGGGGCTCCCGTTCTCCCGCTTGGACCGGGCGGGGAAACTCCTCCGCCGGGGACCGGAGGGCGCGGGGCGGGTGACACGGTGGGGATCGCTTTGGGGGGTGACAACCGGGACGGACCCAGCCCCGGGACGGGCGGGATGCGGCCGGAGGAAGGCCCGGGATCGCCGGTAACCCCCGGCGGCAGCTGCGGCCCGGCCTCGGGAAGCGGCCGTGGGGTCGGTGAGAGGGCCCCGGGCACGGGAAAAAGGCCCCGGGGGGGTTTGTCGGAAAAAGCTTCGGGAATCGCGGCCAGGATCGAGGCCGGAGTTTGTGTCGCGTCCTTGGAGCTCTTTTCCCCCGAATTCTCCATCCCTGGAAGTGTCCAAGGCCGGGCTGGACGGGGCTTGGAGCAGCCGGGGAGAGTGGGAAAAGGGTGGGATGGGATGGAATCTTTGAGGTCTCCTCCAACCCGAATCGTTCCGTGATTTCCATATGGGAATCGGCCTCAAACAAGGTTCGTAAACACCTTTTCCCTCGCCCTCAAATGAGGGGTGGCCATTCCCGATCCCCCCCGAGAGCAGAGTTATCCTTCCCACTGCTTCCTGTTAACAGTTGTGAGGTTTTAATGTGTTTTGGGAACGGTTCAGGAATCACGAATCCCCCTCTGCTGCCGCTTTCCTGCCCCTGTTTTAAATTCCAGATAAATTTGGCACAGATCGTGTTTTCCACCGCTGAGTTTAAAACCCTTTCAGCTCATCCCACCCCTGTGTGCGGCGTGTGTGTCACCTCCTTCCTTGGCTCCGCTTCCCCAAACCCATTTTATTTACCCAGCAAAGCAAAATAACAAATTCCTGAAGTCATCCCCCACCCCATTTCCCACCGAACCCACTAAATGATGGTGGGGTGGGTTTTTTTCCACGACTTCCACGGGGAAAGGTCGTGCTGGGAACTCGGTGTGGGAGGATTTTGCCGGCCTGGATGTGCCGTGCTGGTGTCAGGAGGTGAAAACCCTTCAGTGACTCAGGACTAACGTGTTCCTAAACCCAAAAATATCATTTTAAACCCCCGATGAAATAGTTTTTTGGAGGAATCACGAATTCTTCCAGAGGTGCTGCCACCCCCTTGCAGTTCTCCGGGGACAGGGACAGAGATGTCTGTGATTAGAGATGCTCTGACTGGAAACTGGAAGTCACTGGTTCCAGTTTGGCCATTTTTTTTGTCTCCTCTTCCCTTTCCTTCCCTTTCCCCCTTTTCTTCCCTTTCCCCCCTCTGGTCCCACTCAGCCCTTGGCTGAAGGAGGGGAGGATTAGTTATTTTTTGGCTCCCTTCAAACCATCAGACGCTGCCAAAGCCCGACATGTGGAAGATCTTTCCTAAAATGTTACGTTTTGTTCCACGTCTGTCCTTAATTGAAGGAAAAACGGGGCCAGGAGCGGGGTGTGCAGGGACCCCGGAGGGTTTGGGATCCCTGAGCAGGATCCAGAGGGAGCAGGGCTTGGCTCGTGGGCCTCATCCATGTGATTCCTCCAAGCCCACGTCTCCCCTGGGTGAGGCAGCCGGGCGCCCACACGCAGGAGAGAGCCCGGAGTACCCTGGAAAAAAAACAAAATAAAATAAAATAAATAAATCTGAGTCGTGCTGGCAAACGCTGCGGATGGGGAGCAGCTCCAGAGTGTGTCCAGAACAGGTTCTGCCTGTTCACTGCAAACTGTTCTCTAAAAAAAAAAAAAAAATCAGGAAAGAGGGAAAAAACATTCTGAGGAAGGGGGAGAAAAGGCAGCAGGAGCTGGGAGTGGGAAGTCCCTGCCTGCCTGGTCCAAGGTTTCATCCAGCCTGGAATTCGCAGGGACCTTCTGGCGTAGAAACAGCTTCGTTTGCACCGTTTGGGTTTTGTACAAAACTGATGTAAATCCTAAAATCCTGCAAGTCTTCCCACAGGCAGTGGGCAGGACGGGCTGCTGTTCCCAGGGGAATCCCAAAGGGAATGCTGGGGGTGTCACCAGGGATGGGCAGCAGCACACGGGGCTGGGGTGATCCCGGGAATCCTGCCCGCCTCAGGCTCACCTGGCAGCAGGAGCAGCCTGGGAGCTCTCTGGGAACAGGGGAATGAATCCAGCGATGGGTGTGAGGGCCCTTTGCAGAGCCCACGTGTGTGGGGACAGGGGGATGAATCCAGGGATGGGTGTGAGGGCCCTTTGCAGAGCCCACGTGTGTGGGGGACAGGGGGATGAATCCAGGGATGGGTGTGAGGGCCCTTTGCAGAGCTCATGTGTGTGAGGACAGGGGAATGAACCCAGCGATGGGTGTGAGGGCCCTTTGCAGAGCCCACGTGTGTGGGAGCACCAGGATTCCCAGCACAGCTGCTGGGGGTGCTCCCCGTGGGTCACGGGAGGGTTTGGGTTGAAGGAGACCTTGGAGCTCATCTCCTTCCACCCCCTGGAAGTGCCCAGGGCCAGGTTGGACGCTTGGAGCATCCTGGGACAGTGGGAGGTGTCCCTGCCCATGGCAGGGGTGGGACAGAATGGGATTAAGGTCCCTTCCCAACCCCAACCAGTGTGGGGTTCAGCCCTGGGCGCTGCTGTCACCCCAAACTGGATTAACGTGCTCCCAACGCCTGTGTGAGCTGAGCCTGAACCCTGCCAGGCCTGCCTGGGCTCAGGAGCTCGTGCTGGCCCAGGGCACAGCCCAGCCACCTCCTCCTCCACATCCAGAAGGGGAAAAGGCGAGTGCTAATTAAAACTCAGCAGCCCTTGACACACACACGCGCGTTTCCTTGAGTTTGATGGCAGCTCCCAAGGCTTCCCGAGGTGTTTTTGACCATAAATAGCCCCCTTGCTCCCTGCCTGGCCCGGGATGTGCTCCAGAGGCAGCTCAGCCCAGCAGGACCTGCCGTTCCTGAGCTCCCTGGGCCGGCAGGGAATGTTCTCCATGCCCTGGGAGCTTCCCCCAGGTGCTGCCGTGGCATCTGCTCCGAGCTGAGCACGGGAATGTGCTCCCAGAGCATCTGTGACAGGCAGGGCACAGGGCACAGCCAGCAGAGAGGGCATTTCCCCTTTTCTTTGGCCTTTTGTGGTCGCTGCTCTTGGAGCTGCCGGGCTGGGATTTCCTTCACTTCTCCTTGGGTTTCCTTCTTCCCTCCTCAGCCGAGGTTCTCTCTGCGGTGACTTTGTTGCTCTGCTTTCAGATGTGGGAGGGCTTTTCAAATCTGGGGGTTTTTCTTCCCTTTCTCAGATGAGCCTTTCAAAAGCTCTTTTTTGTTGTTGTTGTTCATTTTGGGTGTTTTTTGATATTAACTCAGCCCTGCTCCTGTTGGCCTCACCAGGGTTTCTCTTGGAGGCAGGAGGTGTCTTTGGGATGGTTTGGGTTGGAAAGGGACCTTAAAGCTCATCCTATTCCATGGGCAGGGACACCTTGGACTGTCCCAGACTGCTCCAAGCCCATGTCCAACCTTGGACACTCCTTTCTTCCCTCCTCAGCCGAGGTTCTCTCTGCGGTGACTTTGTTGCTCCGCTTTCAGATGCAGGAGCACTTTTCAAATCTGGGGGTTTTTCTTCCCTTTCTCAGATGAACCTTTCAAAAGCTCGTTGTTGTTGTTGTTCATTTTGGGTGTTTTTTGATATAAACTCATCCCTGCTCCCAATGGCCTCTCCAGGGTTTCTCTTGGAGGCAGGAGGTGTCTTTGGGTTGGAAGGGACCTTAAAGCTCATCCTATTCCATGGGCAGGGACACCTTGGACTGTCCCAGACTGTTCCAAGCCCCTGTCCAACCTTGGACACTTCCAGGGATGGGGCAGCCACAACATCTTTGCCTCAGCACCCCCGTGAGCAGAGAGGGGAGCAGGGAATTCCTGTGGGAGGGATTTGGCAGCTCTAAGCTCCTTATCTGTTCGCGGGAATTTGGACTGGGAAGTCGAAGGGTTTTGCTGATTCCTGCCAGCCTGGAGCCTCCCGCCAACCTCTGTCCCCGATGTTTCTGCATTAACATTAACCTGGGCTGGATTCCCCTGCAGCTCCTGGCTTTTATCTTTCCACGTTCATCGGGGATCCATCCCAAAGCATCCTCCCCTGGCTCCCCTGGCTGCCTGCAGCGGTGCTGGCGTTGGGGATGGCTGTTCTGCTGGTGGCTGTTCTGCTGGTGTGTTGGCAGATCCACGGGGGGGAAGAGGAGGCTGGGGGAGACCTCATTCCTCTGCATGGCTCTCTGGAAGGGAGCAGGGCTCTCAGCCTGCCAGGGAACTAGTGACAGGAGGGAGGGAACAGCCTCAGCGAGGCTGAAATTTGATATTCGTGCCAATTTTTCCGTGGAAAAGGTTGTCAGGCGTTGGAACAGGGCGGCAGGGGCGTCCCCCATCCCTGAAGTGTTCAAAAACCCTGTGGATGTGGCACTTGGGGGCACGGTGGTGAACCTGGAGCTGGGCTGGACTCGGTGGTCTTAAAGCTCTTTTCCAGCCTTACCCATTCCATGATTCCTCGTGTGGCAGGTGGAAAGCAGAGGCTGAGTGTCCCCAAAGCTCTTGGAGACAGGGATGGGGTGCCAGTGGATCCCTTCAGACCTGGCTGATGCTGACTGGACACTCACAGAGGAAAAACCTGCAGCCAGGATGTTTCCCTCTGGATCCCCTCTCCTTTTCCTGGGTGATTTGGCATCAAAACCCCAGCCCTGCATGGGCATGAATCATTGTTGGAGCTGAGCAGCCCCAGAACCAAGCAGGTTTCATTTTTCTGGCATTGTTTCTCTCTAGAGTTTCCTATAAATTGGCTTTTCCCCTCGTTTAAGGTTGTTTTCGCAGCTCTGACAGCAACAGGAGCTCTGATTCCTGGAAGGCAGAGGCAGAAAACAGAGCTGGGGAACTCCAGCTCTCTATCCTGCTCCGTTTGCTCCCCTTCCCGTGGCTGATGTCAGCCAGGGAAAGTGTTATCCTGCAGCTGGGGGAATCTGGGATGAGGGAAGGATCCGTGACTCAGGCCCGGGGGGGTCATGTGGCCCTGGGATGCTGAATCCACGTCATCTGCCTGAAATCCTGGATTTGTCCAGCTGATTGCACAGGGGATGCTTCCTGGATGCAGAGGAAGGAAATCCTTCCTCCCCCTTTTCCCTGCCACTGCTTTCCTCCTGGGAAAGAGCAAAATGGGGATGAGCTCAGGCAGCCTGCCTTGTAAAAGCTGATTCATTTCTTTGGCACTTTTTTTTTTCTTCTTCCTCCTCTCCCCCATCCCTGCATATGCCAGTGCCTTTTGCCTTTTGGTATTCTGTGGGAATACCCGGGGCTGGGGAGGGAGCAGGGCAGCTCCTGCTGCCTGAGACTGCAGAAATGCCAAAATCCAGCCCGTCCCTGGGGAGGGAATTGGTGTCTGCTGGGATGTGAGGGGCTGATCCTGGTGCTGCTGTCCCTCCCGGGGCAGGCTGCTTCCCAGGCAGGATGGGGAACCTGCTGAAAAGGCCAGAACTGAAACAAATCCCTCATCCCGACGGTTTTGGCTGTGTAATTCCAGCCGAACTCATTCACATGGAAACTCGGCCATCCCAGCCCTGGGGGTGTTTCACAAGGCCCTGAGGTCGCTGTCCCTGCTCCTTCCCATCCTGAACTGCAGGATTAATCCAGCCTGGGACGTGCTGCCTGCAGTGGGAGCAGGCAGGAGGCTGATCCTGTGTTTTCTGCTCCCTCTGAGCTGTGCCAGGGCTGTGTCCCAGCTTTCCCTCCTGGATCTGATGGGAAAGATCCAGTTCATGGGTCTGGGAAAGCCCCACAGCATCCCAGAGCTTCCCTTTTCCCGAGCTGCTCCATGACAGGGCTCAGTGCAGGATCCAGCCCACCTTGGCCTCTCCCTGTGATTACAAAAGTGATAATTAATATATTTTTTTTACAGATTTCCTGTCCCCCTCAGCCCCATCCCTTCAGTGGCTTTCAGGAAAGGTTCCTGTGGCAGGAAAGGGCCGTGCCTGGCCCAGGCTCAGGGATGAAGCACTGCTGGGGGTTCCTCTCCTGATTTTGGGGCTGGAAGTGCCCAAGATCCTGCTCCTCTCCCAGTGGATGGAGAATCCAGCAGGAGAGTCTGGATTGCTCCAAGAAAAGCCTTGTAACCCTCCCCACTTCCAGCCTTGCCACCAATAGCTAATTAATAGAACCAGTCCTTTTAAAGCCATTGGGAATTTTAGGATCTCCTAATGCCTGGCTATTAATAAGGCTCATGGTACTGTCACTAATTAAATTGCTTTTCTGCTACAAAGGGAAAAAAAAAAGATGAGTTAAACATCTCCATAATGAAATTCTGTCTTTGAGACAGAAGGTTAAATTTGCATGATTAAAGCTTTAAAAGGCTTTTCCTAATTGAGAAAATGCTTCATAATTCATCCTAGAGCCTGAAAACCCGGCTGCACCTCCTGGCTGGGCCAGACTATTCTCCAGTGATAATTTATTAACCACTTTCCTGACCAAATCTCGTTTGGCATTCCCACGATTCGCTGCATTTAAACTTAATTTTGCCACTTGCGTGACGAAAAAGGCAGAAAAAGGGTGAACAATTACCTACACCCGAAGCAAATCCACTGCAGGAGCAGGTGCTGGGGTGTTTTTTTATTCCCTGATTTTCTTGCCTGGATTAGGAACCATCTTGTTTGCTGCTGACGTGTGTCCGTGGTTCCGAGGGAGCAGGGGCAGCACAAATCCGGAGCGCCAGATGTTGGAGGAGCTCTGGTCCCAGTAAATCTCCTCCCGATTGTACTGGGGGAGTTCTAAAGGGCAAAGGCTCCTGGCTTTTGTGCCTGCCTGGGATAAAACATCATCCAAATGTCATCCCGGGATTTCTGGGCCACCTCTGGGGCAGGAAGGCCACGGTGATGCCGAGTGCTGGAGCGGGGGGAGATTTTATCCCATTTAAACCATTCCAAAACGAGTCTTAGTTTGCAGTGAGGGAAAAAAGGGGATTCAGCAGCACCTTTGGATGGGCTGGAAGCTGACAGAGTCCCTGGGGAAGCTGAGACAATCCCTGGGAGGGGAACTCCTGGAGCAGGAGTTTGATCCAACGCCGGCCCCGGTTGCTCCTGGCAGCCAAAGGGACCCGAGGGTCTCTCCTCCCCACTGTCCCTTTCCTTAGGATGCCGTGCCCTGCCCCGAGGGTCTCTCCTCCCTGCTCTCCCCTTCCTTAGGATGCCGTGCTCTGCCCCGAGGGTCTCTCCTCCCCGTTCTCCCTTTCCTTAGGATGCCGTGCTCTGCCCCGAGGGTCTCTCCTCCCCACTCTCCCCTTCCTTAGGATGCCGTGCTCTGCCCCGGGGGTCTCTCCTCCCCGTTCTCCCCTTCCTTAGGATGCCGTGCTCTGCCCCGATAGCCGCGGAGCTTTTCCTAGAATTCAAAGGGAAAGGGGTGTTTACAGTGTCCCCAGCCCTTTGTGTCCCCTTTGATGTCTTTGATGGCAGCTCTCCCCGTGTGAAACGTGCTCTGCCCAGCCCCGGCCAGGAGCAGGAGTTTGCCTTCCTTTGGATCTTGTTTTGATCTCCCCCATGGCTGTAGGGCCATCAGCTCTCCATGTCACCAGCTCTCTGTGTCCCACCGGCCTGGCTCGCTGATCCTGCAAATCCAGAGGTTTTCTGGGCTCCTTCCCAGCTCCTCCTCTTGCCTCCTGCTGTATCCTCACTTTGGGGATCCCAGCAGTGTCCTGCACCTCAGGGAAGTGTTTTTTTTCCAGGGATTTGCAGGTGTCTTACACCCTCCTTTCCCTCTTCTCCCCCTTGTTTTTTGGGAAATCCCTCAGAGCACCGTGCAGGCCAACCCTCCAAATACTGACCGCAGGACAAGGCTGCTGGCTGCTCTTCCTGAAACTTTGCAGCTGGGAAAAACGAGGATTTGCGATTCCTAGGAGGCACTTTTAGTGCTTTGCACTTTTCTGTGCCATCTCAGGAGCAGCTCCAAGTCTCCAGGGCGAGGAGCTGCTGCTGCCTTTGCTCCCCTGGGTGCTGGGGCCGGGTGGAGCTGCCCAGGAACGATGGCTCAGCAGCTCTGGGAAGGCCAGGCTGTGATTCACTGGGATAGGACACGGGGAGGCTGCTCAGGAAGTCTGGATGCGAGGCCAGTATTCCACGTTTCCCCTCAGTTTAGTGATCTTCCTCTCAATTGCTGAAGTCACTGGAAGCGTGTGAGGGGGAATCATTGCTGGGAGGAAGGAGCTGCTGCTGCTTCCTTACGTGTTCGTGTTTTCCCTGGAACTTGACCCAATTCCAGGATATTTTTTTTCCCCCCAGATGAATTAGAAACTGTGTCTGGTTTGGTTCAGAGCGCGTGAGAAATAACAACAGGAGAAAATGGTGCAAATGGCTGTTGGGATGTGCCCCCATCCCTGCAGCAGGAGCATTCCAACGCTCCTGTGGAAACCTTCATCCTTTGGGATGAGTCTGCTCTGGGGGGGCAGGCAGGGCCGTGCCCTCTGTCTCCTGCTTGGAAAAAGGAGCTGGGAGATGGCCCCGGTGAGCCAGGGGGTCACAGGCAGGGCGTGAGCTGTGCCCTGCAGCCCAGGAGAGGAGGAATTCCCAAAGCCGGGCGGGAGCGGCCGCATTGCGGAGCATCCTCGGACTGCCCGTGGCTGCCCCACCGCCCCGCTGGCTGCCGCTGAAATCCTGGGTTTGCCTTTAATTCCCGCTGCCCTCGTTCCTGCAGCCCATCTGCTGGATGGAGATGAGTCACCCGATGCTGAGGAGGAGGAGGAGGAGGAGGGCTGGCAGGTGGCTCCTGGAAAACCGCCTGTGCAGCTCTTCCCTGCGCTTTCCATAGGATAAGATTACGCCCCGAGGTCACTGGGAAGCTTTTCCTCCTCGGCACAGGGAAGGGAAGGAGCTGTTGATTGTTCCAGGCTGACCTTCCTGCTCCAGATGAAGGAATTCCTGTGGCGCTGTGGGGAGGGGAGAGATCCCATCTCAGCTGCTGAGGGGGTGGGAAGCTCGGGGTGTTCCCGGGCCACGTTTTCCCTGCGCACGTGTCTGAAGGCAGCCCAGCACCTCAAAGTGCCTTGGCACGAGTCTTTCCCAAGCCAGCAATTCCATGGGTCCATCATGGAGCTCATCCCTGGCGCTTGGGTGCCAGGCTCAGCCAGGACTGGCCTCCTGTGAGAGATGGGAACGGGGAAAACGCAGGGAAGGAGCTGCAGGAGAGGCCTGAGAGTTGGATAACACAGGGGAGAGTTGGATAACAGATGGGAATGGGGAAAACGCAGGGAAGGAACTGCAGGAGAGGCCTGAGAGTTGGATGACACAAGGGAGATGTTCCTGGGAGCTGTTTGTCAGGAAGATCAGGCAATGGAGAGGCTGGTGGGGTGTCCAGGTGCCCCCCAGGCAGGTCAGATCCATAGGGGTGACACTGGGAGCCGGCAGCAGGGTGTGCTTGGAGGGGCTGGAGCCTGAGAGCTCCGGCTGCTGTTCCTCCTGCTCTGGTTTGCCAGGAGGGGATGTGAGAAACCCCGGGATCACAGAGAGGTTTGGGTTGGAAGGGACCTTGAAGATCACGGAGTCCCACCCTGCCATGGCAGGGACACCTTGGACTGTCCCAGGCTGCTCCAGGCCCCGTCCAGCCTGGCCTTGGACACTCCCAGGGATGGGGCAGCCATTGGGAGCTTGGGAATGTGCTGGAGGTAATTGTTCCTCCCCTGCTCAGCACAATGAACGCTGGGATCTGTTTTCTCCTCCTCAAAGTAGGTCAGGAGTTGCTCCGATCAGTGTGAGCTGTGCTGTGGGTGTGCCCAGCTCACCCCAACCCGGGCTGCCTGCTGCTCTGGGGGGGCAAAAGGGCCGGGATCCCGGGATGGGATGGGCTGGGATCCCGGGATGGCTGAGCTGGGATCCCAGGATGGGCTGAGCTGGGATCCCGGGATGGGCTGGGCTGGGATCCCGGGATGGGCTGGGCTGGGATCCCGGGATGGGCTGGGCTGGGATCCCGGGATGGGCTGAGCTGGGATCCCGGGATGGGCTGGGCTGGGATCCCGGGATGGGATGGGCTGAGATCCCGGGATGGCCCAGGACACCTCCCAGGACCAGCTGGTTCTGCAGGGAGCCTCCGTGGCAGCAGAGCCGTGTGGGGCTCTCCAGGAGAACCCTCAGGCTTTTCCAGGTGCTGCAGCTGGCCTGGGGTGTTTTTCCAGGAGGTTTTGGGGACTTTCCAGCCCTGCCAGTGCCGAGCCCCGCTGGCTGAGTGACTGAAGCCCTTTGCTCTGTTCCCGAGCCCAAACACACACACGGAGCTGGGAAGGGTCCCGTTGGCTCTGTGGGATGATGGGGGTGACCCAAAACGAAGCCGAATGCCAGGGAGTCACGCCCTGCTGAGCTGGGGAGGTGGCTGTGGCTTTATTTAGGTTTTTCAGAGCATCCCACAAATCTGTTGGGCAGCAGCAATCCCATTTAACCCTGGTTAACTCCTTCACCTCCGTGTCTGTGCTGAGCTTTGGGGGTTCAGAACATTCCCACTCTTTTTTCCCTGGGTTTGTGGGCTGGCTTTTCCCCCCAGGGCTGGAAACCCAGGGCAGAGCTGCTGCTCTGTGGGTTTGTTTTTTGTATTTTTTGAGGGCAACTTGGTGTTGGGAGGGTGGAGGGGAGGAAGAGGAAGGCTTTGATACCCCAGAGTCTGCAGGAAGAAGGTTTTCAGTCGACTGTAGGGAACTGTTTTGATTGCGAGGATGGCAAATGTTTGATGTGTTATAAATAGGGCTGACTGCGATGGAAAAAAGAAAGCGAGCTTAAAAAAAAAAAAACTGATTTTTTTTTTGGGTTTCTCTTGGTGTGTTTTGCTTGTTTGAGGCTGAGGGAATTAGGGATAATTTTGCGTTTTAAAAATATTTAAAGGCTGGAGAGCGAAATATTAAAATGAGGTCTGTGAAATCCCGAGGGGAAGCTGGTGATTAGCAGAAAATAACACGGACTTCGGCTCCCTCATCCCTGAGCTGGGCAGATGAGCCCTTCAGGGTGGGTGTGCTGGAATCTGCCCTTCTCCAGCTTTCGAGGAGCTCCTCAGCTGGGGAAGTTTGGCTGCTGGAACCTTCCCAGCTTTATCAGGGATTTTGCTGATGGTGCAGCCCCAAAAACCACCTTTTTTATTTTTTTTTTTCTCCCACCTCTGCACCTGGAACGATGCAGGAATTCCCCAGCTGGGACTGCCCAGCTCTGCTCCCAAAATCTCTCCTAATCCTGCGTGCTCCTGAATTTAGCCAGGCACATCCCAGCCAAGCTCCCTGGAGCCGGGAGCAGCATTCCCAGGTTCCTTTCCCAGTCCAGCTGCCAGGACGATCCCCGTGCATCCCTCCATGCACACACAGCATTCCTGCCTCTCCCCTGGCATTCCTGCCTCTCCCCTGGCCACCCTGGCCTCACAGCACCTCATTCCAACAGGGGCTCTTCCATTCCCTGGGATCTTCCCCCACGGTGGCTTTGGGCACAGGGGGAAGTCGGGATTGTTCCCATTCCCACACCCCTGCCAAGGAATCTGAAGGAATTCCCCTGTGAGCTCCAGGATGAAGCTGTGGAGCAGCCCTGGGTGGAGTGTGAGCTCCAGGATGAAGCTGTGGAGCAGCCCTGGGTGGAGTGTGAGCTCCAGGATGAAGCTGAAGCAGGATGAAGGGTGCAGGAACGCTCCCTGCACCCCCAGGAATCCGAGGCACCTCCCTGGGCTGTGATCTCAGCTTGGAGCTCTCTGGGGCGTATTTGAGCTGAATCCTTTCAGTTAAACACGGCTGGGAGTGCGGGATGCATTGCTGGCCCCTGGGCTGGAAGGAGGGATGCATTGCTGGCCCCTGGGCCGGAAGGAGGGATGCATTGCTGGCTCCCGGGCCGGAAGGAGGGATGCATTGCTGGCCCCTGGGCCGGCAGGAGGGATGCATTGCTGGCCCCTGGGCCGGAAGGAGGGATGCATTGCTGGCCCCTGGGCCGGAAGGAGGGATGCATTGCTGGCTCCCGGGCCGGCAGGAGGGATGCATTGCTGGCCCCTGGGCCGGCAGGAGGGATGCATTGCTGGCTCCCGGGCCGGCAGGAGGGATGCATTGCTGGCTCCTGGGCTGCCTCAGCCCTCTCCTCCCTGCCGGGGCCCTGTGGGTGGAACTGCAGGTGGAATGTGGGTGGAACTGCAGGTGGAATGGCAGCTGAGCTGCCAGGAGCAGCCGGCCGGGAGCAGATTGTGTCTGCCCTGGCCGTGCCACCCGGCTGCAGCGCCCTGGGCCAATATTTGCTCTGGGAAGTGTTTGGCCCAAGGCTCCCGGGGTGAACCTTTGGATGTGGCCCATCCACAGACCAGGGAGGCCAGGCTGGTTCTGCTCTTCCACTCCCAGGGAGTGTTTGGGTTGGTTTTTAACCATTTCTGTGTCTGCTCGTGCCATCCCTTCCCAGCCTGGCTTCACTAGAGGTTAGATCCCAGCCAGAGGAGCAGGGGTGTATCCCAAGCCTTCTCCAGGAAATAAAAATGAAGAATTGTCGGCACATCCTCCAAAAATCCCCATAGCAGCTTCCTGGGGGAAGGGCTGCTGGACTCTGCAGCAGCAGCATTCCACCAGCTGCCTTCCAGTTCCCTTAAGCCGAGCAATGTATGGATAAACCCTTCCTTCCTTCCTTCCTGGATCCTGGAGAGGTCAGTGCTTCCCAGAGGGAGGCAGGCACCTCCTTCCCGTCCTTCCCGTCCTTCCCATCCTTCCCGTCCTTCCCAGGCCCTCCGGGGGCAGCACAGTTTGGGATTTTGGCTCCTCATCGCGTTGCGAGGCTCCAGGTTAAACGAGGAGCCGCTGGCTGCTCCTCCAGGCTCATGGCTGGGGGATCCGTGTTGGTTTGTCTCCCCTCCTGAGGGGTTTGGGGATGTGGGGATGGAGCCCCTCCTCCTTTCCCCCTGCACTGACGCCTCCCAGTTTAATTAGAGCCAGCGGGGAGAGAACCTCAATCTTATTATTCCCTCCCAGCAGGGCAGCAGCAGCATTGCTTGGACGTCAAAAGGAGGATTAAATTAGTCTGGAAACGAGGGGGTTTTGCCTCCTTCACTTCTGTGGGCTCTCCAGAGGGTGTGGAATCGCTGTGGTGATGGATTCTGCCGGCCTGGCACCCGGCCCCTCAGAGCAGAGTCCTGGCAGGGCTTGTTTACCTTGTTTACCCTTCCCAGGCCACAAACCCAGGGGGGAAAACGGGAATGGAGCTGCTGGGGATGACTGCAGCCTTCCCAGGTGTGTTAGGGAGCAGAGCAGACTTCCAGAGATCCCACCTGGGTGGAGGGGATCCCGTTGTGGCTCTGGGATTCTTGGCAGGGCTCAGGGGGTGGCAGAGCTGTGCCCTGCTGGGCTTGTCCTGGCAGGCCTGGAACTGCTCCTGGGATGTTCTCCAGGCTCGAGGGAGAAGTGTGCCTGCCCAGCTCGGGGCTGGGGTGTGCCGGCAGCCCAGGAGTGCAGCCGGCGTCCAGGGAAGGCAGGAAATCACGCTCGGCTGGGTTCTCCATCTGCAGGCAGGTGGGGGTGGTGAGATCCCCTGGAGCAGCTTCCGAGGGCTGGACACGGAGCAGGGATGGGGAGCAGGGATGGGGGAACGAGGATTGGCCAGCCTGGCCCACTCTGGCTGTGTCCCAAGTCCCTNCCCCCCTCTTCCTCAGAAAACATCCAGCCCCATTTTGTATCCCCACGGGGAGCAGGAGCGTTCCAGAGGAAGAAAGCCTCGATAAAAATCAAATATTTGATGTTGGAGTAAACAAACCCGATTGTTCCTTCAGATCTGGAGCTTTCAGTCCAAGCAGGAGGAATCCTGGCAATGCCCCGGGGCAGGCGTGGAGCCCTGGGAGCCCGTGCCAAGTTTCCCAGACCACTTTGGATGTCTGGATGGGGAATTTGCTGTTGTGTGGGGCAAAATAATCACTAATTGCTCCTCACAACTCCCTGGCAGGAGGGTGGAGCCAGGTGGGGTCGGGCTCTGCTCCCAGGGAGCAGCAGGACGAGAGGAAACGGCCTCAAATTGCTCCAGGGAAGGTTTAGATTGGAAATCAGGGAAAATTTGTTGGTGGAAAAGGGTGGCCAGGCATTGGCACAGCTGCCCAGAGCAGTGGTGGGTCCCCATCCCTGGAGGGGTCCAGAAAACACCTGGACGTGGCACTTGGGGACAGGGGTCAGAGGTGAACGTGGTCAGACTCAATGACCTTGGAGGTCTTTTCCAACTTCAACCATTCCACGATTCCAGTTTTGGCCAATTCCCATGTCCTGCGTCCCCAGGCACTGCTGCCTCCCTCATCCCCCTGCTCAGGGCTGGGGAGGGAACCCTGCCCTGCCTGGGCTGCAGGGGAGGGACCCTTTGGGTGGGTAAACTGAGGCACTGGTCACCCCTGGGCAGGTGACGGTGCTGATCAGGGACTGGGGCTGTTCTCAGATCAAGGGATCCCCTCAAGAACCTGCTGAGACCTTCCCATGCCATGAGCCCTGGCTCCCCAGCTTGTCAGACATCTCTGACAAAGAATTCCATCCCCTTGTCCCAGAGCCCGAGGTGCTGCAGCCGTTGGTGGCTCTGCTCCCCCCGGGCTGTTCTGTGCTGCCTGCCGGGAGCTCAGCGTGTTCATTCCCTGTTTCACTTGGATTTTTCCCCCGTGTGAAACGTTTGGCTCCAAACGGAGCTGAGAGACGCTTGTGCTGCTTGTTTTCTGCAGCAGGCGTCGGAGCTGGAGCCGTGGGCTGGGATTTAGGGAGCTGTGGAGCTTTGGGTGGGGGAGGAACATCCTGACTGAGCTTTGGGTGCTCAGAGATGTTTGGTGGGGTCTTTTTGAGGGGCTTTGGGCTGTTCCTGCCTCCTCCTTCCTCTGGCAGGTGCTGTGTGGACCATCCCTGTTCCCTTTCCCTCCCAGGGAATTCCTCCACCAGGTGGGAAGGTTCAGTCAGTGCCTGATCCTCCTCCTCCCTTGTCCTCTCCCCACAGCTGGTCAGCGAGAAGGTCGGAGGGGCCGAAGGGACCAAGTTAGACGATGACTTCAAGGAGATGGAAAAGGTGAGTGGGGACCCAGAGGAATCCCCAAAATCACCCCGTGGCTCCTGTGGGATGGGCTGGATCCCTGAGCTGATCCTCACTGAGCTCTGGTCTCTCCTGCAGAAAGTGGACGTGACCAGCAAGGCTGTCACAGAAGTACTGACCAGAACCATAGAGTACCTCCAGCCCAACCCAGGTGAGGGCCTGCACCTTCCCTGTCCCCTTCCCAGCTTTCCAGGGAAACAGGGAAATCCCTTTTGCTCCAGGGGGAGATCTGGGCACTCCTCTTGCCCTGAATCCCGGCAGCTGAGCCGGGGCAGAGCAGCTGCAGCTTTGCCTCAGACCCAGAGAGGCCCCAGGGGGACCCGTTTTTCTCGGAATGTCCAGGAAAAGTGTTTGTGGGCTGGGAAAGGGTGGCTGGCTCTGTCAGCCCCGCATCCTTCCAGCCAGCTGCTGCAGGGAGCACTCCAGGGACCCTGGCAGGGCTGGGGAAACTCCTTTGGCCTTCCTTGGCCAGGCTGTGGGGAACTATTTTTGCTTTGCGTCTTGGAAAAGAACCTTTTCCCGTAGCGAGGGATATTTCTGGGGGATGGAAACAACGGAGCCTCTTGGCTCTGGGTGTAGCAGGAGGAGGAAAAAAAACCCAAAAAAAACCACCCCAGCTGGCAGCAGCTGAGGACTGCAGGGAATGCAGAGGTGGCAGAGGCTGAGGCGTTTGTGTGGCAGCTTCCAGAGCCAAGCTGACCATGCTGAACACCATGTCCAAGATCCGCGGGCAGGTGAAGAACCCCGGCTACCCCCAGTCCGAGGGGCTGCTGGGGGAGTGCATGATCCGCTACGGGAAGGAGCTGGGAGAGGATTCCAACTTCGGTGAGTGTCCCCTGGGGCTGGGGAGGGGCTGGGGGAGGATCCTGGTTCACTCCCGAGGCGTCGCTCGGAATTCCTGAAGGGTTTTGGTTGAACCTCGTGGCACCCAACAGCGTGGGGGGTTTAAAAGGGGTTCAGAAACTTCCAGAGGGAGCAGATTCCAAGGGAAAGAGAGGAGGTTTAGGGTTAGATTGGAAAAAATTCCTGCCTGTGAGGGGAGTGAGCCCCTGGTACAGAGTGCCCAGAGCAGCCGTGGCTGCCCCTGGATCCCTGGAAATGTCCAAGGCCAGGCTGGAGCAGGAAGGTGGGACTGGGTGGGTTTTAAGGTCCTTCCATCCCAAACCATTCTGTTATTCTGTGATCCCAGGTATCCTGGATCTCAATCCTTGTTAAACGCTGAGATAAATTTGCACGTAAAACAAAAAACCTCCCTCTAAACTGAACAGCCGAGCAGAAAAGGGACAGAGCGAGGTTGGGAATTTCACACAGCTCTTAAGGATCCCTTCCAACCCAAACCTTGCTGTGGTTCCATGGGGAGGCTGAAGCCAAGAAACCTCCTGGTGTGGCTGTTCCGTGTGAGTGGCAGGGAGGAGGAGGGAGGTGAAGCCTGGTGCTGACATCAGTTCTAATCCCCTGGAACCTCGGCCAGCGCACGTGATGGTCCCGGGGCAGCATCAGGGAGGAGCCGCCTGGCCTCAGGAAAATTAAAAACCTCTGGCTGCTTTGGGGGACTGGCAGAGGGTTTTGGAGATCCTCCCTGGCCAGCTCAGAGCTCTGCTTCAACGCTGGCTCTCAGGGGCTGAGGAGAGCAGGAGAAGGAAGCTTTTTAGGAGCACACGCTGAACTCTTATTTCCTTAATAGCCTCCTTAAAGCAGCACTGAGGACTCCATCCCCCTCTTCCAGGTTTTTCAGAGTTATTACAATTGAAATAACACTTCTGGTCTATTGATTTTTCCATCTGGACAGTGGAGAGATGTTTTCCCTTGACCCTCTCTCTCACTCGTGTGTTTTCCTGCGTTCGTGCGCTGCTGAAACTGTTGTTTTGCCAAAGCTGCACGGGAATAATTCCATCCCTAAATGTTTCCTCTGCACTAAAAAGCCAGCACTGGACATGCTTTGCTGCAAGTCTGCCTGGCTGAAGTGTCAGAGTGGCCAGAGCCTTAGAAAAGCATGGGACTGAACAGGTTTCAATGGGTGACTCTGAGCTTGGGGCAGTGAAAGGTGGGACTGGACGGGCTTTAGGTCCTTCCAACCCAAACCATTCCACGATTCTGGGACACACAGTGGCTTCCTGCAGCCCCTGGACCTCGGGCTGTGTTTAATTCCTCCTCCCTCGTCCCTCTCCCTGGTGCTCTCCCCTCAGGGGACGCGCTCCTGGACGCCGGCGAGTCCATGAAGCGCCTGGCCGAGGTGAAGGACTCGCTGGACATCGAAGTCAAACAGAACTTCATTGATCCCCTGCAGAACCTGTGTGACAAAGACCTGAAAGAGATCCAGGTAAACACCTCCCTCCGTGGTTTTCTCTCCTCCTCACCCCCCTGCTCTCTGGGGTTGTTGGTGCTGTTTGCTCCGGAGTGGTGGGAGCCAGGGGCTGGCAGGAGTTCCCTGCACTCTGTGTGTTTTCTCCCTCCAGACTCTCTGCTATTTCCTCCCTGCTCAGCGCTGCTCCTGCTGCTCCTGAGCAGCCCAAAAGGCTGGATGCAGGTTGGAATGGTTCTCCATTTGCCATGTTTGATGGAGGGTGCTGTGGGAATACATCCCAACACCCCTCCTGGGCTCGCTGAGTTGGGCTCTTAGTGCTGCGAGCTCCCAGACGGGATAAATTCAGGCTCCGAGCTCCCCTCAGGCCTTTGCTCTGCATCCCAAGGAGCCCTCCGGGGTCTCACTGGGAGAACAGGGAGCTCAGCAGCTCCTGTGTGCTGCACACGGTCAAGTCCAGGCTTTGGAACAGGATCCATCCCGACCTCCAGCTCCCCAGGCAGGTCTCCTGAGGGAGTTTTCACTGTCAGTAGTGCCCTGGGTGAAATAATCACCGAGTGCTGCCTCAGTGCCTGTCTGTACCCCCTTCCCTGGGGCTGCTTTAGACATCCCTGCCCTAAGATCCAGCAGTGCAGTGCCCAGAGCCCACATTCCTGCTGTGCTGAGATCCCTGCAGCTCCTGGGGAGCTCAAAGGAGCGGGACAGCTCTTCACCTTCCCAAAAGGCTTCTGTGGGGAGCAGAGCTGGGCTGCTCTGCAGCCTTTTCCTCAGTGCAGAGGGTCTGGAATCATTCCCCCAGAGGGTCTGGAATCATTCCCCCAGAGGGTCTGGAATCATTCCCCCGTCACACCCCGGGGGCCTCTCTCCCACCTGCAGCAAAGGTGGGAGCCACGGGGGATCAGGTTTCTGACGCCAATGAACTCGGCCTGTAACTGGAGCTGCCCTGCCAAGCCTCTGGCTCTTCCATCTTCCCTGTGCTCTCCATCCTCCCCCAGCACCACCTCAAGAAGCTGGAGGGGAGGCGCCTGGACTTCGACTACAAGAAGAAGCGCCAGGGGAAGATCCCCGACGAGGAGCTCCGGCAGGCCATGGAGAAGTTTGAGGAGTCCAAGGAAGTGGCAGAGACCAGCATGCACAACCTCCTGGAGACAGATGTGAGCGTGGGGGCGCAGGGCTGGGCGGGTTCTGTGTCCCCCTGGGGTGGGATCTCCTGAGGGAGGCACTGATTGCACCCCAATTTCCACTCCTCTCCTCCCGAGGGTGGTTCTGCTCTGGGAAACCCAGAGCTGGGTGATGTGACAGGCCTTTCCTTAGCCCTGACCCAGCTCTTGGCCAGAGCAGAGCCCGTGCCTGGCACCAAACAGCCTCTCAGGGAATCAGTTTGGGAGCTGGGATGGGTTTGGGAAGGATTTCCCAGCTGGAGAACTCAGAGTGGCAGGAAATGGGCTCTGTCCTGCTCAGCCTCAACCAAATCCCAAACCTCCCCCTGGGCTCCCCAGGGCCCCGTGCAGCGCCAGGGGCAGTGCAAGAGGCTCCAGGTGCTGATCCCAGCCTGGTTCTTGCCCAGATCGAGCAGGTGAGCCAGCTGTCAGCCCTGGTGGACGCCCAGCTGGATTACCACAGGCAGGCAGTGCAGATCCTGGACGAGCTCGCTGAGAAGCTCAAGCGCAGGTGAGTCCTGGGGGGATCCCTGTGGTTCCCCTGGAGACCCCTGAAGCCCCCTTGGGATCACGGAGTCCAGCAGTGGGTGGGGTTGGAAGGGAGCTCATGGAGCAGGGACACCTTCCACTGGCCCAGGTTGCTCTGGGCCCTGTCCAGCTTGGCCTTGAAGAAGCCAATTCCTTTGGCTGTTCCAGGTGGGATTGGAATTTACTTCCTGGCTGAGGAAGGCTGGTCTCACCTCTCCTTCCTCTTCCTCCCCCCTCTGGGGTGGATCTGGCAGTGCTGCCCTGCTGCTCTTCCCTCCTGGCAGCCGATCCCGCCTGCTCCGGGTTGGGAGGAGCTGGGAGGATCCTGCCCAGGCTGAGCTTTCAAACTACAGCACGAGTGTCCTCTGCTGGCCTGAATTCCTGAGCGTTCCATGGCAATGGGATTCCTGGGGTAGCAGTTCCCGGGATGTGTGGGCCCTCTGGAAGGGCAGATCCCAAACCCTGGGCAAGTCCCACCCTCCAAAGGCTCCAGCTCAGGGACTTGTACAAATCCCTGTCTACAAACCCCTTCCTGCAGCCCCCCAGGAGGATAAACACGGTGCTGATCCCATTCCTTGCTGCCCTTACCCACGTCTGTTTTCCCTGTCCCAGGATGAGGGAGGCCTCCTCACGGCCCAAGAGGGAATACAAACCCAAGCCCAGGGAGACCTACGACTTCAGGGACACTGACCAGTCCAATGGGGGCTTCTCCTGCAACCCCACCCCCAAAGTCTCAGGTAACGCTGTCCCAGGTGTCTGCTGCTGCCTCTGGAGCAGCCTCCCAGGGAAGGGGAGCAGCTGCTCTGCCTGCACAGGACGTTTCCTGGTGTGCTGGATGCTCCTGCACGAGCCTGTGGCTCTGGAAAACCTCGGGAATGCCTCCAGATCGGGTTCTTTTCTCCAGGAGCCTTCGCTGTGTTGGCTTGAGGGGCCTCCAGCCTGGGCCTCTCGCTGTCAGTGCCAGACAGGGAAACTAAAGCCTCCCTCCCTCCTTATCTTCCTTCCCTCTGCATCCCTCCCTGGTCCCGGCGGGTTCCTAACAGCATGGGGGCCCTGCTGTTCCCTCCTAACAGATCCCCGTGGGCCCTGCCTGTCCCCGTCTGCCGTTCCCTGTGGTTTAAGCATGTGTCTCTCTTTTGTTTGGAAGCAGCTTCCGCCTCTTTCCGGTCGGACAAGCCGTCCCGGGCCTCCGTCAGGAGTATCCGTGAGTTTCCTCCCTCTGCACTGCTCCGTGTGTGGCCTCCTCCTCTCCCCTTCCCTCCTGGCTGCTCCTCCCTGCTGCTGCTCCCTGGAGCTGCTCATCCCTCCGTGCTGAGCCTGAGCTGAGCCCTCAATTAACCCAGCCACGCTCCCGTGGGATTTTCCACCCCAAAAAAACCCCCCAGGGCCCGGCTCACCCGGAGGAGCTGCAGCAGCTCCCAGCACCCAGGCAAGTCCTGATCCCTGGGGATCCGGGGCTTTCCCGGGAGAGATCAGACACCTGGAGGATTTTCCCTGTTCTTGGAAGCGCCCAGCCTGGATCTCTCCCACTTGCGCTGCCCGTGGCCCTGTGGAAGGCTGGAGGGAGGAGGCAGAGGCTCAGCTCGTGCAGTTTGTGGGGTGTGGTCCCAGCTGGGCCTCACGGGGGTTGTGGGGTGATGTGTGGGGTCTGTGGTTTTCCTCCTGCAGGAATCCCAAAGCTGGGCTGGGGCTTGGAGCTGTTGTGGTGGGAAGGAATGTGGAGCAGAGCTGTGGTGGTGGGGCCAGCCTGGTGGTTTGGGGAGTTCTCTCAAACCCATCCACGTCTGGCTGCTGCTTCTGGTGATTTCTGAGGGCTCTTCTCACGCCGGGCCCTCCCTTGCTGTGGGGCCTGGAGCCATGGGATGGTTTGGGTTGGGAGGGACCTTCAAGACCATCTCTCCCCACCCCTGCCATGGGCAGGGACACCTTGGACTGTCCCAGGCTGCTCCAGGCCCTGTCCAGCCTGGCCTGGGACACTTGCAGGGATATTCAGCAGCTGGATGTGCTGGCTGCCCTTGCTGCCATTCCCTTGTGTCCTGGGCACACATTCCCTGGCCCTGGCTGAGCCCCAGCACAGTGGGGAGGGCTGGGGGGTCCTGCAGGTCCTGGAGGTCTCTCTCAGCTCTGTCCCTTCCCACCGAAGGGATTCTCCCACTGGGATTCTCCCAGCTCCAAAGCTGAGCCCCCAAAATGTCAGTGCACAGAGTGGGCAGCAGGAAATCCCACAGAAATTCCCTTTGCAGCCAGAAGGTGATGCTTCAATCCTGGAGCTGAGCTGTGGGAGTGAGACTTTGGGCTTCTCCTGAGTTTTGGGGGCTGCTCATGGATTTGAAGCCCCGTGGCCAGGGAAGCAGCTGCTGTCCTGCCCCTCCTTCACCCTCAGGTGTGGGGTGGCCCCTCCAGCGTCCCCCTCCATGAGCTACAGGGCAGCTTCTCCTCTCTCCAGAGGCATTAGTGGCTTGTCAGTGCTCAGGCTGAGGCTGGAAGTGCGGGCAGGAGCAGCACACGAGGCGTTGGAGGCAGATCTGTGCTGGGACAGGGCTGCAGAGGGATAGCAGCCCCTGCAGGGACGAGTGAGGGGCCGGTGGAAGCAGCCCTGCCGATCCAGGCAGGGTGCAGAGCCCGTGGCAGGAGTCCCTGGTGCCAGGGGAGGGTGTTTGGGGTCCTGCTGACGTGTCCCCACTGTCCCCACAGCCCCCCTGGACCAGCCCTGCTGCAAAGCCCTCTACGACTTCGAGCCCGAGAACGACGGCGAGCTGGGCTTCAAGGAGGGCGACATCATCACCCTGACCAACCAGATCGACGAGAACTGGTACGAGGGGATGATCCACGGCCAGTCCGGCTTCTTCCCGCTCAACTACGTGGAAGTGCTGGTCCCGCTACCTCAGTGAACCGGCGGCGGCCCCGCCCCGAGTGTCCCCGGCTCCATTCCGGCTCCACCCGCCCTCCCGCCTCCCCTCGGGGCCAGGCGCTACCAGGGAACAAACCAGAAGGGTCCCGCGGCCCCTTCCCCCCGTCAATTCGGTTCTTTNTCCTTTTTTTTTTTTCCTTTTTATTTTTGTCCTTCTGGTGCTTGAACTTCGGTACTTCGCGCGCCCCCAGTCCTGGCCGTGCTGCTGGCACTGTCCTTGTCCCTGCCCCTGTCTTCGTTCCTGTCCCTGTCCCTGTCCCTGTCCTTGTCTTCATTCCTGTCCCTGTCCTTGTCCCTGTGCCTGTTCTTGTCTTTGTCCCTGTCCTTGTCCTTGTCCCTGTCCCTCCCTACTTCCCATCTTCCCTTTGGGTCCAGTGCCCGGATGAGCCAGGTGGGACAGCAGGGAGGTGTCCTGGACACACAGATGTGACAGTGACAGGGTCAGGATGTGGCCTGGGCACACAGATGTGGCAGTGGGACAGCAGGGAGGTGTCCTGGGCACACGGATGGGACAGTGACAGGGCCGGGATGTGTCCTGGACACACAGAGGTGACAGTGACACAGCAGGGATGTGTCCTGGGCACAGGGCCCCAGGGCAGCCCCAGTCCCTGTCCCCAGGGGTCCCCGGTGTCCCTGCAGGATCCCCGAGGGGTCAGGGGAGGGGAGCTGGGGCACAGCAACACTAAAACACCCCGAGAACACTAAGGCAGCCCTGCAGGGCAGGTGCTGAGCCCTGCCCGGGGCCTGGAGCCAGCCCTGCCCATCCTGGAGGGACAGTGGGGATGTCCCCTGCCTGCCTGGCCCCCTCCCCACAGGGCTCAGCCCCGTCAGGGCAGGCTGCTCCTTCTGCCCGTGGTTTTTTCCTGGACCTTTTCCTGCTACAAACTCTCCCAAGTTCGACCTGGAGGGTCATTGGAGAGGGCAGAGCTGGCCCACAGCCCGGGGTGTCCCTGTGGTGTGGGGCAGAGCTTGTGGCTCCTCTGCCCAGGGGT
Source organism: Cyanoderma ruficeps (assembly GCA_008694505.1). Taxonomy (NCBI): domain Eukaryota; kingdom Metazoa; phylum Chordata; class Aves; order Passeriformes; family Timaliidae; genus Cyanoderma; species Cyanoderma ruficeps. Next base: position 885,355 of record VZDJ01000014.1, read on the forward strand.
CCCTCCTGTGGAGCTCACCTGGCCCTCAGGTGCTTTCCTTGTGCCCCCACCCTGCCCACAGCCACCCCTCAGCCCCTGGGCCGGCTGGGGAAAGGGGATGGTTCATCTCGGTGTCACTTCTGCCACCCCTTCCCCCTCAGCTGTCCTTTTCCTGCCCGGGATGGGGTTGGGATTTGGTTACAGAGCTCACCGTGGTGTTTCCTGGTTACAAATGTGGGTTCTGCCCCTGCTGGGGCTGGGCCAAGCCCCCGCCCTGCTCTGTGAGCCCCAGCAGCTCCCCTGTCCCGCTGCCCCCCCGGCTGCCCCCCGGCTCCCTGTGCCAGGATCTGATCCGTGCATGTCCCCGTGTGTGTCACCCCACCCCGAGCAGTGACCCCGGCCCCAGGGGGGGCACAGGGCAGCCCCCCCCAGCTCCCAGCAGGGCAGGGAGCCCCAAGGGACCGGAGTGCCGGGGGGGCCCTTCCCGGTGTCCCCTCCCCGGTGGGACCAGAGCTACGCCCCGGGGACAGCGGAGTCCCCTCAGGTGGATTGAGTTCTGTCAGCTGGGACAACTCGCTAGGTCTGGGTTTTGTTTTTGTTTTTGTTTTTGTTTTTGTAATGGTTTCTCCTGGTTTTTAAGGGGGAAGAAAAAAAAAAACGACGACCCACAATTCTTGACTTGTATCTCTGAATGAAAGTATTAAATGTTTTCTTCTTTCTAACGGCTGCGTTGTGGAATCGGGGAATGGTTTGGGTTGGATGGGGCCGGGAAGGTCGTGGGCAGGGACACCTTGGACTGTCCCAGGCTGCTCCAAGGGCAGGGACACCTTGGACTGTCCCTGGCTGCTCCAAGGGCAGGGACACCTTGGACTGTCCCAGGCTGCTCCAAGGGCAGGGACACTCTCCACTGCCCCAGGCTGCTCCAGCCTGGCCTTGGACACTTGCAGGGATCCAGGGGCAGCCGCAGCTGCTCTGGGCACGCTGTGCCAGGGCCTCCCCACCCTCCCAGGGAGGAATTTCCTCCCACATCCCCTCGGCCCAGCCCGTGGCAGGATGTCCCCAAGCCAGCGGAGCCCGCAGCTCAGGAACTGCTCTTTAATCAAACTACCACTTCCACAAACCACTGACCCAGAGATTTCCCCCACCAGCACGGCCGCCCCCCTCCCGGGGCAGCGCGGGGCCGGCGGGAGCTGCGGGAGCTGCGGGAACGGCCCCGAGCGGGGCCGGGAGAGCCCCGGGGCCGCTGAGCCCCGCCCGGGCTGCGGGAGGCACCTGGTCCGAGTCGAGGGGCCCCGGGCCCTCCTCACCCGCTGAGCTTGAGGAGGCTGAAGATCTGCTCCAGGATGTGGGTGAAGCTCTGGTCTTTGGGGGTGCGGGAGGCCAGGGAGCCCTGAGAGGGGGGAGTGCCAGTTAATCCCAGCCCCAGTTAGTTCCAGCCCCAGTTAATTCCAGCCCCAGTTAATTCCAGCTCCAGTTAATTCCAGCCCCAGTTAGTTCCAGCCCCAGTTAATTCCAGCCCCAGTTAATTCCAGCCCAGGGAACTGGTGCCCCACTGAAGCCCCCTCCCCTCCCAGCCCTTCCCACCTTCAGCTTGTCCAGGTAGGTCTGATCCTGACTCCACAGCTCCTGGAACTTCACCAGGTCGGGGGCCCCCTTATAGAACTCCACCAGCAGCGTCTGGGGGGGGACAGAGGGGCTGCAGGCCCTGGGGGTGCCCCAAAGCCAGGCAGGGGGACCCCAAACCTGCGGCATGGAGACCTCAGTGGCCCCGGGGGAGCTGGAGGAGGGACTGTCACCATCACCTGGGCTAAGGGCAGCATGGGGACAAGTGGTGGGGCCCCAGCCTGCCCCCAAATGGGCTCGGGGGGGTTTGGGGCCCCCCACCCCTCTCTCACCATCTCCTGCACGACGTCGTTGGTGAGGAATCCGTCCTGGATGTAGGTGACCTCCACATCCATGGGGATCCCGTAGTCGTTGGGCCTTTGCTGGAGGATGTGGGAGCCGGGCAGGGCTCACCCCACAGCTCTGGCACCTGGCACCACCCCGGGGGGCACCCCAGGCCGCCGGTGGGGGGGTGGACCCCACCCCAAATTCTCCCCCCCACTTACCTCTGGCGGCGGCATCACCCAGAAGGGCGCGATTTTGGACTCCACGCCGGGGTTGCCGTGGTAGAAGGGCCCTGTGGGGACAGAGGGGGCTGGCACGGGGGGGGTGACAGCAGCCCCAGCCCCCGGGGAGCCCCGGGCACGTACCGCAGATGAGCCCCAGGCAGGGCTGGAAGCCGTTGCCGCTGCCCTGCAGCTTGAGCTGATAATCCATCTGGGCGTCGATGTCGTGCAGCGACGGCAGCGCCGGCCCGAAGGGGTGGCTGTGGTACCACCCCACCAGCGACAGCCCCCGCAGGAACAGGCTCTGGCAGATCTGGGGGCAGCGCGGGGGGCACCAAACCGTGGCTCCAGCCCCCTCCTGAGCCCCCCTGCCCGCTCCCCAAACCCGGAGCAGCCCCTCACCTCCTCCTCCACAGCGCCCGCGGCTTCGGCGTCACCCAGGCGGGTCCGGCACGGGAAGGCTCGAAGCACCGTCAGCACTGCGGGGACACAGGGCTGGGGGACACCCCCGGGGCCACGGCAGAGCCACCCCCAGCCCCCCCAAAACCCCACCTACGCTGGGTGTTGGTGTCCCACCGCCCTCCCAGGTACCCCACCACTTCGCTCCGTGTCAGGTGGCTGTGGAAATCCTACAGGAAAGGGTTAAATCCAACAGTTTAGCATTAAAATCGTGACACGAGGGACGCCCCCGCTGGCTCGCTGCAGGTGTCCCCAAGCGCCACCAGCCATGTCCCAGCCCGGGGAGGGGACGCACCAGGAGCAGGAGGACGTTGCTGGAGATGGCCACGTTGAAAGGCTGGAATTTGTTGATGGCGGCAAAGGACGTCACCTCCACCAGGGTCTGGGGGTTCCTGGAAGAGCCACAGCCCCGCTGCCACTGCCGCCCCCGCCCCCGCTGCGCCCCGGGGTCCCCGTGTCCCCTACCTGGCCGAGTCGCGGGTGCCCAGGGTGCAGTAGCGGACGGGCACCCGGGGTTTCACCTCCAGCCTTTTCCCAGCGGCGCCGGGATCTGCCAAGGATAAGGTCCCGTCACCGCGGCCAGGCTGCCCGGGACCCCCGGGGACCCCCACCCAGCTCACCCGTGCCCGCCGCTTCCGCCAGGCTCTTGCCCTGCTGCTTCTTGCTCCTCTCCTCCGGTTTTTTGGGAGCCGCCGGCTCCGGCAGCGGCACCCGACCCTCCCTCGGCGCCTCCTCCTCCTCCTCCTCGGGCAGCTCGTCCTCCTCGCCCTCGCTGGCCAGGCTCTGCGGGCACACGGGGCTGGCACCCACGTCGCCCCCCAGCCCGGGGGTGCCAGGGGGAGGCGGCCGCGGTCCCACCTCCTCGGGGGGCGGCACGTTGGGCTGGTGCTGGCGCAGCCAGGCCGCCTTGTACTGGTCCAGCTTCTGGCCCTTGTAGCGCACGGACGCCCAGCCGCAGCCCGACTTCTTGGCCGGGTTCACCAGGCGCTTGCAGTGCGTGGCCCAGGCGCTGGGCGAGTTGAACACCTGCCCCGTCTCCTGCCATGTGATCGTCCCGTCCGAGCCCAGGTCACCCACGAACTTCTTGCCCTGGGGACGACGGCGGGGGTCACGTCCCCCTGTCCCCATCACTACTCCCTCAGCCCCAGCAGCGTCCCACGTTCACCATCCGTGTCCTTTGTCCTCATCCCACATCCCCTGTCCTCACCCTGTGTCCCGTTTCCCGTCTCTTTCCCTGTCCCATGGCTTCTGCTCCATCCCTGTGTCCTGCCCCAGCTCTGGTTCTTGTCCCCTTCCCTCTCCCCTGTCCTCTTCCCTGTTCCCTGTCCCCATCCCCTCTCCCCTGTCCCCGTGCCGTGTCCCTGTCCCCGTGCCGTGTCCCCTGTCCCCATGCCGTGTCCCCAGGCTCACCAGGTAGTAGATGGACAGGACGCCCCTGCCCGGCTCCAGGAGCCCGTCCCGGAGCAGAACCCTCAGGGTGATTCCCCGGCGGGTCAGAACCGCCCCCCGGGCCCCGCCCGCCGCCTTCGCGCCGCTCCCGACCTCGGGCTCGGCCTCGTCCAGCCCCGGCTCCAGCTCGTCCTCGTCCTCCTCCAGACACTCGTCCCCGCCGGGGGAGGCGGCCGCCAGCGCTGCGGGGGGACACCGTGTGACAGCAGCCCTGGGGGTCCCCCCCAGAGCACCCTTGGGTCCCCCCCATGGCTTCTGCCCGCGGATGGGGACACGGGGACGGGGATGCACGGGGATGTGGGGATGGGAAGAGATGGACGTGGGGACACAAGGACACGGAGGGGCTGGACACGGGGACAGGAGGACCCGGGGATGGGAGATGGGGGACACTGACATGGGGACACCGGAGTGTGACAATAACAGGCTGGGGGACACGGGGACATGGTCAGGGGACTAAGTGTCCCCTGGCCCAGCAGGTCCCCAGAGCCCGGCCCGAGCCCAGAGGGCCGCGGGGGAGGCCGGGGGTGACACACGACAGGTCCCCGGGGTGACACACGGCAGGTCCCCGGGGTGACACACGACAGGACCCCGGGGTGACACACGACAAGTCCCCGGGGGTGACGAGTGGTGTTCCCCCCCGCCCCCGCTCCCCTCCTGCCCCCGTGGTGTCCCGGGATGTCCCCACCGAGGTCCCGCGGGCTCGGGCAGGTGCACGCGGGTCCCCCGGGGGTGTGCGGGGGGGGCAGTGACCGGTGCGTGTCCCCGGCCGGGGCGCGTGTCCGCGCGCGCGCGTGTCCGGTTCCTGGCGCGCTCCCGGCGCGCGTCCGGTCCCGCCTGCCGGGTGCGTGCCCGGTGTGCGCGTGCCCAGTACGTGCTCGGTGCCCGGTGCGTGCCCGGTGCGTGTCCGATCCCCGGTTCCCAGTTCCCCGTTCCCAGCTCCCGGTTCCCTGTTCTCGGTTCTCGGTTCCCGGTTCCCGGTGCGCCCCCGCCCGCCGGTACCTGCCATGCTCCGCTCCCGCCGCTCCCGCCGCTCCCGCCTCCCCCCGGTGCGCGCGGCGGCGGCGGCGGCGACACGTGATGGGGCGGCCCCGGGCGCCCCGCCCCGCCCGGGGGGGTGAGGGGACACGGGGACACCGGCACCGGGGGGGGGGGTGGGGACAGCCCCGCACCTGCCGCACCGGGGGGGACACCGGGACTCAGCCCCGCACCGGGACACGGTCCCCCGCTCCCGCCGGGACCCCCGCCCGCCGCCCCGAGCCCCGGCCCCGGGGAGGGAGGGGACACCGGAACCGGGCGGGGGGACAGGAGGGACCTGCCGGGCTCGGCCCCGCACCTGCCGCACCGGGCGGGGGACACCGGGACTCAGCCCCGCACCGGGACACGGACCCCCCGCCCGGCCGGGACCCCCGCCCGCCGCCCCGGCCCCGGGGAGGGGCACGGGGGACACCGGGGTGGGAACGGGAGCCTGCCCGGGGCCGCGGCCCCGCACCTGCCGCGTGGGAAGGGAGGGAGGGACGCGGGGGCTGAGCCCCGCACCGGGGATTCCCCGGGACACCCGCCCGCCGCCCTTCGCTCCCGGGCGGGGCCGCTGCCGGGAACTGCGGCGGCTCCTGCGCGGCGGCGGCGATGGAGCGGCCGGTGCCGCTGCCCCGGGGGACCCGGGCCCGGGCCCGGCACTACTACGAGGGCTTCGTGGACAAACGGGGCCCGCGGGATCAGGTGGGGGACATCGCCGGGACCGGCACCGGCACCCCCGGGACCCATCGCCGGCACGAGTCACCGGGACTCCCCGGGACCGAGCGCCAGGAGCGACCCTCGGGTACCCGGGACCGATTCCCGGGGCCGCTCCCGGCACTCGCAGGCGCTGTCCCCACCGGTACCGACTCCTCGTGTCCCCTCCGCTGCCCGGGGCCACCGGGTGTGCTCCCCGCGGAGCCCGGGGCCGGTTCCCTGTTCCTGGTGCCGGTGCCACGGCCGACTCCCGGTTCTCAGTTCCCTGTTCCTGGCGCTGGTGCCAGCGCCAGTTCCCGGTGCCCTTTCCCGGTTCCCGGTGCCCTTTCCCGGTTCCCGGTGCCGGTTCCCGGTTCTTGGTGCCGTTTCCCTGTTCCTGGTGCCGGTTCCCGGTTCCCGGTGCCGGTGCCGGTTCGGAGCTGAGCCCGCCCCTCCCCGCAGGGCTACCGGAGGGTCTGGGCCGGGCTGCGGGGGCTCAGACTCGCCTTCTACGGGGGGCCCCAGGAGCCCGAGGTACGGCGGATCCCCCGGGAACGACCCCCGGGACTGGAGCCCCGCGGGGTCTCTGCGGGCCGGGACCCCTGCGGGACCCCCCGAGGCTGGAGACACCCCCGGGTGGGACCCCTCAGGGTGGGCACCCCCGGGTGGGACCCCCATGTCTGGGAGCCCCTCAGGGTGGGATCCCCAGGATCACCTTTGGGTGGGACTGGGGGGGTTCCCCAGGCCGGGATCTCTGGGATCTGCTGGGGCTGGGACCCCCAGGATTGGGACCCCTCCCATCCTGTCTGGGCCCCTGGGGCAGGATCCCCTCAGGGTGGGACCCCCGTGCCCCCTCCCCGAGCTGGGACCACTTTGGTGAGACCCCCCCAGGATTGGGGACCCCTCCCCATGGACCCCCCTGGGCGAGGCCCCCTGAGGATGCGACCTTGGGGTGACACTGGGGGGTCCCTGGGCTGAGGGTGGGGGGTGCTGAGGCCTGACTCATGTCCCCGGCCCGGGGGGGTCCCACCCTTGGGTGCCCCCAGCCCCTGGAGGTGCTGGACCTGGGCGAGCTGGTGGCCGTGCAGGCCGAGGGCGGCGCTCTGGTCCTCAAGCTGAGGGGACAAGAGGTGACAATGAAGGTGAGGGACAGCCACGGGGCTGGGGGGGGCAATGAGGGGCTGAGGGTACCCGGGGGAAATGGGGGTACCTGGGGGGCGG
>VZDJ01000014.1:904932-953090 GCA_008694505.1 Cyanoderma ruficeps
CGCCGGAGCCGCTTTGTGTCGCCGCCGCGCGCGGCGCGGACCGGAGCCCCCGATCCCCCCCCCAACCACCACCCCGCGCCCGTCTCGCCGGGGGCACCGGCACGGGGTGGGGGGGGCGAGACCACCGAGGGGACACAGGCAGGGACAACGAGGGGGACACGGCGGGACGCGGCGGGGGTCATCCGCCTCCCCCCGAGTGGCGGGGGGCACCGGGACCCTCAAGTGACACCGGGGCGGGTCCTCCCCGTGTGACAGCGGGAGAACGGGGGGGGCACCGGGACCCCCAGACGATGGGATCCCCCCCAGCAGGGGCTGCTCGGGGCTGTCCCGGGGAGCCGGAGGGGGGTGCAGGGCTTTGGGGGGAACCAGGAGCCCCCCAGTTCTGTCACCCACCCCTGGGCAGCTCGTCCTGGGGGACACGGGGGGCTCTGCTCCCCCTCTGCCCCGGGGTTTGGGGGGCACGAGGGTGGGAGCCCCCCCAGCCCTGCCCAGAGTCCCCTCTGGCATTGTCTGTCCCCAGAACAAAGGTCCCTCTCGGGGTCCCTCTCCAGGGTCCCACCTGGTGACAGGGGGTGGTGACAGCTGGGGATTGGGGGGGCCACATTTGGGAGGACCCGGCCAGAAACCCCCCCTCGTGCCCCCCACCCCCAGCCCCGGGCTGAGCCCAGTGCCCGGCATTAATATTTGAAAAGCTAATTAAGGCGTGTGCACAGAATGCTAATTGGGACGGGGGGGGGNGGGGGGGGGGGGCTGCCCTCCTGCCCAGCTCTCCCTGATGCCCCAGAGCCCCCTCCGGGCCCCCCTCCCACCAGAGCCTCCGTGAGGGCGTTAATTAGCTCAGCAATTAGAGGTGGGCGCCTTGATGAGGGGGAAGCTCATGGTGAGGACAGCCCCATTTGGGGTGGGTGGGCCCTGGGGGGGGTCTCTGCCATCGGGGTGGGGGTCCCTGGGGCAGGACACAGCAGTGCCCACGTACAAATCACTCTCAGGAAGGAGACAAACAACCGGCTCTGCCAGATCCCATTTATTCCGGAGTTGTGGCTGATCCCATTTATTCCGGAGTTGTGGCTGCAGGAGCCCGGCAGGCTCGGAATGGAGGGGAGGGGGTTGTCCCCGAGAGCTCCTGGGGACATCTGGGGAGGGGGCAGCTGGTGGCAGGACAGCCCTGTCTCCCCGCAGTGAGGGGCTGGATGAGCCCCCCGGGAGTGTGCAAAGGGGGGACCTGAGACACTCTGGGACAGAAAGAGCCGGTGCTGTAGTGAAGGAAGGGGGCTGAGCCCCCCAGCTCCAAAGTCCTCTTCCTGCTGGGGTGGGGGTCAGAGCACCCCAAACGCGACCTGGGCGTGATCACTGCGGGGGGCTGAGGGCAGTGACACCCCCAGGATGGACACAGCAGGGTCCTCTCCACCCCTGGCACTTCCCGACACGTCCTGGGAGCAGGGCTGGGACACGCTGGGCCCTGCTGCAGGGAAAACACCTTCAGCACCTTCCCCGGGCCCTGCTGCAGGGAAAACACCTTCAACACCTTCCCCGGGCCCTGCTGCAGGGAAAACACCTTCAACACCTTCCCCGGGCCCTGCTGCAGGGAAAACACCTTCAGCACCTTCCCCGGGCCCTGCTGCAGGGAAAACACCTTCAGCACCTTCCCTGGGCCCTGCTGCAGGGAAAACACCTTCAACACCTTCCCCACGCCGCTGCTGCAGGGCAGGAGGTGGGGACGGATCCCCCGGGGTCCCGGCTGTGCTTCCAGCTCGGTGTGGGGCGGCAGGAGCAGCAGAGAGCCGGGGCTGCTCCCTCCCTGCCCCGCCGGCCCCTCAGGCGCTGTCCTCGCTGTCGGAGTAAGCGCCCAACAAACCCAGCGAGGACGTGGCTGCTGCTGCTGCTGGAAGGGAGCCTGGAACGGGAGGGAGAGAGAGGATCCGGTCAGCTCCAGCCTCCCCAGGGCAAATCCCAGCGTGGAAACGCCAGCCTGGCTTGGCTGCTCGAAGCTGGAGAGATTTCCCCTCACCCCTGGGGGGATCCCGAGGTCGGGGAGGAGAAATCAGGTGGAACAGGAGATGGGACCCCCCTCCCTTCTCCCTCCACAGCCCCTCCCTGGGAGATTCCAAAGCCTGGAAAGGGCTACAGGAGGCAGCTCTGGGCTCCCAGCACCCCAATCCTTGGGACAGCAGCCAGGAGCAGGTGGCTGGGGAAGCACAGGGCAGAGGGGACCCTCCAAGAGCTGTCCCTTCCCAGGGATCCCCCGAGGACAGGGGGATCAACCAGCCCAGAACAAATCGATCCTCCATCTCTTTCCCCAAATCCATGGATCCCCTGGCTTGCTGGGCAGCTCACTCAAGTGCTGCAAAGCCTTCCAGCTTGTTTTGTGTTCCTTAAAACTTCCCAGCTCCAGCAGTCAGGCAGGATTCATCACCAGCCCCCAAACCACAGCAATCCTCCCGCTGGTCCACCCCTATCTGGATGTTGTGACGTTCCCAGGGCTGTATCTGCTGTTTTGAAGCTCCTGGCCCTGCCAATCTGTCCCCAAGGCCGTGGCTTAAAGCCAAGAGCCAGGAAAGAGCCTCACCTTCACCAGGGAACGGGGACAACCCCCAGTTCTCACCCCACCCCACAGGAACCCCAGCCCAGGCTCTGAGCACGGAGCCAAACCCCCCTGGGGGCCCGGCCCGGGGCAGGTACCGGTGCTGCCTGTGCTGCCTGGGGTTTCCATCCCATTTTCCAAGGCAGGATCTGGTTTCTGCTTCCTGGGGGCCACCAGCCCGGCCAGCTGGGCCCTGGTGCTGAGCTTGCCCACGCTGCGCTCCCAGCTCTCCGTCCTCGGCTTCTTGCTCTGGGGTTGGGGGTCCTGTGGGGCACAGATGGGGTCAGGGGGCTCCAGCCTGGAGGGGGGATTGGGGATAAAAGCAGCACAGACACGAGGAGAGGGGGCCCAGGGGGAATTCTGCCCCCGCAGCGATGGCACAGGCAGGACAACCAGGGGTGTGGATGTGGAAAGAGACTAAACCCGGCCTCGGGATGGCCCTGGGATGCTGAGGAGAAAAGAATCCCAGGATGGTTTGGCTTTGGAAGGACCTTAAAGCCCATCCAGTGCCACCTTTCACTACCCTGGGCTGCTCCAAGCCCTGTCCAAGCCGGCCTGGGACACTTCCAGCCACAGCTCCTCTGGGCACCCTGTCCCAGGGTCTCCTGAACATCCAACCCAACCCTGCCCCAGCTCTGGAGCATTCCCCGTGTCCTGCCTGGGTAAAAGTCGTTCTCTCTCTGTTTTATCAGCTCCTTTCAAGGGCACCGAGCTGCCCCGGCTGCCTGCAGGTGGTCCAGCCCTGGAACCCGAGTGAATCCCAGTCCCCGGGCACGGGGATTAGTGCCGGGCCAGGGAACTCGGCTGGGATTAACCCCGGCCCCATCCCCGGCACGGCAGCTTTGATCCAGGCCGGCAGACACGGCCCCGGGGCAGGGATCGACAGCGGGGAGAGGGCAGGGCTGTTTGTTGGGATAATCCCTCCCTCCAGGCCGGGCTCTGGGAGCTCTTTTGTTCTGTCTGACCCCAAAGCTCAGCTCAGGGAGAGGCGCTGAAATCCCGGACCCAGCAGAGCTGGTTCTCCTCGAGGAAAGGGAGGATGGGGGCAGCTCCATCCCTGCCTCTGTCACCAGGCACGGCCCGAAATCCCCAAGTGATCCCGGGCTGCTCTCAGCCCAGTGCACAGGGACACGGCCTTTGGGAGCCGCTCGGGCGTGACACCGGCCCCGTGTCACCCAGAGCAGGGACACAAGGGACACACAGAGCTCCAGGACAGAGGATCTGGGCTGGGGAAGGGCTGGGGAAGGGCTGGGGCTCGCTCACCTCCCGCAGGATGTCGGTGGGTTTGGTTTGGGCCGTGGGGTTGGGGCGGGGTTTTTCCTCGTCGGAGTCGGAATCCACCAGGAGCCGGCGGTTCTGGGCCTGTTCCAGCATGGCCCTGCTGGGACAGAGGAGGGCTGGGGCTGGATCCATCCCCCTGCCAGGCCCTGCTTGCTCCAGGGGAGCTGGGCCAGCAGCACAGCCCCGGGATCCACCTTCCCAGGGGGTTTTATGGGATCAGGTTCAAGCTGAGGGGTGAGAGCACCGGGATCTGGAGCTTCACCCCCAGAGCAGAAACTGTGTCCATGTGAGGGCACTTCCCAGGGGATTGGACCCCTCCAGATCTCACAGAATCCCAGCCTGGTTGGGTTGGAAGGATTTGCCACTCCTTCTCCCTGAACACTTTGCCACGACAGGCTGGGACCTCCTCCAACACCCCCCAAATCCAGCCTGGCTCATCCCACTCCCAGCACTTCCAGCCCCCTCACTTCATCTCCTGCTCGTCCTCCTCCTGCTCCTTGCGCCTCTGCTCCTCCTCCAGCTCCTTGTACTGCTTCAGCATGGCCTCAAAATCCACGTTGGCCTGGCGCTGGTTGAGCTCCTTCAGCTCCTGCAGGTTCTCCAGGACCTCCATCTCCAGCTTGGAGTCCTTGGTCCGGTTCTCCAGGACCTGGGTGGGATAAATTGGGGTTTTTGAGGCAGCAGAGCCTGACAGGAAGGAACCTCCAACACCTCCCCATGGATGGCGAGGTGCTGGATGAAGCACAAGAGGCTCATCCTCATTTTTGGGTAGGACAGGAATGGCTACGAGGTCACTGCCGTGGCTGGGGACAGTCAGGCAGAGCGGGAGAAGTTTTCCTGCAGTACCTTCATGGGATTGTTGAGCTCTTCCTCTTCCCTCTCCTTCTGCAGCCTCTTCTCCTCCTCCTCCAGGAGTTTCTCAGCCTGGAAGTTCCTGGTGGCTCCGTGCTCCATGGTGTAATCCGTGTTCTCGGGGTCTGTCTGAGGGGGGAAACAGCAGCAGGGCTGGGTGGGAATCCTGCTCCAGTCAGCCCACAGCCACCTCCAGAGCCACACATTCCCCCATTCCATGAGCAAAACTGCCACAGGAAGGGCTGATCCAGCCAAAAACCCGCCCTCAGACTCAGCCTCTGCTGGGACAGGAGTGTCAGGGAACCCTGAGCTGGAAGGGACCCTCAGTCCTGGCTCTGAACGGGACAATCCCACCAATCCCACTGTCCAAAGGCTCCTGGAGCTCTGGCTGTGCCCATTCCCTGGGGGAATTCAGTGTCCCACCATCTCTGGGGGAAAAACTGTGCCCATTCCCTGGGGGAACTCAGTGCCCTCATCACCTCTGGGGGAAAAACTGTGTCTGTTCCCTGGGGGAACTCAGTGCTCCCACCACCTTTGTGAGGAGAAAACTGCCCATTCCCTGGGGGAATTCAGTGCTCCACCATCTCTGGGGGAAAAAACTGTGCCCATTCCCAGGGGGAAAAAACTGTGCCCATTCCCTGGGGGAACTCAGTGCCCTCATCACCTTTGGGGGAAAAACTGTGCCCATTCCCTGTGGGAACTCAGTGCCTCCACCACTTTTGGGGGAAAAAATGTGCCCATTCCCTGGGGGAACTCAGTGCCCCTACCACTTTTGGGGGCAAAAACCCTTTCCCTGTTCTCCATCCCACCCTGCTGGCACATCTCCAGGCGTTCCCTGGGATCCACCCCGAGCTGCCCAGGCCAGGAGAGGCCGGAATTTGGGTGGGCCAGGCTCACCTTGAAGGTGATCTCAGCCAGGCACCGCGTGCACTTGATGTAGAAGCGGAAGATGGGCAGCCCCAGGTAGACCTCGTTCTGCACCGTCTCCTTGCGGGCGTTGAACTTCTTGCCCTTGTAGATGTACTCCCCACATGTCTTGCACCTGGGGAAAGGGGAGGGAAATATCCAAAGCGGCTCAAAAAAAAAATCAACCAGGGAATGAACACCAGGAACGGCCCAGGTGGTTTATCGAGTCCAGGCTGGTTTTGCCTTTTGGAAATTTGGTAGCGACCGACCCCCGAAATCAGGGAATTGTGGATTGGTTTGGGTTGGGGGGGAAGTTAAATCCCACCCAGTGCCATGACAGGGACACGTGAGGGAGAGCAGGAGGTGCTGGGGGTGGTTTCCTTCCAGGACCTGGAGGAGCTGTCAGGAAGGATGGAGAGAGAGCAGCGACAAGGGATGGAGGGACAGGACACAGGGAATGGCTCCCACTGCCACAGGGCAGGGATGGATGGGAGATTGGGAAGGAATTTCTGGCTGGGAGGATGCTGAGGGGCTGGGATGGAATTCCCAGAGCAGCTGTGGCTGCCCCTGGATCCCTGGGAATGTCCAAGGCCAGGCTGGACAGGGCTTGGAGCAGCCTGGGAAAGCGGAAGGTGACCCTGCCCATGGCACTGGATGGGCTTTGAGGCCCTTCCAACCCATTCCAACACATTCCATGAGTGCTCCTGGCATTCCATGAGTGATCCTGGCATTCCATGAGTGCTCCTGGCATTCCATGAGTGATCCTGGCATTCCATGAGTGCTCCCGGAATCTCTCACCTCATGTTGAAGGGCGCCATGAGCCTCACCACGTACTGCCGATCCTTCGGGAGTTTGAGCTTCGGGATCTTCGCCGGATCAAAGTCCGGGGGGTAATATTTCTACGGAGAGAGATGGGATTTGGGAATGCTGGAGCGCCGGGAATCGTCTCACTCCCCACAGCTCCGACAGGAGGGGGCAGGCAGGTGAGGGTCGGGCTCTGCTGCCAGGGAACAGGGACTGGATGAGAGGAAACGGTCTCAGCGGGGGTTTAAATTGGATATTGGATATTGGACATTGGGAAAATTCCTTCACGGAAAGGGTTGTTGAACACTGGAGTCAGATGCCCAAGGAGGTTTGGAGTCTCCATCCCTGGAGGTGTCCAAGGAAGGCCTGGATGTAGCACTCAGAGCTCTGGGCTGGGGACAAGGTGGGCATCGGGCACAGCCGGGATTCGATCTCGGGTTTTTTCCAGCCTCGATGATCCCGGGATTCTGAGTGACTCCCGAGCCAACCGCGACCCCCCAGCGGGAATCCTTCTCTGGGCCAGCCCCACTCGGGACGCTCCCCCGGCTCCCCTTGGCGGGGATTCTCCCCCCAACTCACGTTGAGAACTTTCCGTTCTGACATCGCTGCGGCTTCTCCTGATCCCGGTGCTGCCGGTGCTGCCCCCGCCGCTTCCGGGTGTGGCCCCGCCCCCTCCGCCGCTCATTGGCATAATGAGCCGCGGCCTCCCCGTTTCTCGCCTGTCATTGGCTGATCCAGCTGTCTGTCAACGGGATGCGCCCCCGGCTGTTGTAATACCCAGCCCACAGTCGGCTGGAGAGCCGCGGCCTCATAAGAGGTTCCGCACATTCTTGGGACCTGGGGCGCCGCTGTCCCCCCTCTCCGGCTGGGCAGGGGGGACCCCGGGGATGCGACCTGGGGCAGGGGAAACTCGGCTTCCTCGTAGCAACATGTGGGCCCCCTGATCTCCCATGACACATATTCATCATGTGGATAACAGTCCGCAAACAGTATGCTTTGTATGTAAAACATCATTTTATTCCTTAAAACCGAGGACTTCGAGTCCTTTAAGTTCGCAGCTGGTTTTTTTTCGCTCAGTCCACTGAGCATGCACATCCCTGGCAGCCCTGCTGTACCGCACGGCCGCGGTGCGCACGCGGCGGTGCCATTGCCGCCATTCCGTACAGCGCGCCTCCCATGCGCACAGCCGCTATTCCCGCCAGCGCTGGCGGTCCCAGCTGACGCTGCCGGCCGCTCTTTCTGCACCGCGCGGCTGCAGCCCTGCGCCATCTCAGATCCTCACTCTCCGGTGCCACCCGCCCCTCCTTGCCAGCGGCGCCCGCGCAAGGCCGCCATTGCTGCCGGCGCGGGCGGCGGTGCGGCCTCACCGCGCATGCGTAGCGCCTCGCGGGCCGTTTCCCGCCGCCCGTTCCCCGTCGCGCGCATGAGCGTCGCAGCGCTCCCTGGCGGCCCGGCCGGCGGCGCCGTCCCGTCGTGCCCCGCGCTCCCCACACAAAGGACGCGCTGGGAAATGGCGGCGGCCGCGGCCTCGCAAAACGCCCCCGGGAAAATGGAGCCGCCCCCGGCCGCGGCCCCGGCGGCAGCGGCGGCTCCGCCAGCGCCCAACGGGGCGGCCGGCGCGGGGGGGCCGCCCCCCAAGAGGTAGGGTGGCCGTGAGGGGCCGCGTTGGCGGTGGGGCCGAGGAGCCGCGTGCGGCGTCCCCGCGCCTGGGCCCGGCCTGAGGGCGGCGAGACGGGCCGGGGCCGGCGGGGTCCCGGTGAAATCGTTACCGGTGCGGGGCCGCTCCTGGCGCTGCGGCCGCTGCTCCCTCCGGGCGCGCCTTGGGATCCCGGGCGGGGCCGTCCCGGAGGCGCCTCCGGGGCTCCCGCGGCCGCAGCGCGCTGGGCCCGGTGGCGGCGGGCGGGGAGCCCTGGGATCATCCCCATCCCCTCAGGAAAAGCTTCTGCTGAGTTTTGGTGGAGTTCAGGTTTTCCCAGGGGGAGCAGGCTGTGCCAGCGTGGGGATGCTTAAGTTTATTACTTTTTTTTGCTGTCAGTAAGTTGTAGTAACTTCGTTGCTCTCAGCACTCGCCTCATCCTGCTGCACGATTTGGAGCCGAGTGTGCTCCTTTTTGGGGACGGTTTACCCCTGAGGGGATAAATCTAAGGACCGCGAACACCTCGAGGGTGAGAGTTTAAGGCGGTGCCGGGGAGGTGTTGCACAATCCCGGTGGCTGCTGTCGGTAAAACGTTACAGAAATTTAAACCCAAATCGGCAGCGCTGCAGTTCCGGCTCTGTAAACGTGGGGATGAGCAGCACGAAAAGCCTCAGCTGCTTCTCACTTCCTCGTGTTGATGCTCGATGAGAATTCCGCCGTTGGCGAAGGCGGTTTTGGTCCCAAATCCATGGAGCAGAAAGGATTTCTCTCCCTCGGGGCGTTTTTGGTCGTTCCGGGTTGACACGGATCAGGTTGAACCTGGTGCGCTGCGATTCCTGGGGCAGACTCCAGGCGGGATTCGAGTTTCTGTTTCCTGAGACCGGGAAACCTGTTCAGTTTTCCAGGTGTCACTTTGGAGGGGAAAGAGATCCATTTTATTTATTTGTTTTTCCGTTGAAGGACAGTCAGGCTGTGCTTTGGGCAGTAAAATACTGACGGGCACGATTTCATTGAGCTTGAGCCAGGCAGGGGCAGAGCCATCCCTGATCCCAGGGACAGGGAAGGATGTTCCCACCCCTGGATTCTGTTCCCACCACTCCTGGGGACCTGGAATCAGCGGTTTGTCTCCTGCGAGGAGCCAGTTCATTCCTGGAAGTCTAAATAAAGATACGTCTGTGCCGTGATTTTGTTTTCCCCGACCCTGTGGGGTTTGGGATGCCTCCAGGGAATTTGTTTGTGTCTCCAGGTGCAGTTCTGTGTGGAATGTCCAGCTCTCACTCCCAGAGGGATAACGCCAAGGCTGCACATTCTCAGTGGCCTTGGGGAAATCCACTCTGAGGAACAACCACTGAAGCCTGAGTGCAGCTTTTAACACAGCTGCTACATTTTGTGTTGCTTTGCCAGCTGAACGGAAGCGAAGGTGGAAAAAGGATCGTCCCGTTTCAAGTCTGATTTCGGAGTTTTAATTATTTCATTAATTAAGAAGCTTTAAGGAAGTTTAGCGAGAGAAAGGCTGGAAAATTCCCGTCCGTGTGTCTGGAGAGCTTTGGCTGCTGGGTGATAGAAGCAGGGAACACACTCAAATGCAAACCTTCAGAGGCCTCTGCATTCTTCATTTCCTTTTTCCCTGCAGGCTGTTGTGTCTGGTCAGGGATTGAAGTGGTCCTGGAGGGATGGAGCTGGGATTTCTGACCTGGAATTTGCAGGGCTGCACAGGTGCTGGGTTAGGAAAAAGCTCAGGACAGAGAGATTGTAGAAACTTCATCTTTTTTATCTGATGTGTTCGGAATTCCTCCTCAAGATGCGTTGGTATATCACTGAGTGAGCAAGGAGATTAATTGGATTAGCAAAGGGAATTATGTAAGACTGAGGCATTTTATTCCCTTGGTTTGTTGGTTTGGTTTTTTTTCTTTCAAGATGGGATTTGCTTCAGAGTCCCTTCCCACCCAGCCTGCTCTGGGGTTCAGGGGTTTAGGGACTCTGGGGTTCAGTGTCTCTGTCCTGGTTTTGTCCCTCTGGAGCTGGTGGCCCTGCCCCATCCCCAGGAGCTGATGGGGGTTCTGTCCTTGCAGCGAAGGCGAGCGCCCGACCCCCAACGAGAAGAAGAAGGAGAAGGGGATGAAGAGGGGAGGGAACCGCTTCGAGCCCTACGCCAACCCCGCCAAGAGGTACCGAGCCTTCATCACCAACATCCCCTTCGACGTCAAGTGGCAGTCGCTGAAGGACCTGGTCAAAGAGAAAGGTAAAGTGCAGCTCAGGTGGCCCAGCCCGTGCCTGGCTCTGTCTGTAGCTCAGCACTCGCACTCCTGGGTGCACTCGGCCCCACGAGGTTGGCAAAGCCCTTCCCGGAGCCCTGCTGGGTGTTGCACAACCTCCGTGCCTGGCAGCCTGCCAGGGGACGCTGCCTGTGGAGGCCTCTGGAGTGCAGCTGGTAGAGCCTCATCCCGGGATCAGCAGCGTTTTCCTTAGGGATCCAACCCCGGGCTTTCAGCAGGTTGGAGCCTTGAAGTGCAGCAGAACTTTCTGAAGCATTTTCATGTTTTTTTGGGCATTCAGGTGGTTACGTGCTGCTCTGGTGTGTGATGTCCAGCCGTGTCCCCAGAGGGGTTTGGGCTGGCTTCGAGAGCCATTCTGCCCTTGGTTGCAGTTCAATGTATTTAAGGGTGACCTGCACAATCAGGTTGGTGCTTTGGCATGTGCTGCAGCAGAATCAGGGCTTTGGAAATCAGGTTCGTGGTGTTCCCCCTTCCACGATTCCCTTAATTCCCGTGTGGATGGGAGCTGCCTTTGCTGACCTGGACATCTTCATCTCTTGAGGAAGATGAAGGGATTGAGCTGAGTACTCGGGTAGTGACGAGTCTAAATTAGTGTCATTTCTTCAGGCTGGTGCCCAGCTTCCTAGTTTTCAAGTCACCTTGGAAGTGCAGTGGAGTGGCAAGAAAATCCTTGGCTTCTCCAGCCTTAAAATGTCTGAACCAAGTTCAGAGTAAGAGCACAACGTTTCCTGTGGGGCACTTCTGGATACAGAGCATCAGCCTGGGTAGTGGGCAGTGGTCATTGTGCTGGAGCTGGGTAAGGACTGACAGTTCAGGTGTCTGAGGTGTGGCCTAAAGAAGGGGAAAACAAAGTTCCAGAGGGTTTCAAATGTTTGTCTTTGGAGGCAAAAGGGAACCGAGTCTGTGGAAGGGCCGTCGGGACTGGGAGCACTGGGAGCTTCCCTAACTGGGGCTGTCTGAGAGCCAGCAGTGGTTTTGTGTCATGGCAACAGCCTGGAAGGCTGCTGGGACAGGCCCCGGTTATGGAGGGACCCTCCTCTGCCCCCTGGCTGCCCCAGACCCGTTGGTGCTCCGGGTCTCGGGGTGTGGAGACGTCTCCAGCTCTCTGTGCTGTGTAGAATCCCGTTCCCAGTGTCCGGTGGCTTCTCTCCGGTTCCCGTGGATGGCAGAGGCCGGGCTGAGGTTGTTTCCTGCCGGGCTGTTCAGCTGCTCATTCCAGCAGATGCTCCCTAGGGGAACGTTGGAGCCTTTTCCTTCTGGCTGCAGGGCTTGTCCTGCTCAAAGCGGGATCATCCTTCCCGGGGTTTGGCGCTGCTGGTGATCCCAATGGTTTGGATTTGCCGTGGAGCTGTTCTGGACTTCTCCCAAACTGCTGGGCTGGGCCTTGGCTCAGTCCTGGCCCCAAGGCAGAGCAGTTCCAGACCCCAGGAACATGCCCGTGGATTGGAATTCTGGCTTTGGAAAGTCGAGAACGCCAGGCCAAAGTGTCCCAGGCTCTGGGAGCAGGAGGAATTCTGTGCCCGAGGGGAAGCCCTGGGTGTGTGAGGGCTCTGCAGCCCGGGCTGTAGCAGCAGGAGCTCGGGGAGGTGCCGAGTGTGCAGGAGCTGCTGCTGTTCCTGCAGCCTGGCAGTGGCCAGGCTCTCTCTGTCCCAAGTGGATTGGTTGGAGAAACTCAATTACAGGTATGCAGTGGGAATGTTGGTAATGGAACGAAGAGATGTTCTTGTTTGGAACCTCCTCGTTTTGGCTGGCACGCACAAGGTGTTACCAAACGGACCAGTGGGGATTTGGGAAGGGTTTCCAGAGGCAGCAGTTTCCCGTGGGTGTAGCTGGATGCTGGATCCCTGTCCTGATCTGTTCCCCCCACACGTGGGGAGAAACATGGGAATGTTCATGGCATCAAAAAAACTGGGATCTGAATTGCAGGTATTTATTGGTTCCTTTAGGAAATACAGAATTTGGTATTTTAAACCTTCTCCCTGCCCAAAGTAGGGAGAGGCACAGAGTCCAAGGAGAGGGTTTAGCTGTAAAACGAGGCAGCAATTGTCACATAGTGTGGGTAGGGACGTGGTAATCACTGTAATTAGTGTGGTTGCATGGACACTGCTGTCACCAGGAGCAGTCTGTGCCCACATTCCCTTCTCCCTCACACCCAGGGCTGTGGCAAACCAGGAATCTCCTGGATCCCCGTGCAGAGGGGCAGCTGCTAAAGCTGAGCACTGGGGTTCCCCCACTGCTGGTGGCACTGGCACTGCCCAAATTGGTCCAAATTGCCCAGAGTGCCCAGGATTTGGTCCCAGTGTGGAGTTGTGGGCAGCCAGGGAGGGAGGGATGGGGAAGGAATGAGCTGTTCCACCTTTGGCCTGTTCCCCCTTCCAATTGCTGAAGTCTCTGATGAGTTGCCCTGTTTCCCGTGGGCTTTCACCATCTTTCCAAGGAATCTCAGCCCTTCCCTGGCTGCAGGGGGCTTTTCACTCCCTCTTTGCTGCCTGAGCTCTTCAGGAGCCAAAATCACTGCTTTGGGTGTCCTCCTGCAAAAGGGAAGTGTCCCTTCCCCATCTGTGACAGAATTGCTGACTGCTGTCTCTGCTTTGGGATGGTTTTCCTTCTCCCTTTCCAAGCAGAGCTTTGCACGTGTAAAACCTGCTCCTCTCCTCTCCCCAGCCCCCTGGAGCTTTCCAGGGGCTGCCTGTCCCAAGCTTTACCTGTAAATGAGGGAGGAGCTGTGGCCAGCTCTGCTTTGCCTCGCACTGGGAGTGTGAAGCCTTTTGATCCTCTTGGGTCGCTCATTCTTCAGATGAGGACACATCCAGCCAGTTTGGGCTTTTCCTTCCCTCTTTAGTATTTACTTTTGGCCCTGGAGGCCAGGGAATAACTGCTGCAAAGCATTTCCCCAGTCCCAGGTCTGTGCTTGCTCCCACTTCCCTCTCTGCGCCTTTCACCCCTCCCAGAGCTCTTTGTTTTGTCACAAACCGTTAAAATCAAACTGCCCAGCCTAAAGTTGATATTTCTGTCTCTCTTTGTTTTGGGGGAGTTCTCAGTTCTGTCCTCAGAACTGTGGATCCTGATCAGGACAGGCCCTGCAGAGTTCTGGAATTCTGCTGGAGCAGCCCAGCCTGAACATTGGCATTTTCTGTACTCATAAATTTAGGAAGTGACACCAAGTTTTAAAGGGGAGGAGAAGTAATGACTGTGATCAATAACACTGAAGCTTTCTTCAGTTTGGATTTCTGGTTATTGCAGTAAATTCTGCTCCAGTCTTGGTTTGGGAAAAGCTGCATTTCCAAACGTTAAGTGTGAGCTTTAACTAAATCCATAAATCAGTCTCCTCTGTGTTAAGTCTTAAAGACACCAGGGGGAACGAGTTCCTTAATTAAAGCTGCAGTGACTTGGTGGTTTTTGGAAGTTTCCTCCCTTGGGAGGCTCCTGAAGTAACAGTTTTTGTGCTTGGATGAAACTGCTCCACTTGTGGCTCTGGGATGTTCCCTGGCAGAATCCAGCTGTTCTCTGGCAGGAGGGGATCACTGGGCATTTATCCTGGTCTGGCACAGGGAGAGCTGCTCCTGCTACTTTTCCACGACATCCTGTGGTTTGGGGTGTAGAAAAAAAACCCCAAAACTCCAAATAAAATATGACCCAGCCTAGCTTCTTAAAAAAATACTGCCTTTGCCAGCTGCAGACAACGTTCTCCTGGCAGAGGGGTTGGGTTGGCTCCTCTCACACATTTTAAGGTGCAATTAATGCATTTTCATGGCAGTGGGTCTGGGCTCTGTCTATGCTCAGAGCTGTTGCACTGAGTGTGTCATTCCCTCCTCCTGCTGTTCTGAAATTGGGCTCTTGAGGAAGTTCAGGTGTCCTTTAAAGGAAAGCACCTACTTGAGGCTGGATATTCGGATTTTCCTGTGTCTGTAAGGGATGCTCTGAACAAAACGGGCACAGAGTCTCAATCCAAGGGATTCCTGGAGATGTTGTGGTTCAGAGTCAGGGGTTGGTGACAAGGGCAGATGTTCAGTGGTTTTGGAGCTGCTCTGGGAGCTGTTGGTGTGGAAGTGCAGGAGGAGCTGTGGGTGATGAGGCTGGGAGAGGAGAGGAGAGGAAAGGAGAGCCCTCAGGGGGCTCTGCAGGCTCAGGGAGTGCCAGGCTGGGAGCTCCTGGTGGCTCTCAGGAGGTTTGGAGCAGGAGGAATTGGTGAATCCATTGGCATCCCTGCCCCAGGTGTGTTGGACTCTGGCTGCTGCTGTTGAGCTGGATGGCTTCAGAACCTCGTGGGAATGCTGAACCCACCCCAGAAGCTTTTGGGAACAATCCCACGTGTGCAGCCTGAGCTCAGAGGGGTTAAAGAGCTTGGAATTCCTCGTTAGGAATGACACCAGCATGGATGGAGCTGTGGATGATCATGGACACTCCACTGGAGTCCCTTTCAGAGGGACTTGTCAGCCTTTTCCAGCCTCAAACATTGTCCTCACAAAAGCAGGAGTGGATCAGAGCTGTTCATCCTGTTCTCTGGCTGGAATGCTCTTGCTGCTAAATTATTGTTTAAAATCAGAAACAGAGATTAAAATTCAGTGGTTTCATTAAGAATTCCCTTTTTTCCCCAGCTTCAGGAGACCTTGCAGGCTGTCAGCTCTGCCCAGTGCTCCCCAGTGTCCTGTAAACTGCTGGGCTGGGGGAGGTCAGGCTGAACACCTCCCTCTGTCCCTGCAGAGCCTTGTTCCTTGCTCCAGTTAAAACTATTCATGTTCAGCTGTCTTGTGCTTTCCCACAAATAAAACATTCCACCATCCAGGTAAACCTGCAGTCCTCCTGGTTTTGATTTAAACCTCAGGACTTCTAAAACCAGAAAGGAAAAATAAAATTACAAAGAAAAGAAAAGGTGTTTATTCCATTCTTCTGTATGCCAGTCCCTTCAAAGGCAGCAGCCATTTGGGTAGTTCATTCTGGAGGTCCCTGCCAGGGTTTTTTGGTCCTGGAGAGGCAATCCCAGTCCTGTGAGGAAAGGGACAGGTGGAGTTTTCCATGGACTTTTGCCTTTTGCTGTTGACAGTTTTGTCTTGAGAGCAGATGTGGCAGATTTTAATGCTAAAATGGAATTTATTGTGGCTGAACGCAAACCTGTGGAAATAAACAGCAGGCAGGCAGTGACGTCTTGATCTCTTGGTTCAGTGTGACTCCTTTTCTGTCTTTAAATCCTGAGAAAAAAACAAATCCAATTCTGGATTCTGGAGCCAGGGCTGCATCCTGTGGGAAGTGGAGGAAACTCGTTCCTGCAGCCTTTCCCATGGGTTTGGATTGCCTCAGGTAACGAGCGGGCACTAAAGGTCCAGGGAACTGCAGCAATCTCTGGCTTTTGAGGTGGAGGAAAACCAAGAACATACTGAAGTGCTTGAAGCCTTTACTGCATACCTGTAATTGTCCAGTTTTGTGGTCTAGAGAACATGGAGTGTTTCTGGGCTTTCTTATAAGGCAGAGGCTCCATACACGGTTGTTGATTGTTCTAAATTCCCATTGTTTTCTTGGCTTTTCTCCCTTGGTATCTGTGTCGTCTGGAATCTGATTTGTAGTTGGTGAGGTAACATACGTGGAGCTCTTAATGGACGCTGAAGGAAAGTCAAGGGTAAGTGTTTGAGAGTTTCTTTGTGGATTTTCTACCTGAAAATGTTTCTGTGTGCTGGACAGGAGGCCAGGGAGGCTCAGAGTGTGGATGTGCAGCGGCTCTAGGTCAGCAGTGCCGTGGGATGGGAGGAGGTTGGGGTGGGCTCTGCAGTCAGGAGCTGTTCCCTGCGTGCCGTTGGCGTTGGCCGTGCGACCCCAGCAAGGCAGGACAGGGCTCTGGAACATTCCTGTGCTTTGGAAAAGTCACTCCAGTGGTTGGCTGAGTTTGGAAAGGGCCAGGGTGCGACAGCAGGTGCTGCAAGCTCCACTTCCCGGGCCAGCAGAGCCAGGCAAATTCCTAAATGTAAACGTTCAGTGCCTTCATGGGCCTCGAGTCCAGGGTCAGGGAAGACAACAGGAGCACTCCCGAGTGTCCTGAAGGAAATGGATTTAGGGTGAGAGTGTGGAGGGTTTTGCTGTATGCCAGGGAAGGGCAGGTCACAGGAAGCGTGTGGTATCTCTCGGAGAGTCGGGATTTAGTGTTTGTTACAGAGACCCCCAGGTTAATCCTGTTAAGGCATAAGAAATTATGGAATTCCAGCATTGGAGGCTTGCCTGTGTAAGGTTACCTTTTTATTTTCCCTGGTAGGGCTTAACTGATGTGATTTGGCTTTAATAATAAAATATTTGTGTGTGGTTTGGGCTTTCACTGACTTTTATTTCTTCTCTCTTCCCTCCTCCCTGCGACCGCCCTGGGAAATCACCTCGCCAGGGATGCGCGTAAGTTCCCTCTGAATTTGTACCAAAAAATCCAAAGAGACTCCATAAAATGAAACAAAACACCCTGAGCTGTGCTGTGTCCCCACAGGGTGGTTGAGTTCAAGATGGAAGAGAGCATGAGAAAGGCTGCTGAGGTTCTGAACAAGCACAGTCTTGGTGGGAGACCCCTGAAGGTGAAAGAGGTAAGGAGGGGGTCTGTTCTGGCAGGAGGGAGTTCTTGTTAAAGGTTTAGGCCTGGCTCGGGATAATGGACAGAAAGCAGGACTTAAATAGGCTAAAAAACCTTTTTCTAATCATTTTAACCACTGCTGAACTTGTCATTATCAAGACTAAACTTGATGTGAGGGCAAACCAGGAGTTTGGCTTTAATTGCAGTTCCTTTGTTAATGAATTTAACACAGAAACCTGTATGAGTGTTTGTTCTTGACAAACTTCCCTTTGAATTCTGCATCAGAGTGAATGGATTTCACCAACAATTCCACAGGATCAGCTCTTTCCTGGAATACCTCAGAGGTGTATTTCCATTTTAATGGCTTTGCTGTTCACAGCCAGTCTCGGGAGTTCATTCCAAGCCCTCTCCAGTGGCACTGGGGGTTTGGATCAGGTGTAACAGAGATTTGTTGTTGGTGTTAACGACAGATAAACACTCTGGGAACCAGGGAAACGCCTGGGGACGAATAACTTAAATAATAAATGGTACCAATAATAAAGATATCATTTCAATGATAAACGGTGCTGGGTGTTGGCTAAAACAAAACAGACTGCCAATGAAAGGGAAGCAGTTGGCTGGGAATGCTCAGGGAGCAGATGCCCTGGGCTGAAGGGAAACTCCTCTCTGTGCCTGTTTGAGCCTGTGGAACAAGGATCTGAATGTGTGTGTGTGTGTCCCAGGACCCTGACGGGGAGCACGCCAGGAGGGCCATGCAGAAGGTGATGGCAGCAGGAGGGATGGGCATCGGGCCTGGCCCTGGCGGCCCTGGCATGATCAACATCCCCCCCAGCATCTTGAACAACCCCAACATCCCCAACGAGATCATCCACGCGCTGCAGGCCGGCCGCCTCGGCAGCACCGTCTTCGTGGCCAACGTGAGTGCTGGGCACCCCCTGTGCAGAGCCAGCACTGGCAGCCTCTCAGCTGGGGCACAGCCGAGGGAGGAGAAGCCTTGGGAATTCCAGGAAAAGTTCCTCTGCTCAAAGGAGAGGTTCTCAGTTGGTGCCACTGGTGTCTGTTAATTGGGATTTTCCTATTAAATTCTGTCTCGGCTCTCTGACACCTTTCCTGCCAACACCAGGGAAGGACACGAGCCCACTAAAGCTGTTCCCTCGTGCAAATCTCTTGTCATGTCCCCAACGGTGCCCTGTTTTGCAGCTGGACTACAAGGTGGGCTGGAAGAAGCTGAAGGAGGTGTTCAGCATGGCCGGGGTGGTGGTCAGGGCCGACATCCTGGAGGACAAGGACGGCAAGAGCCGCGGCATCGGCACGGTCACCTTCGAGCAGGCCATCGAGGCCGTGCAGGCCATCTGTATCCTTGGAGCAGCCTGGGAACGGGGCAGGGAACCAGCAGGGGGACAGTGGGAGTTGTATTCCAAGGGAGGAATTGTATGCCGAGGGAACAACCTGACCTTACTGCCAGGGCGGGGAAGGTCGAGTGGTAGCGGGTGGAAAATGGAAGGAGAAGCGAAACAGAGATGAAATTCCATCTTGAAGGGGTTGGTGCGGTTTGCCTCAGGATCTTTAGCAAAGGAAATTCCCTTTCCTGCGTGGATAAACGTGTTTCTATCCCAGATGAGTTTCTGACTCTAGGTTGTGATTAGTATTAAAGTGGAATTCTCTGAACAGATTTGTCTGGAAAGGAAAAAGGTCCCTGTGTCAAGGCACACGGAGCTGGTTTTCCTCTTCCCTGTGTCCTTCCGCTGCCCAGGCAATGATTTGTTTCCTAGAAACCAAACAGCAGTAAAATTCCAGGTATTCCCCTCTCAACTACTGATTATGGTATGGAAAGGACGAAAATATTCCCCTTTTCCTTTCCCACAGTTCCTGTTTGAGTGTTAATTCCCTTCTGCACTGCACCCACTAAACCTTGTGGGAGCCAGACTGGGCAGAGGATTCACTGGCGAGGAACACTTCAAAATGTGGATGTTGCTGTAGAACTTCCCCCTGTTTTCTCCTCTTTTCAATGGATAAAGTGACTGAGGAAACATTTAAACACTTGGGCTGACTTAGAGTTATTTACATTTTGTATCTCCTTGTGAACTTAATCTTACCCAGAAATGTGTTTTTATCTTTTTCTTATTTTTAATTTCAAAAAGCCTTTTTTTTGAATGTTCACTAAATTTGGATTTCAAGGCTTTTTAGCTTCGGAGGAGGCAGAAGGATTTGGGGTAATCTGTGAATGATGACTGAGGAGATGGGATTTTTCTGAGGGGGTTTTGTGTTCCCTGTCAGAGCCCTCAGTGCTTGAACAAGGATCCTTAACGACCCCCAGCCATGTTCAATGGGCAGCTGCTCTTTGACAGACCCATGCACGTCAAAATGGTGAGGACAGCCCCATTCCCATTCCCCCTGCTCCCTGCCCTGGGAATGCACTCCTGATCTGGGGGGGATTTGTGGTTTCGAGGTGGGATCAAAACCCCGAGGGGGAAACGTGTGATCTGCCTGTTTCCTGCTGAATTGATGCGGTCAGAGAAGGTTAATTCAGATCATTTTGCTAAAAGACAAATCAAAACTACAGTCAGGACTGCTTTGACTTGTAATTTCTGTATCTTAATTCAAAATTTCAGGAATGGGGAAATAATTTCTGCTTTCCTTGCCAACTTTAACGTGTTGAATTCCTTTCAGGACGAACGAGCCTTTCCCAAAGGAGATTTCTTCCCTCCAGAGAGACCCCAACAGCTCCCTCGTAAGTGTCCCCTGCATGATTCAACATCTTCTGCTTTTTATTTGGCTGTTCAGCACCTGGGAACCAGTCCCAGCCCCAGTAAAACTCTGGTTCAAACTGGAAAAACTGGGATCCAAATTCCTGAATCATTTCGGCAGGGGGAATAGTGAAGAAGAGCTGCTCAGTGATTTTTTTTTTGGATACTTCTTTCAGCTCATGGCCAGAAGCTTGTCTTAAAACATTCACCCTCTCAAGGCTTCCAGAGCTCTCCTTTGCAATTCCAAGATCCCCAGTGCCTCCCATTAATGGTGGGATTTAATGGAAACTCCTTCTGTGGGATGGTGCTCTGGGAATGGAATGTTTTCCCTTAAATTGGAAGGGCTGAATTCAGGACCTGGGAATCTTCCAGGCCTTCAAATTTCCAAAGGAGATCTTATCAGTGTAATAAATATGGAAAGAAGAGGGAACCAAGCTCTTCTTGGAGGTGCAGGATGCACAAAGCACCGAGCAAAAACCCAGGAGATGGAAATTCAGAATAATTGGCTGCCCCAAGCTGCTCCTTCCAACTTGGAATTTGAAGGAACTAAAAGATCAAGTCTAAAGCAGCAGTGGGAATCCACAGGCTCCACGTGGATGTGAGGAAACATTGCTGGGAGGGGTGAGTGGGTTGCTCAGAGCTCCTGTGGAATCTCCATCCCTGGGAATCTCCCCCAGGCTGTGGATGTGACCCAACCTCGGCCACGCTGGGGTGAGATCCTGGGAACACTGAAGAGAAGAGCTGGGACTGGAAGGGAAGAGCTGGAGGCTGAATTTGTTTCAAATGCAGCTAAACTGGGGCTGCTGATGGAATTTGCATTGTCCTGAGCAGCCTGGGCTGTGGAAGGGGGCCCAGGGCAGAGCAGTGGAGGAGCTTTAAGGTCCCTTCCATCCCAAACCAGTCTGGGATTCTGGGATTCTCTGAATTCAGACAGATGGTGTCTTCTTCCTGAGAACCAGACCTGCTGTGTGCTGCTAAATTGCCCATTATTAACGAGCATTAATTAGTCCTTCCCTAGTTCAGCTTGCAGTGCCTGTCAAGGCCTTCCTCGTCACTGTAAGGATGTTCCTCTCTTCAGGACAAAGCCACTGGGTTCCAATTCCATTACCTTGGTGTCAGACTCCCTAAATCCCTCGGGAAGCCTGGATTTTGGCCTTTGCTGGGGCGGGGAAGGGGGACCTCGTGCTGTTTTAAAACAAGATTCAACACCCGTGTGTTCAGTGCTGAGCTGGAAACGAGGGAACCTGCAGGCAGAGGATGCCACGGGCTGGTGTTTGTGCCCAGCAGAGAACTTTCTTCCTGCTTCAGGAAAAAAAAAACAAAAGAAAAGAAAAGGCTTTTTCTTCTTTCTTGGGGCTGGGGAAGCCCTGAGGAAGGTTGAGCTCCATGCCTGGGGGTGCCGTGGTGTGTTTGCTCAGACAGAGGCTGGCTGTGTGCTCACAATTCCATCGGTGGCTGTCATTGATCAGGCTGCACCTGCAGCTTCACTTCTCCCCTGGCAGGGCTGGGAAGGAGCCCTTGGCCCCCCAGGGGGAGAACTGAGCTCAGGTTTTTAGGGGATCTTCTCCCAAATTGCCCACTCCGCCCTCCTCAGCCGAGGGCTTTGCCCAAACCATGAAGCAGTGTTCTAGCCAGTTCTTTTTCAGGAGTCAGCTCCAAAGCGAGTTTTCTCAGCGGCGAGATGGAAAATTAAATATGAAACCAAATGATTGGAGGTAGTTTTTAGCTTATTTCAAGACACATCTACTCTTGATTCACTCCACACTTCCCTGCTTTCAGTACACACCCCACAGGGGGGACACAGCAAGCTTTTTTTTGGAGAATGAAAGTCAATTACTTAAGAAATAAAACTTGCTGTTTTGTCAAACTATGGAAAGAAGGCTTTTTTGATATCTGAATATTTTCTTCAGATGGTCTTGGTGGTATTGGCATGGGATTAGGACCTGGAGGTCAACCTATTGATGCAAATCATTTAAACAAAGGCATGGGAATGGGCAACATGGGACCTGGAGGTAAGAAGATTACTCCTATGCTTTTGTTTCATGAGAGCTTTAAGCTGTGTAGAAGGTAGCTAGCTTTGTTTGCCTCCCCAAAAAGTTGGTAGTTTCTTAGGAATGTTAAAGCCAAATGAGTTTTTTTGTTCAGCTTGATAATGGAAACTTAAATTTAACCAACTGCTCCATTTTTTTATTATTTTTTTTTTCACTGTGGTCAAGACACAGCTCTCATTTTCTGACTCTTGAGCATGAGCAGCAGACACTGCAAAGATCCATACGAAACTCCAAACCATCTCTCACTTTTAACACTTCTAGTGGGCTTGCAAATCTTTGGTGAGGATCTGTTGAAATAGCACAAGTTTCAAAGAGCCACCTAAAAAGTAGCACACACTCAGCTTTTTCCATGTCGAAATGCCAGTGGGGTTTTTTTTTTCCCCCTTTGCTGCTTGATTTTTCTGAGCAGGAACGTTGGAATCTCCTCAGAGTTATCCCATGTAAGCTCTTCAGCCCAAGCCATGGATGTGTTGTGTGGGTTTTGAGTTCTGCAGCCTCTGGCTGGAGTTTCTTGGGGGGTGACACCTGCTATATAAAGCTTTCTCTTTTATTTTGAGGAATGGGAATGGAAGGCATGGGCTTTGGAATGAATAAAATGGGAGGTAAGCTGCGGTTTTGATCTGTTTGTGGCTTTGGCCTTTGGGAAGGTCCCGCAGGCTGAGGCGTGTGCGCGCGGCAGGGATTGGTGTGCTGGGAAATCCTGGGAAACTCCCTCACTGAGGGAGGATTCCGTCCTTTTTGGGTGTTCAGACTGCTGCAGGTGTGTGGGGAGGGCGGGGACGTCCCATCAGACGTGGCCTGTGCCTCCTTAGCTCAGGAGATCTGGAGGTGCCATCCCTGGGGGTTGGAGCTGGATCCTCGACATCCCAAATCTGCGACTCCACGAGTTTTCTAACGCCGTGCCCAAATGCTGAGCCCTTTTTGGGAGCTGGTGGTGTAGGGAGTTGTCTGGGGCCTGTGGGAATGTTGTGTGGCAGCAGAGCTGGAATTCAGTGCTAAAGAATCCCTGGCAAAGTGCTAAAGAATCCCTGGAAAATCTTTTTTTTAGGAATGGAAGGTCCCTTCGGTGGCATGGAGAACATCGGCCGCTTCCCAGCCGGGATGAACATGGGCAGGATGAGTGGTAGGCACTGGCTTTCTCTGTGTCCTGCTGCCTTCCCTGGGAGGGATCCCTCTTCCCAGAAGCCTCTTTTTCCATTTTATGGGAATCATTTGGGGTTTTTCCAGCTGATGTTACGTCCCCAAGTCCCTCGTGGCCTCTGAGCTGCACAAACCCAGTGATTTATTGATGGTCCCTTGAAGGGTTTATTCAGAAAGATTCTGGCTCTGTCCAGTCCCCAGAGCCTCCCACGTGTTTGGGGTAAATCCTGCTTTTCCTTGGGGTTTTGGGCTCCTGAAGCCACGACAACAGGATCAGGAGAAAAATCACAGGAACCTTCCTGTGCTGTGAATCTTCAAAAGGATTCCTGTGGTAAAATGTTCTCTCAGGGGTCATAAAACTCCGTGCAAACTTCTCCACCTTTCTCTTTTCCAGAGATGGATCGGGCCATGGGAGGGGGATTTGAGAGGGAGTTTGGAAGAAATGAGATGGGAATGTCCCGGAGTTTTGGAGAGACCTTGGAGAGGGGAATAGGTGAGTGCAGTAAATGAAATCCATTTCCTGCCTGCTTGTCATCCCTGAACTGCTCACAAGAATTATGGGGGTGATACAGATAAAAAAACCAGATTTTAGACTTGCTGTAGGGATTTGATGTCTGGCTTTTAAATGCTGCTGGGAAGTTGTTAATTTTTGTCAGTAAAAACCAAATCTGCAGCATGAAAACAGAAGGCAGAAAATTCAGGGTGACACCTGTTGCCCTGAATTTTTCGCTTTCTGTCTTTGTGCAGAAGTTTCTCACTCAGCTTCATGTAAACAATGTCTATTTTCACAATGTTTACATTCTTCTCCTCTGAGAGAAGAGTTGGTTGATGGTGATGTCACCATCCAGGTTATAGAGGTGGCGACCTGTGCGGCCCATCTCTTGACCTCTGTACAAATGTATAAATAGAGTCAGATTTTTGAATAAAGGGGAGAAGAGTGGTTCCCTTGAGCTGCTGTGTGCCTGCTCGTCTTTCTGGGACCCTCCACAGACACCATCTGGGGTTTCTGCCCCCCTGACTCGGTGTGTGTTTGTGTGTTGTTGCTGGGCCGAGGCTGGGCGTGTCCCACTTCAGGGACAGAGAGAGAGCAGGCACAGAAGCATCGTGAGGGGGAACAAAAACTCTGCTTTATTTACAAATCTAACTCCTTTATACATTTGTACAGAGGTCCAGAGATTGGCTACAGAGGTCTCCACCTCTCACTTTGGGTGGTGGACATCACCATCAGTCATTTCTTCTCTCAGAGGAGAAGAATGCAAACATTCTAAGAATAGATACTGTTTTCATGAAACTGCTTGAGAAAGTTCTACACAGAGACAGAAGGCAGAAAACTCAGGGCAACACACACCAGCTGAGCTTCCTGACTCCGTGTGTGTGTGTTTGTGTTGTTTCAGGTGGTGGCAACGCCAGCATTCCCGGGATGGAGCGGATGGCCCCGGGCATGGAGCGCATGGGCTCGGGCATGGAGCGGCTCCCGGCCGGGATGGGGCACGGCATGGAGCGGGTGGGCTCGGACATAGACAGGATGGGGCTGGTGCTGGACCGCATGGGCTCCAACGTGGAGAGGATGGGCCAGGGCATGGAGCGCATGGCCCCGCTGGGCATCGACCACCACCACCACCACCTGGCGCCCAACCTGGAGCGCATGGGGCCGGGCATGGAGCGCATGGGCGCGGGGCTGGAGAGGATGGGCTCGGGGCTGGGCTTCGGCATGGAGCGCATGGGAGCGGCCATGGAGCGCGTGGGCGGCGCCATGGACAGGATGGGCTCGGGCGTGGAGCGCATGGGGGCGGGCATGGACAGGATGGGGCTGGGGCTGGAGCGCATGGTGCCCGCGGGGATGGGCACGGGCATGGGGCAGGTCATCGAGAGGATGCCCGCGGGGCTGGAGCGCATCGGGGGCCCGCCGCCCATGGATAGGATCGGGATAGAGAGGATGGGGGCGGCCCCCATGGAGAGGATGGGCCTGGAGCGGATCGGGGCGGCCAATATGGAGAGGATGGGGCCGCCCATGGGGCAGGGCATGGGGGCGGGCATCGAGCGCATGGGGCTGGCCATGGGCAGCAACTTCGAGCGGCCCATGGAGATGGAGAGGGGGAACTTCGCAGGGAATTTTGCAGGGTCCCTGGGAGGAGCGGGAGGCCCTGCGGCCGGGGTGGCCCGGAAAGCCTGCCAGATATTTGTGAGAAATGTGAGTACTCCCTTCGTCCTTCTCCTTTTTGCGTTCCCCCCTTTTCCCCCTCCTGTCCTCTCCCTTCCCACCCATGGCTTTCATTGTCTCTGACGTGTTGATCTCATCCATGCTCATTTTCCAATCACAATGTCTAATTCTGCATGCTGCTAAATTCTGGGGGGGAGTTGGAGCCCTTCCCTTACCAGGAGAAGAGTTCCTGGCTGAGCACGATCTGTGGTTTTATGACAGGGCCTGTGCTGGGATGGGTCCCATTTTTGGGGAGCTGGGGGTGCCTGCAGGTCACTCAGCAGAGCCTCAGTAATGGTTTATTCCTCTCTTCCCACAGTTGCCTTTTGATTTTACATGGAAAATGCTGAAAGATAAATTCAATGAATGTGGTGAGTTGTTTTCCTCACTCTGAGGAATGAATACAAATAATAATACAGATAATAACCCAGAGGGCAGGGTTAGGTGGGATATTGAGAGGAATTGTTCCCTGGGAGGGTGCAGAGGGGCTGGAATGGAATTCCCAGAGCAGCTGTGGCTGCCCCTGGATCCCTGGGAATGTCCAAGGCCAGGCTGGAGCAGCCTGGGACAGCGGAGGTGGCCCTGGATGGGATTTAAGGTCCTTCCTAGTCCAGACCATTCCATGGGAGCCAAGCCCAGCCTGGGCCATGAGGGAGCCTGTGCTGCCATTGCACACCGGGCTGTGCTCTGCTCCTTCCTCATCCCGCTGCTGCTGCCTGGGCTGGGACAAACCCACCCCTAAAACAGCCCTCCCAGCCAGCTCCTCACTGAGCTCTGAGCACCAAAAACAGTCCTGGAGAGCCGGGATTGCCCTGAGAGCAGGCAGATCTCACTTCCTTCCACATCCTGGTGCTGCTGCTGGAGCTGGGACAAACCCACCTCCAAAACAACCCTCCCAGCCAGCTCCTCACTGAGCTCTGAGCACCAGAAACAGAGTCCTGGAGAGCTGGGATTGGAGAGCAGAAAGATCTCACTTCCTTCCACATCCTGGTGCTGCTGTTGAGCTGGGACAAACCCATCTCCCATCCAGCCCCCTCATGCAGCTCCTCACTGAGCTTTGAGCACCAGAAACAGGGTGGGGAGGGTCCTGGAGAGCCGCGATTGCCCTGAGAGCTGCCAGATCTCACTTCCTTCCACATCCCGCTACTGCTCCTTGATCTGGGACAAACCCACCTCCCCTCATGCAGCTCCTCACTGAGCTCTGAGCACCAAACAGGGTGGGGAGGGTCCTGGAGAGCCGGGCTCGGGAGCTGACCGCGCTGTCCCCGCAGGCCACGTGCTGTACGCCGACATCAAGATGGAGAACGGCAAGTCCAAGGGCTGCGGGGTGGTTCGGTTCGAGTCCCCGGAGGTGGCGGAGCGCGCCTGCCGCATGATGAACGGGCTGCAGCTGCGCGGCCGCGAGATCGACGTGCGGATCGACCGCAACGCCTGAGGGCCCCGCACCGCCCGCCGGCCTTTATTTCTACTCCTGCCCCTCCTCCTCCATCTCCTCTGACTGGATGTAAAGCTCTTCAGCCCTCTCGCCCCGCCCGGTTGCTTTCTGGAGTAATTTTAAGTCCCTTTTTTTAACTGAGGGAGCCCCGTTTTACTGGTTTTTTGCATTGGAACTGCCATGTGCACAATCTTTTTTTGTAGTTGTGGCATCTCGTTGAACCTGACAGATGTAAACAGTCTGACTTTGATAATAAATGCAAGTCCAGGATTTCAGTGGCAAAGCATCCTTTACTCTGCTTAAAACCCCCGCCGAGCTCCAGTTTGTCAAAAAAAATTTCCAGTGTTCCTCTTGGTTTCTGACAAAATCTCCAGGGGTGCAGGATCTTCCCTCTCCTGTACCCCACCCACTCCACGGGCGCTCCCAGCTCAAGGTTTTTCTCTCGTGGCAATGCTGGTTTAAAAAAAAAAATCATTTACACAGTCGGGTTGATGCCTGGGGAGGCCTGAGCTGAAAAGGGGGTTAAAAATCTCTTTTCTTCTCTCCTTTGGGGGTGTCTGGCCCAGGCAGGTAAGGGGCAAACACCTGCTGCAGGTGAGAGGGGGGAGAGGGCTCCTTTCCCCGCAGAAAACGCTTTTAATAAATGGATCGGGCGTGGGGTGCGGAGGGCTCTCGGGAGGGTTCGGGGCAGCCCCGGTGAGGCCGGGGGAGATCCGGGACAGCCCCGCTGAGACCGGTCCGGGTCCGAGACAGCTCCGGTGAGGCTGGGGACGGTCCGAAGCAGCCCCGGTGAGGTTGGGGAAGGTCCGGAGCAGCCCCGGTGAGACCGGTCCGGGACCGATACAGCCCCGGTGAAGTTGGGGAAGGTCCGGGACAGCGCCGGTGAGGCAGGTCCGGGACCGAGACAGCCCCGATGAGGTTGGGGAAGGTCCGGAGCAGCCCCGGCGAGGCCGATCCCGATCCCTGTCCCGGTCCCGCCCGGTCCCGCCGTTGGCGGCCACGTGGCGCGGGCGGCGCGCGGCGGTGACGTCACGGCGCGGCGCGAAGGTCACGGGGCGCGCGGGGCGATGGCGGCGGCCGGAGGGTGCCGGGTGAGCGGGGAACCGGGAACGGGAACCGGGAACGGGACACGGAAAGGGCCGGGAACCCAACGGGGCGTGCTCAGCCCGCCGGGGACAGCGAGCGGCGCGGCGGGGCCGGGCCCGGAGCCGCCGTTCCCTCCCTGCCCGCAGGGCCCCGGGGCTGGCAGCGCCCGGTGCGGACACCCGGCCCCGGTGGGGACACCCCGCCCTGGTGGGAACACCCGGCCCCGGTGGGGACACTCGGCCCCGGTGGGAACACTCGGCCCCGGTGGGAACACCTGGCCCCGGTGGGAACACCCGGCCCCGGTGGGAACACCCGGCCCCGGTGGGAACACCCAGCCCCGGTGGGAACACTCGGCCCCGGTGGGAACACTCGGCCCCGGTGGGGACACGCGGCCCCGGTAGGGACACGGCCCCGGTGCGGACACGCGGCCCCGGTAGGGACACGGCCCCGGCTCCCGCCCGGCCCCGCGGGACGATTCCCGGAGCTCCAGCCGGGCCGTGTCCCGGGATTTGGAGGTTGAGGCGCCTCCAGCCCGACCATTCCCGGGGCTCCCGTGTCCCGGAGCCGCTCCCGGAGCCTCTCCCGGGGCTCCGTTCACGGTGATTTTCCCGTGAACTGCACAAGGAGCGTCACCCGGTAGCAGGAGGGCCCTGGATGAGTCTTTAGTGCCCGAAGTTAAAGGGGAGATTCGGGATTTCTGCTCGGTTCGTGCCCTTGGTTTGGTCGGGAGCAGCCGGGGCTCAGCCCTCGGGCTCCTGCCCCCAGGCTCGGTGCTGCTCTTGAGCAAATCCAGGTTTTTATGTGGGATTTCCCTGATTCTCCCCTGCTGCAAGCCCTGGGCTCAGCACTGGCCCCTTCCAGAGCAGGAATTTGCAGGTTTGACCTCAGCAAACCATCCAGGGGCTTGTTCCAGAGCTGGGAAAAAGTTACATTTGGAAGAGTTTTCCCAGAAAAACCCCGTGTGCTTCTCACATTTCAGCTCCGGGATGGATTTGTGCGTGGCCACTGTCCCAAATCCGGGTGCTGGGAGTTCTTGGATGTTTCCCTGAGCTCCCCCTGTGCTGTTCTCCTTGCAGAAATGTCTCCTCAGTGGGCTGTGGCTGCTCTCCCGGCGTTATCCCATCCCTGCCCTCCCCAGGAGTGCCCTGGACAGGATCACCAGCCCTGCCTTGGCCACCCCACAGGTTGGTCCCACCTGAATTTATCCCATTTCCAGCCCAGGGTGTTTTCCCAGCAGAGTCCTCAGCTGGATGTGTGGACGTGGCTCTGGGAAAGGCTGGAAATTCCCACTTTTTCAGTGGAACTCACAGGATTTTTGGTGGAATTTATTCCATTTCCAGCCCAGGGTGTTTTCCCAGCAGAGCCCTCACCTGGATGTGTGGATGTGGCTCTGGGAAAAGCTGGAATTTCCCACTTTTTCTGTGGAACTCACGGGATTTTTGGTGGAATTTATTCCCTTTCCAGCCCAGGGTGTTTTCCCAGCAGAGTCCTCAGCTGGATGTGTGGCTCTGGGAAAGGCTGGAAATTCCCACTTTTTGAATGGAACTCAAGGGATTTTTGGTGGAATTTATCCCATTTCCAGCCCAGGGTGTTTTCCCAGCAGAGTCCTCAGCTGGATGTGTGGACGTGGCTCTGGGAAAGGCTGGAAATTCCCACTTTTTCAATAGAACTCAAGGAATTTTTGGGGTAGCTGAGGTTGGAGCACCCCGGGGTGGTGGGAGACGTCCCTGCCCGTGGCAGGGGGTGGAGCTGGATGGGATTTAAGATCCTTCCAACCCAATCCAGCCTGAGATTCCATGAAATCCATTGGCCATGTGGCTCTTGGAAGGATCAGCCGCTGCTTTTCTGAGCAGCTCCACGTTTTCCACACGTCCTAAAAGTGCTCCGGTGCTTCCCTGGAGTCCCATCACCCTCCTGCCTTTGACACGGGAATTCTTTGGTGTCCTGTTTGCTGGAATTCCCTCTGGACATTCCCCAACCTGGGATGGTTTTCTCCAGTCCAGGTGCTCCTCCTCGGGAGGAAGGAAAGGATTCATCTCGGGTTTTGTGGAGAACATCAAACAGGAGCTGGCCAAGAACAAAGAGATGAAGGAAAGCATCAAAAAGTTCCGGGACGAGGCCAAGAAGCTGGAGGAGTCGGATGCTCTGCGGGAAGCCCGGAGGAAATACGTGAGTGTTGGAGTTTTCCCTCCTTTCCTGCCCGGCCCCTGAGCTTCCACTGCTCTGGGTGAAAAATTCCAGCCCACAGTTGACTTTTCAGGAGATGTTCTGCTTGGCTGGAGGCACTGGGTGCTAAAAGGGTGTTTTTTTGTTGGAATGTTTTGGGGTTTTTTGGGTTTTTTTGGGTTTTTTTTAGTGGAAAGTCTTTCCAGCAGACACTTGGGCTGCGTTTCTGAGCAGATATCAAATTGTGAGGCGGTAAATTGAGCATCAGATGTTTCTGGTGCTTTGTTCAGAGTTTCTGAGCATCATCATTTGCTGCTGCTGACTCAGGCCATGAGCTCCTGAAATCTCTTTTTCCTGCCCCCTCAGTTCCAGCCCTGATGGATTGGGCTCCATCCAAGCTGGCTTTGAGTGCTTTCTGTCTCTTGATTAACCTTCTCTTCCCCCAGAAAACCATTGAATCCGAAACAGTGAAGACCTCAGAAGTGATTAAAAAGAAGCTTGGAGAAATAACAGGGACGGTTAAAGAGGTAAA
Organism: Cyanoderma ruficeps; assembly: GCA_008694505.1. Taxonomy (NCBI): domain Eukaryota; kingdom Metazoa; phylum Chordata; class Aves; order Passeriformes; family Timaliidae; genus Cyanoderma; species Cyanoderma ruficeps. The sequence goes on from VZDJ01000014.1 coordinate 935,167, forward strand.
AGGACCTTTCCTCGGGGCAGCCCTGCTGGAGCTGGGCTTTGGAGGGGCTGGATTGTCACTGCTGGTGGCAGTGCTGCCGTTCCACGAGTGATTCAGGCCCTGCAGCTTTTAAACCCAAAGGCATTAACGAAATAATGGGTTGAGTGTGGTCAGGGGAGACCCAGGCAGGGATTCCTCTGGGATTTCGGGGGTGGAGAGGGGGATTTTGGCCCCTGGGAGCCCAAAACAAGGACCTGGGGCTGCTCTGGAGCCCAGAGGAACCCACGGAGCTGCTCCAAGGGCTGGAGCCCCTCTGGGGAGATCTGGGGAGGAGAAGCTCCAGGGAGAGCTCAGAGCCCTTCCAGAGCCTAAAGGGGCTCCAGGAGAGCTGGGGAGGGGCTGGGGCTGAGATCTGGGGCTGGAATGACCTTTCCCTGCTTCCCCCGCAGAGTTTGGACGAGGTGAGCAGGAGTGACCTGGGCAGGAGGATCAAGGAGGGCGTGGAGGGAGCGGCCAAAACGGCCAAACAGTCGGCGGAGTCGGTCACCAGGGGAGGGGAGAAGCTGGGCAGGACTGCGGCCTTCAAAGCCATCTCCCAGGTACTGCCACGGCACCCAGGGCCTGTCCAGTGTGTCCCCAGGGCACCCAGGGGTGTCCAGTGTGCTCCCAGGGCACCCACAGCCTGCCCAGGGCACCCAGGGGTGTCCAGTGTGTCCCCAGGGCACCCAGAGCCTGCCCAGTCTGCTCCCAGAGAGTCCCCAGTGTGTCCCCAGGGCACCCAGAGGTCTCCAGTTTGCTCCCAGAGGTCTCCAGTGTGTCCTTAGGGCACCCAGAGCCTGTCCAGGGCACCCAGGGGTGTCCAGTGTGTCCCCAGGGCACCCAGAGGTGTCCCCAGGGCACCCAGAGGTGTCCAGTGGGTGGACACCCAGAGGTGTCCAGTGTGTCCCCAGGGCACCCAGAGGTGTCCAGTGTGCTCCCAGGGCACCCAGAGCCTGTCCAGGGCACCCAGGGGTGTCCAGTGTGTCCCCAGGGCCCCCGGAGGTGCCCGTTGTGCCCCCAGGGGAGTGGCTCTGTGGGGACAGGGGGGTGGAATCCTGCCCCGGGCAGCCCTGGGGGGTGATCCTGGCAGGGCTGAGTGCTGGGTGCCCTGGAAATGCCTCTCCCCAGTGGGATTTCAGCCTCCCTCAACCCCTTTCCCTGCAGGAAACACGGGAAATATCCCAAGTGTTGTTGTCGAGCCGTGGCCGCTCCGTCCCCGGGAGCTCCAGGACATTTCACTCTCCCAAACCGTCACGGGAGGGATTTCCAGCTCCTTCAATCCACCCTCAGGAGGTTTTTTTTTTCCCTTTTAGGGAGTGGAAAGCGTGAAGAAGGAGCTGGATGAGAGTGTTCTGGGGCAGACTGGGCCCTACAGGCGCCCCGAGAGGCTCCGCAAGAGGACGGAATATTCCGGGGACAGGATCAAGGAGCAGAGGGTGGTTGAGGCCAATGAGTACGTGGGGGATGCTCGGGGTGGGCTCAGGGGGGACATTTCCCTCTGTGATTTGATGGAAAAGTGCAAGACAGGTCAGGGATTCACATCCAGGAGCCAGGAATGTTCCCTTGGAACATGGTTTTTTCTTTAATTTTCCATTGTTCCGCTGCTTCCCTTCTTTTTCCTCTTTATTATCCCACTGAAGATGTTTTTATTTTGCTTTTCCATTGTTTTTTTCTACTTTTCCATTGTTTTTTTTCTACTTTTCCATTGTTTTTTTTCTACTTTTCCATTGTTTTTTTCTACTTTTCCATTGTTCTGCTGCTTCCCTTCTTTTTCCTCTTTATTATCCCCTGGAACATGGGGTTTTTTAAATTTTCCATTGTTTTTATTTTACTTTTCCATTGTTCCACTGCTTCCCTTCTTTTCCCCCTTTATTATCCCATTGAAGATGTTTTTATTTTACTTTTCCATTGTTTTTTTTTACTTTTCCATTTGTTCAACTGCTCCCCTTCTTTTCCCCCTTTATTATCCCTTGGAACATGTTTGTTTTTTTTTTTTTAAATTTTCCATTGCAAAAATCCCGAATCTTCCTACAGCAAAACTTTTAAAAAAACTTTAAAATTTAAAATTAAATTTAAAAAAATTTTTAAAGTTCCAAATTTGATGTTCAGAGGTGAAATCCTGAGCTGAGCATTGTTCTGTGTTCAGCTTTAACTTCTGAGGGCTGGGCAGGACTAAGGCTGAGCTCCTTTTTCCTGAGCTCCTTTTCCCTGAACTCCTTTATCCTGAACTCCTTTTTCCTGATCTCCTTTTTCCTGAGCTCCTTTTTCCTCCCCCAAACCGGTTTTTATTTATCTGGTGCTTTATTTAGCTGGAGTTTTGTTTATCTGATGTTTTATTTATCTGGGGGTTTTTATTTGCCTGGCATTTCATTCAGCTGCTGGATCATTTACGGGGCTGTCATTTATGGGCCTGCAGTTTATTTTGATCATTTATGATTCTTTATTTGATGTTTTATTTGATTATTTCTTTTGATAATTTATGAGGGCCATCATTTACCTTTGTCATCGAGCTCATCCTTCCCGTGCTGCAGGGATACTCCTGGGGGTGTTGCCTGTTTTTGTCAGCAGTTAATTTTTCCCCAAAATCCCGTGTTTTATCCCCGTTTTCTGCCCTCTCTAGGGAGGCCGTGGGCATGGTGCTGCACAAAGACTCCAAGTGGTACCAGCAGTGGAAAGATTTCAAGGACAACAACGTGGTTTTCAACAGTGAGTGCCGGGGAAAGGAGCAGCAAAATCCCTTCCCTGCCTGGATCTGCTCCCCTCTGAGGGCTGGGCAGGACTAAGGCTGAGCTCCTTTTTCCTGGGCTCCTTTTTCCTGGGCCCAAAATCACCAACTCCCCCCTTTCCCGGGGCTCTGCTGGGCGCTGTGAGGGGAGGGAGGCAGAGCTGAGGAGCTCTGCAGCTCCTGCAGGCTGCTCCATCCGTGCTGCCCCTGCTCCAGGGCACCAAACCTGCCCAAAGGGGGCTGAGCTCGGGGGCTTTTTCCTCTCCTTCCCCTCCTCAGCTTTGCTCTGGCGCCAGGGAGAGGGAAAGCGGCTCTGCTCCTCCTCAGCTGCAGCTTGAAATGAGGAAAACCCCCAAAAGTCACAGGAGTTTCACACAACTTCCAAATTGGTGAAAGACCTGAAGACTCCTGTGGTGTCTGTGTAGTGTAAAGCTGCTCTTTGAGATCATCTGAGATTGTTTCTGGTGAAAATGCTTGGAGTGCAGTCCCACAGTCCCAAAATTTGGGTTGGGAAAGCAGCTCTGCTCCTCCTCAGCTGCAGCTTGAAATGAGGAAAATCCCGAAAATTCACACAACTTCCAAATTGGTGAAAGACCTGAAGACTCCTGTGGTGTCTGTGTGGTGTAAAGCTGCTCTTTGAGATCGTCTGAGGTTGTTTCTAGTGAAAATGCTTGGAGTGCAGTCCCACAGTCCCAAAATTCGGGTTGGAAAAGCTCTCCAGGAGTCCAGCCTGTCCCTGGTCCCCATTTTGTCACCCCCAGGGGTGGAGACTCTGCCAGCTGCTGCTCAAACTGAGCCTAATCTGAATTTCCTCATTCCGTTGGATAAATCCCCCTTGCCAGAGGTGTTGAATCTGAGTGTGAGCAGAGGAGGAGTTGCTGAGAGATCAGAACATGGCAGGGAAACGGGGAGAAAAACGGGGAGAAAAACAGAAAAATGGGGAGAAAAATGGGGAGAAAAACAGAAAAATGGGGAGAAAAATGGGGAGAAAAATGGGGAGAAAAACGGGAGAAAACCAGGGAGAAAAATGGGAAGAAAACTGGGGAAAAAACCAGAAAAATGGGGAGAAAAATGGAGAGAAACACAGAAAAATGGGGAGAAAAACAGGGAGAAAAACACGTAGTAAAACGGGGAGAAAAATGGGGAGAAAACCAACTGGCAGCTGGTGGCTGGAAGGGAACAGAGGGATTGAGGAGAGGTTTTTCCCTGGCTGGGGCTGAGCTGGGAGGGCTCTGAGCTCCCTCTTTCCCCCCTGCAGGGTTCTTTGAGATGAAGATGAAGTACGACGAGAGCGACAACGCCTTCATCCGCGCCTCCCGCGCCGTCACCGACCGCGTCACCGACCTGCTAGGTGTGGGGACATCCTGTCCCTCCCCGGGGCCCTGGAGCTGCTCCTGCTGCTCCCTCCGTGCCTGGGGCACCCCCAGAGCTCTGCAGGATCCCCCTGGATCCTCACCCGTGGCTGAGGGGTGGGAGGGCAGCCCCAGGGATGGAGCTCAGATTTGATCTCCAGGCTGGAGCGTTCCCAGGGTGGATTTTGGTGGCCAGCAGAGCTCTGGGTGTCCCTGTTTGCTGGGGCCAGCGCCTCACCGAGCCGTGTTTGTGTGCAGGGGGGTTGTTCTCCAAGACAGAAATGTCTGAGGTGCTGACTGAGATCCTCAAGGTGGATCCCTCCTTCGACAAGGATCGGTTCCTGAAGCAGTGCGAGCGGGACATCATCCCCAACGTGCTGGAGGTGACACTGCCCCTGCTGCTTCCCCCTTTGTCCTCTTCATTATCCCCTGGAACAGGATTTTTTTTATTATTTTTCCATTGGTTTCTTTTACTTTTCCATTAATCCACTGCTTCCCTTCTTTTTCCCCTTTATTATCCCCTGGAACTTGTTTATTTTTACCTTTCCATTTTAACTGCTTCCCATTTTCCTCTTTATTATCCCCTGGAACTTGATTTTTTTTAACTTTTCCATTGGTTTTTCTTTACTTTTTCATTGTTCCACTGCTCCCCTTCTTTTCCCCCTTTATTATCCCCTGGAACTTGTTTATTTTTACCTTTCCATTGTTAACTGCTTCCTTTTTCCTCTTTATTATCCTTTGGAACTTATTTTTTTTTAACTTTTCCATTGTTCCACTTGTTCCCTTCTTTCTCCTCTTTATTATCCCCTGGAACATGTTTGTTTTTACTTTTCCATTGTTAACTGCTTCCCTTTTTCCCCTTCATTATCCCCTGGAACAGGATTTTTTTTTTACTTTTCCATTGGTTTCTTTTACTTTTCCATTGTTCCACTGCTTCCCTTCTTTTTCCCCTTTATTATCCCTTGGAACTTGTTTATTTTTACCTTTCCATTTTAACTGCTTCCCATTTTCCTCTTTATTATCCCCTGGAACTTGATTTTTTTTAACTTTTCCATTGGTTTTTCTTTACTTTTTCATTGTTCCACTGCTCCCCTTCTTTTCCCCCTTTATTATCCCCTGGAACTTGTTTATTTTTACCTTTCCATTGTTAACTGCTTCCTTTTTCCTCTTTATTATCCTTTGGAACTTATTTTTTTTTAACTTTTCCATTGTTCCACTTGTTCCCTTCTTTCTCCTCTTTATTATCCCCTGGAACATGTTTGTTTTTACTTTTCCATTGTTAACTGCTTCCCTTTTTCCCCTTCATTATCCCCTGGAACAGGATTTTTTTTTTACTTTTCCATTGGTTTCTTTTACTTTTCCATTGTTCCACTGCTTCCCTTCTTTTTCCCCTTTATTATCCCTTGGAACTTGTTTATTTTTACCTTTCCATTGTTAACTGCTTCCCTTTTCCCTCTTTATTATCCCCTGGAACATGTTTTTGTTTTACTTTTCCATTGGTTTTCTTTACTTTTCCATTGTTCCACTGCTCCCCTTCTTTTTCCTCTTTATTATCCCCTGGAACATGATTTTTTTTTTACTTTTCCATTGGTTTCTTTTACTTTTCCATTGTTCCACTGCTTCCCTTCTTTTTCCCCTTTATTATCCCCTGGAACTTGTTTATTTTTACCTTTCCATTTTAACTGCTTCCCTTTTCCCCCTTTATTATCCCCTGGAACATGTTTGTTTTAACCCTTCCATTGTTAAACTGCTTCCCTTTTTCCTCTTCATTATCCCCTGGAACATAATTTTTTTAATTATTTTTCCATTGTTTTTCTTTACTTTTCCGTTGTTAACTGCTTCCCTTCTTTTTCCCCTTTATTATCCCCTGGAACATGATTTTTTTTTATTTTTCCATGTTTGTTTTTACCTTTCCATTGTTAACTGCTTCCCTTTTCCCTCTTTATTATCCCCTGAAACACGATTTTTTTTTTTATTTTTGCTTTGGGAAATCCGTGGGATTTTCCTTTCCTTGGGAAAGGGGTCGGATGCCACATGAAGGTTGAAAGGATGGGATGATGAATGATTGTTGTGGGCTGGAAACGAGGTGGGATCAGAGGGAGACGGGGCAGGAAATGGTGATAAGAAAAGGATTTGGGAATTGCTCCTGGGTCTGGTCTGGGATTTGGGAAGAGCAGCAGGCTGTGACAGTTCAGTGGCTCATACAAAAATCTGGAATTTGAAGTTTTTGGGGACTCAGAGTGATGAGGGATGTGCCTATAAAGGGATGTAGGTCCCTGCCACTGCAGCAGGAAAGACAGAGGGGGAAATTTGGGATTTGAAATAGAGCAGGGATTGTTCTGAGACACTCGGGAGAAACTGGAGGAGCCAACCTTGGGATTCTTCTGTTCCTGCTGAATTCCTCAGCGTGGAAAATTGCAGCTCTGCTCTGTTTGCTGCCAGGATTTTCTGAGCACTGGGAACTCTGCTGCTTCTCTGGCAGCTTCAACAGGAAGATTTAATGGGAAGGTTCAGCTAATAATCTTAATTATCCCAAAGCTTTACGTCCCTTGGCCTCAGCTCCCGTGTTTTTATAGAAATCCTTTTGGCTGTTCCCCCTTTGCAGCTCCAGTTTTTCCCCCAGAGTCCCACAAAATGTGGGATTTAAGGTGTTTTTCTGTCTGGAAGGGCTGGTTTGGTCTCACTTTGATATAGGAGGAGGTTTAAAATGTTCTGTGTGGTTTCCCCTCCCCAGGCTCTGATCTCCGGAGAACTCGACATCCTCAAGGACTGGTGCTACGAGGCCGTGAGTGAAACTCCCCAAAAAAAACCCTCCCCAAAGCTTGGGCTTCTTCTCCCTTAAAAAATTTGGAGGGCTTGGAATTCAGGGAGTTCCTGACAGTGCTGGTGGGCTTTGATCTGGGGGCTTCATTCCTCCAGGATTCTTGTGCTGTAAAACCCAAAATGTTTCCCCTCCTTTTCCCTCCTTTCCCCTCCTTTTCCCTCCTTTTGTCCCTCCTTTTGTCCCTCCTTTTCCCTCCTTTCCCCTCCTTTTCCCTCCTTTTCCCTCCTTTTCCCTCCTTTCCCCTCCTTTCCCCTCCTTTTCCCTCCTTTCCCCTCCTTTTCCCTCCTTTTCCCTCCTTTTCCCTGTTTCCTCCTCATTTTCCCTCCTATTCCCTGTTTTTCCCTCTTTTTCTCCCTCTTTTTCCCTCCTTTTCCCTCCTTTTCCCTGTTTTTCCCTCTTTTTCTCCCTCTTTTTCCCTCCTTTTCCCTGTTTCCTCCTCCTTTTCCCTCCTTTTCCCTGTTTCCTCCTCATTTTCCCTCCTATTCCCTGTTTTTCCCTATTTTTCTCCCTCTTTTTCCCTCCTTTTCCCTCCTTTTCCCTGTTTTTCCCTCTTTTTCTCCCTCTTTTTCCCTCCTTTTCCCTCCTTTTCCCTGTTTTCTCCTCATTTTCCCTCCTTTCCCCTGTTTTGCCCTCCTTTCCCCTGCTTTTCCCTCCTTTTTTCCCTCCTTTTCTCCCTCCTTTCCCCTGCTTTTCTTTGCTTTTTCTTCCTTTCCCCTGCTTTTCCCTCCTTTTCCCTGTTTTCCCTGCTGTTTCTGTCCAGCCCACTCGTGAGTTCTCAGCTCCTTTCAGTTCCTCCTCCTGTTCCGCCCAGGAAAACTGGGATTTTTTTATTTCTTTTTAATGGGAATTTGATGAATCCCAAAGCATTTCCTGCAGTTCTTTGACGCCTTCCTTCAGCACATTTACAGAAAAAAAAACCCCAAAAACGTGACTTTTTTCCTTGTAGGGTTTTTTTGGGGTTTTTTTGGGGTTTTTTTGGGGTTTTTTTGGGGTTTTTTTGGGTGACGCTCTCCGAGCAAAAATTCCCTTTTTTTTTTTTTTTAAATTTCGTGGGTTTTTTAATTAAATTTTTATTTTTGGGGGTGACAGAACAGTTCCAAACATTAATTTTTTCATCCCTCAGACCTACAGCCAGCTGGCCCATCCCATCCAGCAGGCCAAAGCCTTGGGGCTGCAGTTCCATTCCAGGATCCTGGACATCGACAACATCGACGTGAGTTCCCTGCCTGAGTTCTCCTTTGGGGCAGGAATTCAACTCCAGGCCTCAGCAGGGGATTTTTGGGATGGTGAAGATTGGGAGAATCCTTCAGGATGGTCAAGTCCCAACTTTCTTTTGCCGGGTTTGAACTCTGGGGGTTTGGTGTTTCTGCTCCCAGAGGGGAAATCCCATTGCTGGGAGAGAAATCCCATTGCTGGGAGAGAAATCCCATTGCTGGGAGGGAAATCCCATTGCTGGGAGAGAAATCCCATTGCTGGAAGGGAAATCTCATTGCTGGGAGGGAAAATCCCACTGCTGGGAGGGAAATCCCATTGCTGGGAGAGAAATCCCATTGCTGGGAGGGAAATCTCATTGCTGGATGGGAAAATCCCACTGCTGGGGGGAAAATCCCATTGCTGGGAGGGAAATCCCATTGCTGGGAGAGAAATCCCATTGCTGGGAGAGAAATCCCATTGCTGGGAGAGAAATCCCATTGCTGGGAGAGAAATCCCATTGCTGGAAGGGAAATCCCATTGCTGGGAGAGAAATCCCACTGCTGGGAGGGAAATCCCACTCCTGGAAGAGCTTTAAGGTCTTTCCCACCCAAACCAGGAGTTCTGGCCAAATCTCTGCCCATCCCAGGTGCTCTCAGGTCCCTTTTTGGGGGATCTGGAGCTGTTCCTGCCCCGTTTAGGGGTGACAGGAATTGTGTCCCATCCCTGTTCCTGCCCCGTTTAGGGGGTGACAGGAATTCTGTCCCCTCCCTGTCCCTTTTTGGGGGACCTGGAGCTGTTCCTGCCCCGTTTAGGGGGTGACAGGAATTCTGTCCCTTCCCTGTCCCTGCCTGGGGAACATTCCAGAGATCTCAGCCCTGAGGAACAATCCCAGGGGGAATTTTGGGAGGGATCAGGGTCACTCCTGCTCCTCCTGCAATCCCACAGCCAAGGGGGGGACGCTGTGGGATTATTGACAACATCTAAAATACCTCAGAAATTGGGCTGGGCTTGAGTTTGGGTGGAAAACTGGGGTTTTTTGGGGTTTTTTTTTTTTTGGCTGGATTGAGCTGCAGGTTTGAGCTGGGACGGGGCAGTTACTGATTCCCCTCAGGGAACAGGAAAATCTCCCTATAAATAAATTTATTCCTTTGTGACACAGCCCAGCCTTGTGCCCGTCCTGCTGCTGCCTTTTATTAGGGATCAAACAGAATGTTTGGGGGGGGACGTTTCAAAAAGAGGAGAATCCCGCTGTCCTCGGTGCCTGTGGTTTCCTTTTTGGGGCAGCACAGGCAGGAATTCCAGAGCTGAAGAGCAGCACAGCATTCCGTGGCATCCTGCTTTCCCACAAAAATAAAAATAAAAGGGATGCAAGAGATTTCCCACAATGGGCAGAAAGAGAATTCTGGGTTTTTAAAAGGGGAAAAAAAAAAGCTGAATTTCCACTTCTCTTGCATTCCAGCGAATAAAGTCTTGAAATATTTAATGGGATGGCCTGGGAATAGAGGGGGGAAAAAAAAATCCTGGCAAACCTAAAGGTTCCCACCTTGAAGTTTTTCTGGTGCAGTTTTTGTCTGGTTCAGAACAACTTCCTGGCCAAAAAAAGAAAAACGGATTTCAGAGCAGGAGGAAAAAGCTCCATTTGATCCTTGTGGGTCCCTTCCAGCTCAGGATGTTCTGATTCCAGGCGTTTCCTGCAGAAAATTCCATTTTTTATTTTTATTTTTGAAGGGCAGGGTGTCTTTGATTTCTGATTGAGAATAACGGAGCGGAGCTCGTTGCCACTGCCCAGGTTTATGGAGCTGGGGGAAATAATGAAAAAAATTCCCAAAAATTTGGGGAAAGCTCTGAGGTGCAAGTTCCCAGTAGGTTTCACTTGGAAGTTTTTTTGGGAAAACAGCTTTTCCATAATATCCAAGTGATGGAATCGAGGTGACTGAACTGAGGTGATTTGGGGGGAAATAATGAAAAAAATTCCCAAAAGTTTGGGGAAACCTTTGAGGTCCAGGTCCCCAGGCAGTTTTCACTTGGAAGTTTTTTTCTTGGGAAAACAGCTTTTCCATAATATCTGGACAATGGAATTGAGGTGACTGAACTGAGGTGATTTGGGGGGAAATAGCAAAAAAATTCCCAAAAATTTGGGGAAAGCTCTGAGGTGCAGGTCCCCAAGCAGTTTTCACTTGGAAGTTTTTTTGGGAAAACAGCTTTTCCATGATATCCAAATGATGGAATCGAGGTGATTTGGGGGGAAATAATGAAAAAAATTCCCAAAAATTTGGGGAAAGCTTTGAGGTGCAAGTTCCCAGTAGGTTTCACTTGGAAGTTTTTTTGGGAAAACAGCTTTTCCATAATATCCAAATGATGGAATCGAGGTGGCTGGACATCCAGGGGGCTCTGGGGGTGTTTTCCCGGGAATGTTTTCCATGGAATTCTGTGTCCCTGCAGCTGGCCATGGGGAAGATGATGGAGCAGGGCCCGGTGCTGATCATCACCTTCCAGGCCCAGGTGGTGATGGTCATCAAGAACCACAAAGGGGAGGTGGTGGAAGGGGACCCGGTGAGTGGGGACAAGTTTGGGGTTTGGGGACACCTGTGGGGCCTGGGACAGGTTTGGGGTTTGGGACGGGTTTGGGGTCTGGGACAGGTTTGGGTCTGGGACAGGTTTGGGGTTTGGGACGGGTTTGGGGTCTGGGAGCACCGTTGGGTCTGGGGACACCTTTGGGTCTGGGAGACCTTTGAGGTCTGGGACAGGTTTGGGTCTGGGACAGGTTTGGGATTTGGGACAGCTTTGGGGTCTGGGGACAGCTTTGGGTCAGGAACAGGTTTGGGTCTGGGACACCTTTGGGTCTGGGGACACCTTCGGGGTCAGGAACTCATTTGGGCTCTGGGGACACCTTTGGGGTCTGGGACAGGTTTGGGGCCGGGGGGACCTTTGGGTCTGGGGACACCTTTGGGGCCTGGGACACATTTGGGATTTGGTTCACCCTTGGAGTCTGGGACACCTTTGGGGCCTGGGACACCTTTGGGGTCTGGGACACCTTTGTGTCTGGGGACACATTTAGGATTTGGTTCGCCTTTGGGGTCTCCCCCTGCAGCTCCGTCCCGTTCCCAGCTCCCCCGCTGGGTTTCCCTCCCCCTTTTCCTGGCTGCTGGCAGAGCAGAGCCCTCTGGCAAACAGGGTGGGAGCAGAGTTGAGTCACTGCACGATGAAAAAATCCCCAAATCCACGTTTTTAGCTCCCCACACCCCACAAATGATGCCTTAATCCCATGAAGATCCCACAGGGAACGCCCACACCAGGCCTGGCTGTGATTCCTTGGGAACAGGGAATGATCTGAGCACAAAATCCCTGCGATGTCCTGCCCTGTGCCTGGGGCTCTTCCCTCCCAGCTGATTCCAGCCTGGAATTCCCTGTCCCCAGTTTGTGGCAGCAGCTGGAGGAGGTTCCTGGAGTCCCAATATTCCCAAAATTCTCTCTCCAGGCAGCTCCAACCTTGTCTTGTGCTTCGGTGGCTTCGTGACACCTCGTGGGGACAGAGCTGGAGCTGCCACTCCCCAGCACATTTTCCTTGCAATTAACACGGGCATTTAACAAATAATTGGCTTTTTGCAACTCTGCCCTTTGGTCCAGGCTGGGAAGAAAAAAAAAAATAAATGGGATTGGGATTGATTTGAATGATGGGGCCCATTCTGAGCTGATTCACAAGCAGGGGCCAGAACCAGCTGATGCAGTGATTCCCTGCCTTCAATCCCTGCGTTCCTGGGAGATAAATATTGATGGGCTGATTATTGAACAGGATCTCAGAGTCTGTTTGCTGTCGGATTCCTCCGGAGCTCGATAAATCAGGGGAGAGGCATTAAAATTCCCCGGCGCATCCCAAAGCTCAGCTTTAATCGAGTGCCTGGGGTGGAAGTGCTGAGCAGCTCCTGGAATATTGAACAGGGCGGGGGGGGAGCTTTGGGGAGCCTCAAATCCACGGAATTATGGGGTTGGGAGGCTCAAATCCATGGAATTCCGGGGTTGGGAGGCTCAAATCCACGGAATTCTGGGGTTGGAAGGCTCAAATCCACGGAATTCCAGGGTTGGAAGGCTCAAATCCACGGAATTCCGGGGTTGGAAGGCTCAAATCCACGGAATTCTGGGGTTGGAAGGCTCAAATCCACGGAGTTCTGGGGTTGGAAGGCTCAAATCCACGGAGTTCCGGGGTTGGAAGGCTCAAATCCACGGAATTCTGGGGTTGGAAGGCTCAAATCCACCGAATTCTGGGGTTGGAAGGCTCAAATCCACGGAATTCTGGGGTTGGAAGGTGCTCAGAATGTCCATACCCGCTGAAATTGGGATTTTTCCTGGCAGGACAAGGTGCTGAGGATGCTCTACGTGTGGGCCCTGTGCCGGGACCAGGACGAGCTCAACCCCTACATGGCCTGGAGGCTGCTGGACATTTCCTCCTCCAGCACGGAGCAGGTGCTCTGAGCAAAGCTCTGGGAGCAGCTCCAGCCTGGAACTCGCCACAGGGAGCAGCTCCCAGCCACGAGGAGCAGCCCAGGCTGAGCATTTCGGGAGAGCTCCTGCTTATTATCCCCAAAAAAAATCTGAGGGACAAAGGGGGTGGCTCCTGCTGCCGGTGCTGCTTTATCCTCGTGGCCTCACGGAGGCTCCTGAGCTCTTCCCAGCGCTGGGAATCTCCCTGAGCTCTTCATTTCCCACCTGCTGGAACCTTGGGATGGCCTTGGAGAGGTTTTTGGCTGCCCAGCTCCAGTCCCTGCCGTGTCTTGCACTTTTTCCCAGAGCAAAATACAGCCCAGGACTTTGCACGTGGAGGATGCTCGGGGTGGGGCTGAGGTTTGAGGATCCGGGGGTTGGATTTGTTTCTCCGCAGCTTGGCAGGGGGAACGTTGTGGGGCTGGATCCCTTGGGATGGCTGGGAGGGTGTGGGGCAGGAGAAGGGGAGCAGAGGGACTCTGAGGAGTGGGGCTGCGTTGGGAACTCTGAAGTTTTCTGTCCCATCCTGTCTCACTCCCGTGTTGGAATTCCCAAGTTTTGCTCTCTGGGCCTGTCTGCTCCTGATCCCTGCCCAGATCCCAGGCCCAGGAGCAGAAACTCCCCCAGTTTGCTGCTGGAGTGTGGGGTGAAATCCCCTTTCAGGCCAAATCTAAAAAAAATGGAGGTTTGAAAAGCCCCAAATCGTGAAAAAAAATTTCCCCCCAAATTGAGGTTCCAGTGGGGTTTGGGACTCTGTCCTTCCTGAGCTTCTTCCTGCCGGGAGGGAGAGCAGGGGGAAGGTCAGAGGGGAGCAGCAGCTGCAGGATTTGGGTTTCTCCTGGAGGAGTTTGGGAGCTGAGGCACCACTGCCTGTGGGAAAGGGAGGTCGGGAAAAGGTTTGGAAGAGGAAATCCCAGGATTGCTGTGATGCCGAGGGTGAGGCAGGACAGCTCTGCCCTGCCAGCCTGATTAAAGAGAATAATTCCAGTTCCTCCTTCTCCTCTGAGTGTCCGGAGCTTCGAACATCCCTGGGATCTTCCCTGGGCTCAGACTTTTCCCTTGGGATGGGACAGAGGCTGCCCTGAGCCCCTGGAACATTCCCAGGGCGTGGGGATGGAGCATTCCCTGCTGGGATCAGCCCTGGGGTGGGATGTGGGTCACAGCCAGCCCTGGGAATGCTCCAGCCTGGGATCAGGGGCTGGAGCTCCAAGAGATGGGGAAAGGTCTCAGGAGGGACCTGAGACAACTCCCTGACAGGAGGGGACAGCCAGGGAGGGTCCCAGGGGACAACAGGACAGGAGGGAACAGCCTCAGGCTGGCCCAGGGGAGGGTCAGGTTGGATATTATGGAAATTCCCTCGTGGAAAAGGCTGTAAAGCCCTGGCACGGCTGCTCTGGCCCGGGCTGGAGTCCTCACTCCTGGAGGGATTGAAAATCCGTGGGGATGTGGCATTTGGGGCCGGGATTTGGTGGCTTTGGGTTCGTTCTGGGTGGCCTTAGAGGCTTTTCCAGCTCTGCCCGTGGCTCCGTGCCCGGGATGTCTCCCAGGGAAGCGCCGGGATGTCTCCCAGGGAAGCGGGGTTGCCATGGGGATGGGGAGGGTGGGATGGTGACTCAGCCGCTCCTGCCAGGCTCTGACATCCCCGTGGGCTGTTCCCAGCCCGGCGTGGGGGGCTCTGAGCCCCCACATCCCCCCCAACACCTTCCCGGGCTGCTCCAGAGCTGCCCCCGGCCTCAGGGATCCATCAGGGATCCATCAGGGATCCATCAGGGATCCAGGGGCAGCTCTGGGAATTTCCCTGCCGGGGCTTTTCATTCCAGCTTGGAATGAAATGACGTTTTTGGCCTTTCCAACCCAGCCCCTTGCAGGATTCTGTGACCCCGCAGCTGCCCCTGGAGGGGCTGAGCCGTCCCTCCGTGCTGTCCCAGGGCACTCCAAGGTTCTTTTCCCCCCGGATCCTGCAGTTTGGACACCCAGCCCTGCCCTGAGGGGTTTGTTGAGGCTTTTCCCACTTTGCTGGATCTGGATGGAACGTGGTGCTCAGGCTGGCTCTGAGCCCATCCCCGGCCATCCCTCCGTGCTCTCTGCTCCTCCCTTCCTCCCTCCAATGCGTTTTTTTTCGGGATGCAGCCCCTGCTGCCAGGTGGAATTGTCCTCCCTGGGCTTTTTCTGGCACGGGGTCTCTTCTTTGCAGCCTTCAGCACAGCAAACATCCCTGCCAAACGACAGGGGAGGGCTGTGCCAAGCCCGGAGCACCAGCCTCATTTAACAACAACTCATTAGAGGGGGGGAGGTGGTTTTTTTTGTTTTTTTTTTTTTTTGAATGAGGTGTTTTTCATCTGGGAAGGGAGCTGGGACAGATCCATGGAGCAGCAGCTTCTCCAGAGCTCGGCTGCTCTGCCAAAACCTCCGAGATGGTTTTTTTATTATTATTTTTGGTGCGGTGAATGGTTCCAAAAACGATTCCTCTCCTGTCTCAGATCAGCTCCAAGAGCTCCTGGAGCTGCTGGCAGGAGCGGGGGCTCTGTCAGCCTGGGTGGAGGGACGAGTGGCTGAGGGATGTGGGGATCCTTCTGGCCCCGGCTGTTGCTGCCGATTCAAAATAAATAAATGAAGCTTCATTAAGGCAAAAAGGCTTCGAGAAACGCTTCTCCCCGCGGGGCAAATTCCACTTGGAAAGTCCCTGGAGGTGTCCCGGTGCTGGCCGGGCCTTGGGATGGTGGGAAGTGGGAGAGGGATGGATGGTGGGAAGTGGGAGAAGGATGGATGGTGGGAAGTGGGAGAAGGGTGGGACTGGCCGGGATTTCAGCTCCTTCCAACCCATCCTGGCCCCCGATGGAGCCCCTGGGAATGCGGAGTCCCCGATGGAGCCCCTGGGAATGGGGAGTCCCCGATGGAGCCCCTGGGAATGCGGAGTCACCGCCGCGATTCTGCCGAAAGCACCGCGGGCACCTGGAGCAGCCTCGGGAAAATAAAACCTCCCGGTTTCCCGAGGCTGGGCTGGGCTGCGGAGCCCAGCAGCGATTTGTTTTCCAGAGTGGGGAAAAAGAAAAGAGTTTCCAAACATTCCCTGGGAGTGTCCGCCAGGAGCAGGATCCTGACGCGGCATCCAGAGGGGCTGGAGCAGCTGGGACGGGCACACGGAGCCTCGGGGCAGCTCTGGGGGATGTCCCGGCAGCTGGAAAACACCAGGAATCCCACAGGGAAATGGGATCCAGCCCCTCGGAGCCGTCCCTTAAAAACCCTCCGGATTCCAGGGCGGTTTGGGGAGGGAAAGGACCGCGGGTTAAGGGATGGATCCGTTGGTTTTATTCTGTCCTTGATCTCGAGCTCGCCTTTCCCTGGGATGTTTTCAGCCCTTTCAAACCGGCTTTAATTCATTTTCCCTGGGCTGCTGCAGCGCTGCTAATTGGGAGCCGGGACTATCTGACAGGATTTACATGGATTTCGAAACGGGGAAGGAATAACTTCCAAAAATACCTCCCCTTTTAAACGCCAGTGCAGCAGAAACTTCACGAAACCGTTTTCTTAAAATACCCCGAAAAATCCGCCGCGATTTTGATGGATCCTCTCTGCCAGCAGGGAAAGGACGGATCCCAAAATCCTGCCGGGCTCTGACCGCAGCGGGACCTGCGACCACTGCCCGGACCTCCCCCACAGCCCGGCTTTCCCTGGGAACAGCGCTCGGCATTCCCGGTGGCAGGCTCAGGATTCCCGGGAACACAGGCTCGATATTCCCGGGAACAGAGGCTCAGATTTCCTTGGGAGCACAGGCTCAGTATTCCCGGGAATACAGGCTCGATATTCCCAGGAATACAGGCTCAGCATTGCTAGGAACACAGGCTCAGATTTCCCGGGAACACAGGCTTGGTATTCCTGGTGACACAGACTGATTTCCTTGGGAACACAGGCTCAGCATTCCCGGGAACACGGGCACTGCATTCCCGGGAACACAGGCACAGCATTCCCTGGGAACAGATTCCTTGCTCACAATTCCTCGGGAACACAGGTTCAGCATTCCCGGGAACACAGGTACAACCTTCCCTGGGAACAGATTCCTTGCTCACATTTCCCTGGGAAAGGCTCAGCATTCCCAGGAACACAGGCTCAGCATTCCCGGGAACATCCCTCTCTCCCAGTTCCCCGGGAGCCCGTGCCGGGCTCGGTCCCCGCCGTCCCCGCGGTCCCGGGGCGGGATCTCTCCTCTCCTTTGGGCGTTTGTTTGGATCCCCCGGGCCGTGAGCGGGACCTGCCCCGGCGGGGACGAGCCCCGCGGTCTCCATTGGCACCGGCACGTCTGAGATCCCCGGGAACGTCTGCCACGAGCTCCCGTAGCCATGGAGACACCGAAGCCGCGCACGGCAACACTTTTTCAGGCGTTTTTTCCCCCCCTTCTCCTTTTTTTCCTCCCCCCTCCCCATCCAGCCTCCTGGTGTCTGTGTGACTGTCGTGCCCACAGCAAGGGCCGGTGATTTCGAGGGAAGAGTGGAATTTTCTGTGGAATGTCAGGAGGGGGCCCTGGCAGAGCTCCCTCCCATCCTGCCGCTTCCCAGGGCTGTGCCACACCCACGGGAACCTCTTCCCATTGCCAGAATCAATGATTCCGTGTGGGATGGGGGCACCTCTGCTCTGGAGCCGGGCTGGGAGAGCCGGGGGGGCTCCAGAGAGGAAGGATCCAGGGAGGGCTCAGAGCCCCTTCCAGGGCCCAAAGGGGCTCCAGGAGAGCTGGAGAGGGACTGGGGACAAGGGATGGAGGGAAAACACGACACCCTCTGCTCCGTGAGGGAGGGCAGCGCTCCAGAGGGACGGATCCAGCCGGGAATGGGATGTGCTTGGTGCAGGGATGCTCCGAGGGTGCGCTGGAAGCTCCTGGAGGGGAACAGCAGCTCCATCAGCACAGGGCCCTGTCCCTGCTGGCAGCCCCTGCTGGGCCAGAGACCCTCGGCAGGGTGGGATGGGCAGGGTGGGATGGGAAGAATGGGATGGGCAGGGTGGGATGGGGAGGATTGGGATGGGCAGGGTGGGATGGGCAGGGTGGGATGAGCAGGATTAGGATGAGCAGGATTGGGATGAGGAGGATGGAATGGGCAGGATTAGGATGAGGAGGATGGAATGGGCAGGATGGGATGGGCAGGATGGAATGGGCAGATCGGGAATGATCAGGATGCTGAGCACAAGCAGCAGCACTGCTGGAATTCCAAGCTGGCATTTTGAAAGAATCATAATCAAAAAAACAAAAATCCCCGTGGGGCCTGGATCCCCAGCACGGGGCTGCTCCAAGGCTGTGTCCCCTCCCTGGCACCCCCAGGGCCACTCCTGTCCCCACATCCCC
>VZDJ01000014.1:976613-1004157 GCA_008694505.1 Cyanoderma ruficeps
TTATCCCGGGATTCAGCACCTCTTATCCCGGGGATTAATCAGGATCTTTTATCCCGGGATTCAGCACCTCTTATCCCAGAGACTGATCAGGACCTTTTATCCCGGGATTCAGCACCTCTTATCCCGGGAATTAATCAGGATCTTTTATCCCGGGATTCAGCATCTGTTATCCCAGGATTCAGCACCTCTTATCCCGGGAATTAATCAGGATCTTTTATCCCGGGATTCAGCACCTCTTATCCCGGGATTCAGCACCTGTTATCCTGGGAATGAGCACCTCTTATCCCGGGAATTAATGAGCACCTTTTATCCTGGGATTCAGCACCTGTTATCCCGGAATTCAGCACCTTTTATCCCGGGGATTATTCAGGATCTTTTATCCCGGGATTCAGCACCTTTTATCCCAGGAATGAGCACCTCTTATCCCGGGATTCAGCACCTTTTATCCCGGGAATTAATCAGGACCTTTTATCCCGAGATTCAGCACCTTTTATCCCGGGAATTAATCAGGACCTTCTATCCCGGGAATGAGCACCTTTTATACTGGGATTCAGCACCTTTTATAATGGGAATTAATCAGAACCTTTCATCCCAGGATTCAGCACCTTTTATCCCTGGAATTAATCACCACCTTTTACCCCGGGAATCAGCACACTTTATCCCGGGAACAAACACATTATTTTTCCCCCAGGAATTAATCAGGATCTTTTATCTCGGGTGACCTTTTCTGCTTCCAAAAGACCCAGAGGAGCCCCGAAAGGCCCAGAGGAACCACAAAAAAGATTAGAGGAACTCCAAAAGGCCCAGAGGACCCCCAAAAGGCCCAGGGGAGCCCCCAAAGGCCCAGATGCCGTGGAGAAAATGGGGATACAGGGCTCGGCCAGGCCAGGGATGGTTCCTGCAGCACCATCCAGCAGGAAGAGCACGGACACCACCCAGAGCCACAGCTCCTCCCAAAGCTGCCCCAGCTTTTCCCGGGATGTGGCCATGGGGAACAGGCAGGCCAGGGTGTGCCGGGGAAGGGGACAGGCAGGAGCAGAGGATTCCTGCTCAGCAGCCTGGGATCTTTGGTTTTTGGGAGATTTGGGAGCTCTGGCCTGGGCTCAGGCACCACCTGGAGCAGAACATCTCCAGAGGGTGCTGATCCCAGAGGGACAGTCCCCATGGATGGGACATTCCCCACGGATGGGACATTCCCCATGGATGTCCCTGTGGTGACAGATCCCAGAGGGACATTTCCCATAGCTGGGACATTCCCCATGGATGTCCTTGTGGTGGCTGATTCCAGAGGGACATTTTCCATGGCTGGGACACTTCCCATGGCTGGCACATTCTCCACGGATGTCCTTGTGGTGGCTGATCCCAGAGGGACATTCCCCATGGCTGGGACATTCCCCATGGATGGGACATTCCCCATGGATGTCCTTGTGGTGGCTGATTCCAGAGGGACATTTCCCATGGATGTCCCAGCAGGTGCTGATCCCAGCAGGACATTCCCCATGGATGGGACATTCTCCACAGATGTCCCTGTGGTGGCTGATCCCAGGGGGACATTCCCCATGGCTGGGACACTCCCCATGGAATCCTGGCGGTGGCAGGAGCGGAGCCGGCCGTCGTTCCCGTTGCTGTTCCCGGGGTGGGTGGCGAGGGGCAGGGCTGCGCTGTGGGGTGGGGCCGGGGTCTGGGGGCGGCCGGGGGGGGGGGTCTCTGGTGGCTTTAGTAGAGCTGGAGCTGCAGCTTCATCCTCAGTGCCTGGCCCAGCTCGCCCGCCAAGTGCTCGAGGTGGTTGTTGGCCTCGAGTTTGTGCAGTTCCCGCCGGCGGGGCAGGGCCACGCTCACGATCTCCAGCAGGTACGTGCCCGGCGGGATTTTCTTGCGGCCCAGGTGGAGGAAGCTGAGCCCTTCCTTGTGGTGGATGCGGAACAGCCCGTCCTCGTTGCCCTGGGAGATGGCGTATCTCACGCGGTTCTCCAGCGGCTCCACGGCCGGCAGCAGCTCCAGGATGTGCTCCTTGTGCGCCAGCTCCGACAGGTTCAGCGCCATGGACAGCGGCGCCTCCACGTCCATGCTGGCCAAATTCACCGCCTGGTCCTGCCCGGGAGCGGGGAGGGAGTTCAGGGAATGCTCAGGGGTAGGGGGAAAATTGGGTTTGATTTTGGGAAATTGAGCCTTGAATCAGCGGCAGTTTTGGGGTTCTTGGTGTCCCGGTGGTGCCTCTGGCACTGAACTCCCGGCACACAGCCCCGGGGAGGATCAATAACTTTGGGATCATTCTCCTTCCAAGCCCTAAGAGGACCTTTCCTAGCCAGGGCTGTGAAATTCCCGGAGGGTTTTGGACAGAGGCCAGAACTCCCTCTGAGGAACAGCACCATGAAAGGGTCTGAGTGGAAAGGGAACCTCAAAAACCGTCTCGCTCCAGCTCCTTGGGACACCTCCCACTACCCCAGGCTGCTCCAAGCCCTGTCCAGCCCGGCCTTGGACAACCCCAGGGACGCGAAACTCGAGCTTTATTCCTCGGTTTCACAAGAAGAGTTTGGGGAGGCCAAACCCAGGCGGATCCAGGCGAGCTGCTGGCTCTGCCCGGCCTGAGGGAACGGGACCCACTGCAGGCCTGTATTCCTGAGGGGATGCAGCTCCTGCCTCGCCCCAGCCCCTCCAGGATTCCCTGGATTCCTCACCTGGTGCCTCTCGGTGCCATATTCCTGAGGGGATGCAGCTCCTGCCTCGCCCCAACCCCTCCAGGATTCCCTGGATTCCTCACCTGGTGCCTCTCGGTGCCATATTCCTGAAGGGATGGCCCCCAGCCCCTCCAGGATTCCCTGGATTCCTCACCTGGTGCCTCTCGGTGCCGTTGACGCTGCGCCGCTGCCGGCCCCTCTTGGGGTACCCGTTGATCTTGCACTCGTAGCAGGTCTCGGGGGACAGCAGGTTGTCCTCATCCTCCTCCTGGGGCGCAGGCAGGTAGGGCCCCTTCCCAAATCCCAAACCCGAAATGCAGTGGCTGGTGGCAGAGGAGCAGGGAGAGCCAGCTCAGAGGCACGGATCCCACGGGGACGTCACCACCGCCACGTCCCCAGCCTGGGGAACACCCCCGGGGCCACGGGTGGGGCTGGGACACGGCACAGGACGTGCCCCAGAGAGACCACCACAAGGTGGTTTCACTAATTAATGGATTAATTAATCTCCATCCCGCCCTGGGGTGACTTTATGATGCCCAATTATCTTTATGATGCCCAATTATCTGTTCTGTTCACGTTGGACATTTTGCCCTGTACCTTTAGGACTGGTTCCGAGAGCAAAGGGGGAGGAAGAGAAGCGATTTTTTAGGAAGTTACAGAAAAAAAAACAACCCAATTAATGACTGGCTTTGAAGTGGACAGCTTGATTACACGGGTACAGGGCGCATCCCATGGGCAGAGGGTAAATCCCACAGGTACAGAATGCACCCCACAGGTACGAAAGGCACCCCACAGGTACAGGATACATCCCAGAATGCACCCCACAGGTACATCCCATGAGTACAGGATACACCCCACAGGTATGGGATCCCTCCCACGGGTATGGGATGCACCCCTCAGGTACAGGATACATCCCAGAATGCACCCACAGGTACATCCCATGGGTACAGGATGCATCTCACAGGTATGGGATCCCTCCCATAGGTATAAGATACACCCCACAGGTACAGGGTAACTCCCACAGGCACAGAATGCACCCCACAGGTACAGGACACACCTCAGAATGCACCCCACAGGTACATCCCATGGGTACAGGACACACCCCACAGGTACGGGATCCCTCCCACAGGTACAGCACACACCCCACAGGTACAGGACACACCCCACAGGTACGGGATCCCTCCCACAGGTACAGGACACACCCCACAGGTACGGGATCCCTCCCACAGGTACAGGACACACCCCACAGGACACACCTGTACCTTCCCGCACAATCCCTCCCTCCCAAACCACCACCAGCCCGTGTGTCCCCGCACGACACCCGCCGGCAGATCACGGACGTGGGGCAGGAGGCGGCACCGGCATCTCAGGACGGGGCCAGGGACAAACTCAGCGACTCCCCGCTCCACCTCCCCCGGGAATTCCCAGCCGGGAACGCCCCTCCGGCCGCTCCTCACCCTTGTCCGGCTCGGAAATACCCGCCGGGGCAGCCGCACAGGTACCCGCCGTCCGTGTTGGAGCAGCCGTAGCTGCAGGGGCTGCCCCCGGCCGAGCACTCGTCCACGTCCTGGCAGCCCCCGAAGGCCTGGTCGAAGTCGAAGCCCGAGGGACAAACGCACTTGAAGCTGCCCAGGGTGTTGTAGCAGGAGGCAGAGCCGCAGGCAGAGGGGCTGGAGCACTCGTTCTCGTCTGCAGGGAGAGAGGGACGGGTGGAAGCGCGGGGTCGGGGAGGTGTGGAGTCGTGGGGTGTCCCCCACAGGGACAGGGTAATTCCCACGGGGACAGGGTAATTCCCACGGGGACAGGGTAACTCTCACAGGGACAGGGTAATTCCCACAGGGACAGGATACACCCCACAGGGACAGGGTACACCCCACAGGGACAGGGTACACCCCACAGGTATGGGATCCCTCCCTTGGGCAGGGGACACCCCCCAGGCAGGGGCCACCTCCCTTGGGCAGGGGACACCCCTTGGGCAGGGGACACCCCCCAGGCTGTCCCCACTCACCCACACACTGGTTCCACTGGTAGTGCTGCACGTAGCCCTGGGGGCAGCCGCAGCGGTAGCCCCCGAGCACGTTCTGGCAGCCGTGCTGGCACCGGTGGTTCCCGTCACACTCGTCCACATCTGCACCCAAGGGACACGCAGGGAGCTCAGGGACCCTCCAGGACCCTCCAGGTCCCTCCAGGTCCCCCCAGGACCCTGCTGAGGGCTCAGGGACCCTCCAGGTCCCTCCAGGACCCTGCTGAGGGCTCAGGGACCCTCCAGGTCCCTCCAGGACCCTGCTGAGGGCTCAGGGACACCCCAGAGCCCCAGACCTGGGAATTCCCCCCTATAGGAACACCCCAGAGCCCCAGACCCACCTTCACAGTTGACCCCAGAGCTGTCCAGGGAAAATCCCTTCTGGCACTCGCAGTTGTAGCTGCCGGGGGTGTTGAGGCACTGGCCCTTGGCCCCACACAGCGAGGGCTGAGCTGTGCACTCGTTGTTGTCTGCAAAAAACACCCACAGGGCTCGGTGGGCACCTGGAAATCCAGCCCTGACCACCTGCAAGGCCATCCCTGACCCCGCGGCCACCTGGAAATCCAGCCCTGACCACCTGCAAGCCCATCCCCGATGCCATGGCCACCTCAGCTGGGCGGCAGAGGGACAGTGCAGACAGTGCCGGGGTGACTGGAGAGGGGCAGGATCTGAGGGGCAGAATTTGGGGGCTGGGAAGCCTGTCCTGAGGGAATGCTCGGGGCAGGAACTGTGCCCTCACCAATGCAGGAGGAGTGGTGCTGGGTGAAGCCAGGGGGGCACTTGCAGTTGAAGCCCCCGATGACGTTGACACAGAGGAACTGGCAGTTGTGCTGCTTGGTGGAACACTCGTCCAAGTCTGGGGGGACAAGGGAAAGGTCTCAGTGCACCCCACTGGGGCTGTGGCACCCCTCGAGCGCTCACAGGAGGAGAACAAACCTCTCCCCACCTCAGGCTAACACACCTGGAAGATGCAGAGATGTTTCCTTGCCTCTCCCAGAACTCACAAATCCCAGGTTCTCCCAGATCTTTAGCCCAGGCTCTCCCAGTTCTTTTAGGCCAGGCTCTCCCAGATCCTCAGGCCAGGTTCTCCCAGATTTTTAGGCCAGGTTCTCCCAGATTTTTAGGCCAGGTTCTCCCAGACCCTCAGGCCAGGCTCTCCCAGATCTTTCGGCCAGGCTCTCCCAGATCTTTCGGCCAGGCTCTCCCAGATCTTCAGGCCAGGCTCTCCCAGATCTTTAGCCCAGACTCTCCCAGATCTTTAGTCCAGGCTCTCCCAGCACTGGTGGAGGTGGGCACAGCCCCAGCCTGGCTGGTGACAATGCCACCACACGCAGGGGACATCCAGCCCTCATCCCCCTGGAGCTCAGGATGTGCCGGGCATCCTCCAGG
The DNA here is from genome assembly GCA_008694505.1 of Cyanoderma ruficeps. Lineage (NCBI taxonomy): Eukaryota > Metazoa > Chordata > Aves > Passeriformes > Timaliidae > Cyanoderma > Cyanoderma ruficeps. Next base: position 982,704 of record VZDJ01000014.1, read on the forward strand.
AAAGCGCCAGGAGCGTTTTATCCCCGCTGAGACACACCTGGGCCGGGCAAGGCTGGAACCCTGGCACACCAACCCAGCGTGGCACCTTTCCCCACACCCTCCTGCCCACATTTTCCCATTTCTGGCTGCTCTGTCCCCTCTCCCCGAGCTTCAGTTCCCTGCTCCTCCTCCTCCTGCTGGCCCCACACCTTTGCAGATTTTCCCGTCCTCCTGCAGGATGTAGCCCCGGGGGCAGGAGCACTGGTAGCTGCCCTCGGTGTTCTTGCAGATGAAGTTGCAGGGCTTTGGGGACTGGTTGCACTCGTCCAGATCTGCACTCCAGGGACAAAACACATCAGGTTGTGCTCCCCTCCCACCCCTCGGACCCCCCAGCCCAGCCAGGGGCTGCTGAACACCGGGTGATCCCAGGTTTGGTGGCTCAGGGGTGAGGTATCCCCAGGGATTTTGGCATTCCTGGATAAACAGGGATTTCCCAGGAATTTCCCATTTTCTCCAGGAAAGCAGGTGAGCGGAGCCAGGGGTTTTGGGGGACCAGCTCAGTTTGAGCCAGCACAACAAATCTGGAGGAAATCCCACAGAGAGAGAGACAGAGATGATTCCAGAGGTGCCTTTTATGGCAACATCTGGATCCCCAGCACTCAGGCTGGGTGGGACCTGCCTGGGGAGGGGTCGGCATCTCCCCGATTTCAGCTCAGGATCCCAACCCCTGTGACTCCGGCGCTCAGGGAAGACAAGGAATTCCTTTTTAAGGAGTCAAACCGGGACTTTGAGGCTCAGAGGAGCGCGAAACAGGGCGGAGTACCCGGAGCCACAACTCCCGGGGGAGGAGGAGGAGGAGGGAGGATTCCCGGAGGGAAAGGCGGGTCCCGGGCGGGGTTAAAAACCAGGGAAAGGATGCGGAGGATGCGCGGGGTGCCCGGCTCACCCTGGCAGGCCGTGCCCGTGATGTCCGGGGTGTAGCCCAGCCGGCAGTGGCAGCGGAAGGAGCCGATGCTGTTGATGCACTGCCCGTTCCTGCACAGGTTGGGCAGCACTTTGCACTCGTCGATGTCTGTGCAGGGAGGGAAGGAGAGGAGCTGTCAGTGCCAGAGCTGGGCCGGCCTCACACAGGGCAGCTCAGCCTTCCCCCTCCCAAAAAAAAAGCTTATCTGGTGTTTGTTATCAGATAATTCCAACAGGACAAAGTGATTTTGGCCCCGTGGTCTGGCAGCTCCCAACTGCCAATAAACGTCCCTCCGGAGAAGTGGGAGCTGGGAGGATGAACTGGATTTCTGGTTGAATTATGACAAAGCAGAAATCCCCTGGAAATGTGGGGGGTTTCTCCCCAGAGCAGGGATGGAGGCGGAGGGAAGGACTCTGTTAAATTATCCTCATTCCCATGCTAAATTCCATTTGGCTCCTGAGCAATCCTACTCCTTCTGCCAGCTTTAACACCTCCATTTCTGCACAGTTCCTGCTCTGCTGTGATCCACCAGCAGCTCTTTCCATTTTACACTGCGAGATAAATCATTCCGATCAAGATCTTACATCTGCTATCTCCTTTGTTAATAAAGAGCTAATTTTATAACATCCCCTTCGTTAACAAACAACTCGTTTTACAACAGCCCCGACCTGCCGCCTCGAAGGCCAGAGGGATTCCTTAAAAAAAAAAAACCAACCCAAACCAAAAAAATTAAAGGCAAATTAAAGCCAAACCCCTTAAAATGAAGCCAAATTAAAGCCAAACCCCTTAAAATGAAGCCAAATTAAAGCCAAACCCCTTAAAATGAAGCCAAAAAAATTCCAAGGCTACGGCAGGGCTGGTTTGAAGGTCACTGGATCCTCCCAGGGGACACTGCAGAGGCTCCGGGGGGATTGTCCCCGTGCCCGGCCCTGCCCTGCTCACCTCTGCCATCCGTGGAGTACCCGGGGCCGTGGGGACACATTTTTTTGTAGTGGGCAGTGCCAGGCAGGGGGCAGAGCTCGCACTGGGGGCCCCAGCTCCTCCCGCTGTTGCAGCAGCACTCGGATTTGGTCACCAGGTTGCGGTTGGTGGACGACATCTGGCACATGGTCTGCAGCACCTCCGTGAAGCAGAAGCCCTGGCGGGTGTCTGGGCAGGGGAAAAGGGGCACAAAGGGGGGATTTGAGGCAGTCCAGCACCAGGGGGGACGGAGCAGGAGGTGCCAGGACTGGTGGGGAGGGCGGGTGGGGCTGGATAAAGGCGATGCTCCAGGCGGGAGGGATTCTTTCCTGCTCAGGAGCAAAGGAAAGAGGGATTCTTCCCTTTTCCAGCACCAGGGGGGACGGAGCAGGAGGTGCAAGGAGTGGCAGGGAGGGCGGGTGGGGCTGGATAAAGGTGCTCCAGGCGGGAGGGATTCTTCCCTGCTCAGGAGCAAAGAATCCCAGGATGGTTTGGGTTGGAAGGAACTTAAATCCCACCCAGTGCCACTTCTGCCGTGGGCAGGGACATCTCCCACTGTCCCAGGATGCTCCAAACCCCATCCAACCTGGCCTTGGGAACTTCCAGGGATCCAGGAGCAGCCAGGGAATTCCCAGAGAGGAATCCCTCCCCAATCCCCCATCCATCAGCAGGAACACATCCCCTTCATCCCGCCCCTCCCTCCTTTATCCCGAGTCCCTCTCCCGCCCTCTGAGCCCCCCTGAACGCCCCAGCAGGTGCCCGTGGTGCCCGGGGGGGGCTGCAGCAGCCCGGGGGGGGCATTACCGATGCATTCCGTGCCCGAGGGACTGACTTCAAAGCCTTCGTTGCAGTCACAGCGGTAACTGCCGGCCGTGTTGACGCAGCGCCCGTTGGGGCAGATCCCGGGCTTGGTGCGGCACTCGTTCTCATCTGCCGGGGGAGGGAGGAGCACACACAGCCCTGCTGAGCCCGGGACAGGCTCCCCCGGCGGGACAGGCTTCCCCCGGCGGGACAGGCTCCCCCGGCGGGACAGGCTCCCCCGGCGGGACAGGCTTCCCCCGGCGGGACAGGCTCCCCCGGCGGGACAGGCTCCCCCGGCGGGACAGGCTCCCCCGGCGGGACAGGCTCCCCTGTCGGGACAGGCTCCCCCCGGCGGGACAGGCTTCCCTGGTGGGACAGGCTTCCCCCACAGGCTCCCCTGTCGGGACAGGCTCCCCCGGCGGGACAGGCTCCCCCTGGCTCTCCTCTGCCCGTGGGGAGCCCTCACAGAGCCCCTGAGGAGCCTTTCCATGGGTCGGGGCAGCTTGAGGCAGCGCCACTTGTCCTGGGGAAAACCTCCACTTGTCCTGGGGAAAAGTCTCCATCTGTCCTGGGGAAAACTTCCATCTGTCCTGGGGAAAACCTTCATCTGTCCTGGGGAAAAACCTCCATCTGTCCTGGGGAAAAACCTCCATCTGTCCTGGGGAAAACCTTCACCCACCCTGGGTGGAACCTTCACCTGCCCTGGAGAAAAACCTTCACTTGCCCTGGAGAAAAACCTTCACTTGCCCTGGCGAAAAACCTCCCCCAGGATGTAAAATACAGAAGGACGTAAAACAAAAAAAGACGTAAAACACAAAAGGACGCAAAATACAAAAGGACGTAAATTAAAGAAGGACGTAAACCAAAGAAGAACGTTAAGCAAAGAAAGGTATAAAATACAGAAGGATGTGAGACGAAGAAGGATGTAAAACACAGAAGGATGTGACGCAAAGCTCCCGGGTGAGCCCTCAGGGTACCTGTGCAGCCCTCGCCGTCGGGCCTGCGCTGCATCCCAGGGGGGCAGATGCACATGAAGGTGCCGATGAGGTTCTTGCAGAGCATCCCCCGGGACTCACAGTCGTGCAGCCCCTCCGCACACTCATCCAGATCTGCAAGGAGACCCGTCAGAGCCCCCGCCAGCCCTGCCCTGCCCCATCCACCCCTGGCACACAGCTCAAAAAACATCATGGAATGAGTTGGGATGTTGAAACTCATCCAGTGCCAGCCCTGCCATGGGCAGGGACACATCCCACCGCCCCAGGTTGCTCCAAACCCCATCCAGCCTGGCCTGAGACACTGCCAGGGATCCAGGAATCCAGAAACCTCCCCACCCGCCCAGGGAAGGATTCCTCCCTGCCAGCAGGTGAGAGAAACCAGCGCAGAATTCCCCCGTTCCCTGCTGACAGCTGGCCCAGGGCGGGGTCTGGGGACGGTCTGGGCCGTGCCCTGCTGGCTGCGGGAGGGATTTTACCTCGGCACATCCTCCTGTCCTCCCTCAGGGCGTACCCAGAGGGGCAGGTGCACTCGTAGGAGCCGAAGGTGTTGATGCAGCGGAAGGCGCAGAGCAGGGGGTTCAGGGAGCACTCGTTGATGTCTGCAGGGAGGGCAGGGCAGGGCAGGAGTCACCTGGGTGCCCTCAGCCCTCCCCAGGGCACGTCCACCCTCCCTGGGCATCCATCCCCCCAGGGCACATCCACCCTCCCTGGGCATCCATCCCCCCACAGCTTTGTCCCACCCAGGCCTCCTGCAGCGGCGTCCCCTTGCAGAGGGACAGAGCCCCGGTGTCACAGCAGCTTTGAGATGGGGACAGGGGGACACAGCCCCGGTGTCACAGCAGCTTTGAGATGGGGACGGGCTGCAGGTCCTTGGGGAGGCAGCTGCTGTGCTCAGCCAGGGCTCCAGGCCCCTCCTGGGCTCCAGAGGGAGCTGAAGGAGCCCAGGGGGCAGAGGAGCCTCATCCAGCTTCTCCACACCATCCATGGGGGGCTGGACCAGGCTGGGACCAGGAGTCCCACAGAGCCCAGAGTGGTGGGAATGAAGGGGCTGGACCAGGGGGTCCCACACAGCCCCGAGTGGTGGGAATGAAGGGGCTGGACCAGGGGGGTCTCACACAGCCCAGAGTGGTGGGAATGAAGGGATTGTCCCCCAGGCAGGGACATGGGGGTCTCACACAGCCCAGAGTGGTGGGATTGTCCCCCAGGGCTTTACCTTCACAGGTCATCATGGGCCCCGGCTCAAAGCCCTCGTCGCAGGCGCACTCGAAGCCTCCCACCACGTTGGTGCAGGTGCCATTCCCACAGGGATTGCCAATGGAGCACTCATCAGTGTCTGGGGAGCACAGCAGCGTGAGGAGGAGGAGGAGGATGAGGAAGGGCTGGGCTGGACACTCAAACTGTCCCAGCAGAACCGGGATGGAAGGGAAGGGAAGGGGCGGGGGAGCAGCGATTCCCTCCCTGCACACCCACACACGGCTCCATCACCTCTGGAGTGGAGGGGACAGAGCAGGAGGGAGCAGGGCACCCCCAGAGACCCCCGGAGACCCCCCCAGGGCCTCACCCACGCAGTTGACCCCGGTGTAGTCCAGGTTGTAGCCGAAGGGGCACTCGCAGCGGAAGGAGCCGTCGGTGTTGATGCAGGCGCCGTTGATGCACACGCCCAGGTTCTCCGAGCACTCGTTCACGTCTGCAAAGGGAAAATGAAACTTCTCAGGGCCCCAAACAGCCCCGTCCCCGCGGGACCGACAGGGGATGCTCAGCTGGTCCCCGGAGTTTCAGCAGAGCTGAGGGATGAACCCCTGGAGAGCAGTGGGGGTTTGGGGGTGCCCAGTCCCGTGTGCCCCCAGGATCTCACTCTGCAGCCCAGCTCTGCTCCATTCCAGGCAAAACCCCCCAGCCCAAAGCTGTGCCCGTCCCTCCGCGCCCTCTCACCTTCCCGGGTGTCACCCGGGCCCGGGATGGCCCCGTGGCCATACGGACACAGCTCCTGGAAGGCGACTGCAAGACAGCAGGACAGGGGGAAAGCTGGAGGGAGTCTGCTCCCAGCAGGGAAACGGGCTGGGGGGGCTTCTGGAGTCCCGGGGGGACACAGCCCCCACTGCTCCCCATGGGGACAAACCCATTGATCCCATGGGGACACACCCATTGATGCCATGGGGACACCCCCACTGATTCCCTGGGGACAAACCCACTGGTCCCCTGGGGACAAACCTATCTCTCCATGGGGACACCCCCACTGATCCCATGGGGACAAACCCATCCCTGTCCCACGGGGACATCCCCACTGATCCCATGGGGACAAACCCATCCTTCTCCCATGGGAACACACCCATCCCTGTCCCATAGGGACACCGCCGCCCATCCCTGGGGCCACTCCCGCTCGTCCCCGGGGCCACCCCCGCCCACCCCCGGGGCCACCCCCGCCCGTCCCCGGGGCCACCCCCGCCCCCGTCCCGTTCCTACCGTTCCCCTCCTGCGGGCACAGCTCGCAGGGGTCTCCCCAGCCCTCCCCGGGCATTTTGCTGCAGCAGCACCGAGCCTTGGTGGTGTTGAAGGCTTTGGGCACCGAGCACTTCCCGTTGTCGAAGCGGGTGAAGCAGAAGCTCTGGCGAGTGTCTGGGGGAGGACGGGGAGGCGCCAAAGGTCAGGGGGATTCCCGGGAATCCCGCTCCCTCCCGCCCAGCAGCGGCGGCACTGACCGAAGCAGCGGCGGCCGTTGTCGGACAGCACAAAGCCCGGCGGACACACGCACTGGAAGCTGCCGGGGGTGTTGGTGCACGTCCCGAAGAGGCAGATGTTGGGCTCCTCTTCGCACTCGTTGATGTCTGGGAAGGGGCAGGGACGCAGCCAGAGGTCAGCAGAACAGCTGAGGGGGGTTTTTTGGGGGGCTCCACCCCAAAACCTTCACCTTCCACCCACCCCTCAACCCTTCTTCAGGGCACAGCAGCACCCGGAGGCCTCCTGTGCCACCCCGAGCTGGTCCCGCCTGGCTCCCAGCAGGGATTTGGGGGTGGTGACACCCTTGGGGTGGCCTGAACCCCTCGGGAAGGACAGGACGGGGTGTCCAGGAGCTGGGGACGGGGTGACGGAGCCGAGCTCACCGATGCAGTTGTCGTTCTGCACCTCGTAGCCCGGGGGGCAGATGCAGCGGAAGGAGCCCTCCAGGTTCTGGCAGGTGCCCGGGGAGCAGGTCCCGGGCAGGCTCACGCACTCGTTGATGTCTGGAGAGGGGAAAAAACCAGCCCGGGGTGGGCTCTGGGCTCTGCTCCGAGCACCCAGGGGTGGCCCCAAAGGGGACAGGGAACAGCGGGGACAGTCCCAGGGCATCCCTGGTAGGGTTTTAGGGCACGGACAGGACGTTTGTCCCACTGCCCGCAGGTCCCAGGACACGGACAGGACAGGCCTGGAGGGAGGTGGGACAGGGAGGGGCCGGTGTCACCCCCCAGCCGGTGTCACCCCCCAGCCGGTGTCACCACACCCTGGGGACCACACGGACAGCACCAGCCAGGCCAGAGGAGGCTGGACACTGGAGTGGACACTGTTGTGGACACTGGGGTGGACACTGGAGCAGACACTGAACCTAACACTGCAGGTGGACACTGGAGTGGACACTGGGGTGGACACTGGAGCAGATACTGGGGTGGACACTGCAGTGGACACTGTGGTGGACACTGGAGCAGACCCTGGGGTGGACACTGGGTTGGACCCTGGGGCAGACCCTGCATGGACACTCACCCACGCAGTGGACACTGGGGTGGACCCTGGGGTGGACCCTGCAGTGGACACTGGGGTGGACACTGCGGTGGACCCTGGGGCAGACCCTGCATGGACACTCACCCACGCAGTTCTTGCCGTCGGGGGTGCGGTCGTAGCCCTCCTGGCACAGGCACTGGAAGGAGCCCACGCTGTTGATGCACTGCCCGTTCCTGCACACCTGCCCCACCAGCGACGAGCACTCGTCCACGTCTGCCACACAGCCACAGCGGGAGCGTCAGAGGCCACCCGGGCGTGTCACCCCGCTGTCCCCAGGCCTGGGCCACTCACCCATGCAGTCGTTGTTGTGGGTGAGCTCGAAGCCGGGGAAGCAGAGGCAGTTGTAGGAGCCCACGGTGTTCTTGCAGGTGCCGTTGCCGCACGGCTGCCGGTCACACTCGTCGATGTCTGCGGGGACAGGGACACGGGTGACACGGCTGGGACAGGGACACGGGTGACACAGCTGGGACAGGGACACGGGTGACACAGCGGACAGGGCAGGGACACAGGTGACACAGCTGGCAGGGCGGGGACAGGGACAGGGACACGGGTGACACAGCTGGCAGGGCAGGGACAGGGACGGCCTGGGAGGACACTCGGCTGTCCTTGGCAGCACTCCCGGGTGACAGGGATTTGTGGCCTCCATGGGGTGACACTGACCAGGGGAGTGGCACTGACCTGGGGGGATGGCACTGCCCCAGGGGGGTGGCACTGACCCGGGGAGGGTGACACTGACCCGGGGAGGGTGACACTGACCCAGGGTGGCTGACAGTGACCCGGGGAGGGTGACACTGCCCCGGGGAGGGTGACACTGACCCAGGGATGGCTGACACTGACTGGGAAGGTGACACTAACTCAGGGTGGGTGACACTGCCCCGGGGAGGGTGACACTGACCCATGCACATGGTCTGCTCCCCGGTGGCCTTGAAGCCGTTGTGGCAGATGCAGACGTAGCTGCCCTCGGTGTCCACGCAGTCCCCGTGGCTGCACACGTTGGGGATCTCCTGGCACTCGTTGCGACCTGAAACGGAGCCCGGGGGGCGCAGGTGAGGGGTGGGGAGGGGACAGGTGGGGACAGCAGAGCCACACCCACGGCTTTGGAGAGGTGACTTTACAGATGGCAAGATTGATACGCTGTCATCCCCCAAAAAAGGGGTGGGTGACCAGGTGTGTCCAGGTGTGTCCCAGGTGTGACTAGGTGTGTCCCAGGTGTGTCCCAGGTGTGACTAGGTCTGTCCCAGGTGTGATCACGTGTGCCCCAGGTGTGACCAGGTGTTCCCCAGGTGTGTCCCAGGTGTGTGCAGGTGTCCCCAGGTGTGTGCAGGTCTCCTCCAGGAGTCCTGCAGGTGTCCCAGGTGTGTCCCCAGGTGTCCCCAGGTGTGTCCCAGGTGTGTCCTCAGGTGTCCCCAGGTGTGTCCCAGGTGTGTCCCCAGCTCTCCCAGGTGTGTCCCCAGCTGTCCGCCCAGCTGTCCCAGCTGTCCCAGGTGTCCCCAGGTGTGTCCCTCACCCACGCAGGCGCCCCCCGGGGACAGGCGGTATCCGGTGGCGCACTCGCAGCGGAAGCTGCCCGGGATGTTGACACACTCGGCGTGCCGCTGGCACAGCGTCTCCCCGCTGCTGCACTCATCGATGTCTGCGGGACAGAGGGCACACGGAGCCCGGGATGAGCCCGGGATGGCACCGGGAGCGGCGGGATGGAGCCGGCGGGGCCGTCCCGGGAGCGGCGGGATGGAGCCGGCGGGGCCGTCCCGGGAGCGGCGGGATGGAACCGGCGGGGCCGTCCCGGGAGCGGCTGGGGCAGCGCCGGGATCCCGCCGCGGGAACGGCCCGGCGGGGTCAGCGCGGGACATCCCAAAAATCCCCCCGCGGGGAGCCCCGGGGCGGTGTCCCGGGCCGGGAGGAGGCGGAATTCCCGGCGGGATTCCCGGCGGGATTGCGGGCGGTACCTTCGCAGATGAGCAGGATGTTGTTGTAGCTGAAGCCGATGGGGCACTCGCAGCGGAAACTCCCGATCTGGTTGATGCAGACGCCGTTGGTGCAGATGGCCGGGATCTCGCTGCACTCGTCGATATCTGCAGGAATCCCACGTCAGATCCCAGCCCGGCATCCCGGGAACGCCCCACAGCACCACCGGCATCCCGGGAATGATCCACAACCATCAGATCCCAGCCCGGGATCCCGGGAATGCCCCACAGCATCAGCATTCCCCTCTCTGCATCCCGGGAATGCTCCACAATATCAGATCCCACCCCAGCATCCCAGGAATGCTCCACAACCATCAGCATCCCCTCTCAGCATCCTGGGAATGCTCCACAATATCAGATCCCACCCCAGCATCCCGGGAATGTTCCACAACCATCAGCATCCCCCTCTCTGCATCCTCTCCTTTCCCAAAACAATCTTTCTCCAGGTGGGGTTTTGCTGTTTCTCCAGTTTAACCCATGGGATCAGAGAGGTGTCGTTCCTATTCCCCAACCATGTTAAATCTGTATAAAAACACCTTATAAAAGGCAGTAAGAACTAGACAATAAAAGCCTTTTTTCTGTGCTCTTCGCCTTCTGAAATATTCGGAGTCTTTCATGTCCTGACACCCCACCACCAATTCCCTCGGGGGCACTTCCTTCCCAGGAAGGGAAAACCCGCTCATCTCCCACCCCTTTAGTCCCTGGCCCTGCCAAGCCCCTTTTCCTTGCCCCGACCTTTAATTCCTCCAATAAAACTCCCGGGGGGAGGCGACAGGAGAGGCTCAGGGAGCAGCCCCGGCCCCGGGGGATGCAGCATTGACTCACCGATGGGTTTCCCCGTGTGGATGTCGATGATGAATCCCGGGGCTTGGTTCCCACACAGGATCTGGTACTCGGCTGGGAAGGGAACACCGAGGTCACTGCCGTGCCCAGGGAGGGACGAATGTGCTGGAATTTGGGGGCTGAGGGGCACCAGGGGCTCCCCGCCGTGCTCGGGGTTACCCCCAGAGCTCTCCCCTTTCCCCCCGTTCGTTTCCTGGGGTGTCCATGCCCAGAGTTCCATGGGGAAATGAAAATTTTCCCCCGAATTTGAGGGAAAAGGAGAAAAACGATGGGACAGGGATGGCATGGGAAGGACTTAGAGCTGGCAGGGGTGGGACAGGGACACCCTGAGGACACTCAGGGGTGGGACAGGGACACCCTGAGGACACTGACAGCTGGCAGGGGTGGCACAGGGACACCCTGAGGACACTCACAGCTGGCAGGGGTGGGACAGGGACACCCTGAGGGCACTCACAGCTGGCAGGGGTGGCACAGGGACACCCTGAGGACACTCAGGGTGGGACAGGGACACCCTGAGGGCACTGACAGCTGGCAGGGGTGGGACAGGGACACCCTGAGGACACTCACAGCTGGCAGGGGTGGCACAGGGACAACCTGAGGACACTGACAGCTGGCAGGGGCGGCACAGGGACACCCTGAGGACACTCACAGCTGGCAGGGGTGGCACAGGGGCGCTGTGAGGGGACACTTACGGCTGGCAGGGGTGGGGCAGGGCTCGCAGGGTTTGTTCCAGGCCTTGCCGATGTTGTAGGAGCAGCAGCACATCTTCTTGGTCATGTTGAAGGACAGCTCGTTCTCGCACGTGTCGTTGTAGTTTCGGTAGCAAACGCTCTTCCTCATGTCTGCAACGGCAGCGCCAGGCTTGGGACAGCCCTGGGGGTGGCACTGGCAGCCCCGGGAATGACACTGCCAGCCCCGGGAATGGGGTGACAGCCCTGGGATGGGAAATGACAGCCCTGGGAATGGCACTGCTAGCCCTGGGGATGGGATGCCAGCCCTGGGGATGGGATGGCAGTCCCGGGATGGGAAATGACAGCCCCGGGAATGGCACTGCCAGCCCTGGGAATGGGACGACAGCCCCTGGATGGGAAGTGCCAGCCCTGGGAATGGCAGGACAGACTCCAAAACCTCAGCCCAACCCCTGCCTGATCTGTCACCCCGACCAGATCACCGAGTGCCACATCCAGCTCGGAACCCCAGCCCCCGTTTCCAAGGCTTCTGCTCCGTCCCCTTGGCACAGCCCGCTCTGGGATGGCAGTGCCAGAGCCCTCCCCACGGAGCTGGAGCATTCCCGGTGGATTTGGGGTCCTCCCCGGGGATTTGGGGCCGTCCCCGTGGATTTGGGGCCCTCCCCGTGGATTTGGGGCCATCCCCATGGCTTTGGGGCCGTCCCCGGGCACGCAGAGCCGTACCCATGCAGTTGTTGCCCCCGTTGACCTGCATGTACTCGGGCGGGCACACGCAGGTGTAGTTGCCCAGGGTGTTGTAGCAGGTGCCGGGGCCGCAGATCCCGATGTGGGCAGAGCACTCGTCGATGTCTGCGGGAGAAAAGGGCTCAGAGCACCGGGCAGGGCGGGAAAGGCCACGGGGTGGGGACAGGCTCTGCACGAGGGGTTGGGTGACCACAGGGACCAGGCCGGGCTGGCGTGGGGACAGGTTTGTGACAAGGAAATCCGGAGGGGAAAAGGGAAGGGATGTTCCCGACGTTCCTGGGGCAGCTCTGGCGCACACGGTCATGCACCTTGTCACTCATACAGGGTGTCACCTCCCTGTCCCCAGCCTCTGGAGCAGGTGCCACCCCTGTCCCCATCCCGTCCCCAGCACCTTCGCAGATCCGGGTGTCCTCGTTGAGGTAGTAGCCCAGGGGACACTCGCACTGGAAGCTGCCGAAGGTGTTGACACAGTTCCCGCCCTGGCACAGCCCCGGCAGCTCCTGGCACTCGTCGATGTCTGAGGAGGGACAGCAGCAGGACATGGTCACCGTGCCTGTGCCACCCCTGCAGCTCCAGAGAGCTCAGCCCACCACGCCCAGCCCGGCTCTGGGGCCCAGGAGGGACACAGTTTGTGTCCAGAGCTTGGTGGTCAGGGGACCACCAAGGGGACCATGCCACCAGCCATGGCACAGTGTCCCACCAGTCATGGCACAGTGTCCCCACAGGGCATCACCAGCCATGGCACAGAGTGTCCCACCAGCCATGGCACAGTGTCCCCACAGGGCACAGTGACCCCCCAGGGCACCCCCAGCCCATGGCACAGTGACCCCCCAGGGCACAATTCCCACCCCATCCCTCGGGAAGGGCCGTGGGAACAGGGCTCACTCACCCTCCAGGATGACAGTGATGGGGTTGGGCCGGAACCCTTCTCCCCCAGGGCAAAGGGTCTTGTACTCAGCTGTGGAGAAAGGCAGTCGGGGGGGGCTGAGGGGGCTCCCCTCAACCAGGAGGGGTTTTGGGGGGAGGCAGGACAATCCCAGCAGGAACAGCCCACAGGGATGTGGCCGGGGCTCAGCTGGAGCAGCTCCATCCCCTGCTGAGCCAGCTGAGCCCATCCCACAGCCTGCCCTCCCTCCACGGGGGGATCCCACATTCCCTCAGTGTCGCCCCGAATTTTCTGCCTTTTGTCTTTGTTCCTGCAGTTCCTCACGCAGCTTCATGCAAACAATGTGTGTTTTTAGAATGTTTACATCGTTCTCCTCTGAGAGAAGAATTAATTGATGGTGATGTCACCATCCACGTTAGAGGTGGCGTTCTGTGTAGCCAATCTCTGACCTTTGTACAAACGTATATAAATGGAGTCAGATTTTGAATTAAAGGTTGTTCCCTTGAACTGCTGCTGGTGTGGAGCTTCGTCTTTCTGTCCCTGAAGTTGGGACACTCCCAGCTCCAACGATCACACCTCAGCACACCGGGAATGAAGAATCCCAACCTGGATCCCACAGACACACCAGCCTGGCCTCCCCCACCCCACCCCACCCCTGCCCTGGATGGAGCAGCAAACCCCGAACTCGGCACCTCCATCCTGGATCGAGGATCCCTCAGGAACCTTCCCCTCCCCTCCTTCCCACCCCCCGTGTGCACCCCGAGCCTTTCCCCACACTCACTGGTGTTGGCTGGGGGGCAGAGCTCGCAGGGGTTGCCCCAGGCACGGCCCAGGGAGCAGCAGCAGGAGGCCCTGGTGACCCCCACGCCGATCTCGGCGCTGCAGGAGATGCCCCCGTCCCCTCGGTCCTGCGTGTCCAGGAAGCAATTCCCAACCCGGGTATCTGCACAGGGGACAGGGCTGCTGAGAAAAGCCTCTCCTGGAAAAACTCGTGGGTGTGTAAACCCGANAACCTTCTGATTTCTACTGCCTCCTGACTGCAGTCAAGCACCTTTATTTCGTGTCCTATTACGACACGGGTGCAGGAGGAATTGTGGAATGGTTTGGGATGGAAAGTGATCCCGTTCCACAGCCTGTCACGGACTCCAAAGGAATGTGATAAGGAAAAAATGTGGGTGTCTGGGGCTCTGTGCTGAGAGCTGCGTGGGATCACGGAATCCCAAAGGGTTTGGGATCACCCTGACCACGGGCAGGGACACCTTGGACTGTCCCAGGCTGCTCCAAGCCCCGTCCAGCCTGGCTTTGGACACTCCCGGGGAATAAAACAGCCCCAGAGCTGCCCTGGAGCAACATTGCTGCAACCAGAGGGGCACCCACAGTGGTGACAGTGACACGAGGTGGGGCACACTCAACAGGACACACTCAGCGGGGTTCTGCTGCTGCTGTGGGGTTAAACCTGTGGGTTTAGCCAGGCAGGGACAGCCAGGCAGGGACAGCCAGGCAGGGACACCCCCCTCGCCGTGTCCAGTTCCAGGCACACGGGACCACCAAGAAGGACCCCCAGGGTTGTGGGTGGGGGGTCCCACTCACCCACACAGCCCACCCCGGTGGGGTTCAGCTCGAAGTCCTGGGGGCAGTTGCACAGGTAACTGCCGGGGGTGTTGACACAGAGCCCGTTGATGCAGTTCACAGGGTCTGCACACTCGTTGATGTCTGAAAGGACGGACAGACGGACAGACGGACGGAGATGAGGGTGAGCACTGCCAGGACAGCCCAGCCCAGCCTGAGCTCTGTGCCCAGCTGTATCCCCACCCCACGGTGCCCCCCGAAAACCCCTCCAGAACACGCCCTGCGCCTCTCCCACCGCCCTGCCCCAAGGCAGAGCCACACCCAGCTGTCCCTCCCGGCCACCCCCTGCAGCAAAGACACCACAGGGACACCGGGCTGGTTTTAGGCTGCCGTGGATGGGACCAGCCGAGCCCAGCAAAGCCCAGAGCAGGACCCGGCAGGCCTGACCTGTGCAGTTGCCCCCACTCCTGTCCAGCTCGTATCCATCGTCGCAGGCACAGCGGAACATCCCGGGCAGGTTCTGGCAGGTGCCGAAGACACAGATGTTCTGGAAGGTGCATTCATCGATGTCTGCAAAACAGGGACAGCTGGGGACAGGCTGCGTGTGGCCCTGAGCTTTCTGCCTTCTGACAGAATGAAAACAAGCCTTGGGCAGGCGGGAGGAGCTGGAAGGAATTGACGTGAGGATACAGGGGAGGGGACATGGGCAGGTAAAAGGAGCCCCGATGACTGAGAGGGGAGGGGTGGAAGGAGCACGGGCTGTTCCAGAACTCCTGTTTGTGGGGCTGGGCAGTGACCATGCCCTGCCCTGTGCCAGGGGGCTCAGGAGATGCCCTGGGGTGTGTCTGAATTAGCTCAGGCCGTTCCCTGGGCCAGCCAAACTGTTTGTAGATCTGAAGACACAGAGGGATTTTTTTGTTTTTTCAGAGTTCTCAAGGATTCCCCGATGTCACCCTGAACTTTCTGCCTTCTGTTTTCGTGCTGCAGATTCTCACACAGCTTCATGTAAACAATGTGTATTTTTTAGAATGTTTACATAGTTCTCCTCTGAGAGAAGAAATGATTGATGGTGATGTCACCATCCAGGTTAGAGAAGTAACGGCCTGTGTAGCCAATCTCTTGACTTTTGTATAAATGTACATAAATAGAGTCAAATCTTTAAATTAAAAAGTTGTTCCCGTGGAACTGCTGCTGGTGGCCTCATCTTTCTGTCCCTGCACTTGGGACACTCCCAGCCTCGGCGATCACGGCTGTGGCCAGGACAGGCTGCCCCTGCTGCCACCAACCCACCCCAGGACGGTCCCGGTGCCGTTTGAGACAGGACAGACACACAGACACACAGACACAATCTCCTGGGACACAATCTCCCGGGGGAGCTGGGCCACCCCACCCTCTCCCCCTCACCCCTGTGCTCCTGGTTTTCCCGTTTTGCAGGAATCCATCCTCTCTGAGGGCTGGGGACCAACCGCTGCTGGCGGCAGAGGCGACACCTCCGGAGCCTGGTGCTGAGGTCTGGCTCAGGAGGTGACAGCAAGGGACAGAGCAGGCCAGCGGGGAGCCAGAGCCCCGGGACACTCACCCTGGCAGGCCCTGCTGTCCTCGGTGGGGTTGAAGCCCATCTCGCACTCGCAGCGGTAGCCGCCGGGGGCGTTCAGGCACTGCCCGTTCTCGCACAGGTTCACGTTGTCCGCGCACTCGTCCACGTCTGCAGGGAGGGACAGCAGAGTCCCCGCGGGGCTGGGGGCTGCCCTCAGCCAGCCCAGGAGCCTCTGCCCACCCCCTGCAAGCCCTGCCCGGCCCAAACCCCTGTGAGGAGGCGCTGGGTCCCTCCTGGAGGGGCGTGTGGCACAGAGGAGGCTGCCCCAGGCTTTGGGGGAACCCCGGGCACAGGCAGAGCCGAGACAGGCTGGTGGCCCCGAGGGGCTGGGGGCTCTGAGGGGCTGGGGACTAAGAGGGGCTGGGGGCTCTGAGGGGCTGATGGCCCCGAGGGGCTGGGGGCTACGAGGGGCTCATGGCTCCAAGGGGCTGATGGCTCCGAGGGGTTTGGTGGCTCAAAGGGGTTTGGGGGATCTGAGAGGCTCATGGCTCCAAGGGGCTCATGGCTCAAAGGGATTTGGTGGCTCTGAGGGGTTTGGTGGCTCTGAGGGACTCATGGCTCCAAGGGGCTGATGGCTCTGAGGGCTGGTGGCCCCGAGGGGCAGGTCCCTGCCCCATGCCCTGGGTGCCGGCAGCCCCGGGCTCACCTGAGCAGGAGAAGCCGTCGCCGTTGAAGCCGTCGCGGCAGGCGCAGCGGTACGAGCCCGGCGTGTTCACGCAGTTGGCGTTCAGGTTGCACTTGTGCTCCTCGGTGGCGCACTCGTCCAGGTCTGGGCACGGACAACAACACCCTGTCAGTGCCCGGCCTGGCTAAGCTGGAACGGGCTCGGGCTCCTGGAGGAGCTGGACTCGCTTATTGTGGAACCACTGAGGGATTTGGGCGGGAAGGACCTTCAGGGTCATCCAGTTTCACCCCCAGGAACACCTTCCACTAGCCCAGGTTGTTCCAAGCCCAGTCCAGCCTGGCCTTGGGCACCTTTTCTTGCCTTTGCCCTGAGGCTGAGCAGCCACAGGGGCACACAAATGGCCCAGGAGACCCTCAGGGCACACAAATGGCCCAGGAGACTCTCTGGGCACTTGGAGGCTCCAACACATCCCTGGGAGACTCTGTGGTGGTGACCAGGACAGTGCTAAGCCACTGACCACGTCCCCAAGTGCCACATCTGCATGGCTTTAAATCCTTCCAGGGATGGTGACTGAGCCAGGACTGGACATTTCCATGAAGGCACTTTCCCAATCCCCACCCTGACCCTCCCTTGGCCCAGCCCAAGGCTGTTCCCTCTTGTCCTGTTGTCCCCTGGGAGCAGAGTCCGACCCCCCCTGGCTGTCCCCTCCTGTCAGGGAGTTGTGCAGGGCCACAAGGTCCCCCCTGAGCCTCCTTTTCTGCAGGCTGAACACCTGATTCTCCAGTGGAAGTTCAGCCCAGGTCCCCCAGACACCTGCAGAGCACCTGGAGAGGGACCAGCCCGCCCTGACCCCCTGGTTGGGGACTCACCGTTGCACTTGAGCCCGTCCCCGAGCCAGCCCGAGCGACACTTGCACTTGAAGCTGCCGGGGATGTTGATGCAGGAGGCGTGCATGTCACAGTTGTGGGCCCCAATCTCACACTCATCGATGTCTGCAGAGGAAAGACCCCAGGGCTGGCACAGCTCAGCTCTCCCACACTGCAGGGCTGAGCCTGGGCTGAGCCTGGGCTGAACCTGGGCTGATGTTGGGCTGAGCCTGGGCTGAGCCCGGGCTGATACTGGGCTGATCCTGGGCTGAGCCCGGGCTGATACTGGGCTGATCCTGGGCTGATCCCAGACTGATCCTGGGCTGAGCCTGGGCGGATCCCGCTCCAGGGTTTGGGCACTGAGAGCTCCCAGAGCTCCCAGGGTCAAACAAAGCTCCCCGGAGCTCCCGGGGCTTTGGAGGAGAGGCTGCCCAGGGTTGGAGCGTGCAGCTGAGGAGCTGAACATGCAGGAGGAAGGGCAGGCTGCTGGCTTGGCCATCACCTGGGGACAGGTGAGTTCCCGGCCCTCTGTGCCTGCCCAGCTCACTGCACATCCCGCAGCATCCCCACACGGGATGGGGATCTCTGCAGGGGCAGCCCTGGGACAAAAAGCTCTGGGAGCTTTTTCCTTTCTGATAAAAAGCCTCCTGTTTTCTCTCACTGGGAGCCCCTGTCACCCTGATTTTTCAGCCTTCTGAAAAGGTTACATCCTGTACTGAAGTTTTCTCAGGCATTGCAACATGAACAAAGTTGATGTTTTGAAAAACTGCATTTTTTCCTGGGGGAAGGACAAATTGATGGACTTCTGACCAGCGGGCTCAGAGAGGTGTCAACCTCATGGCCCCAATTGCTGATGGAGTTCCAAACACTATTTAGACCCCTGATCCCAAAAATAAACTTCCTTCTTTCTGCCTGCACAACTGCACGGTGCGAGTGTGGTTCCTCCGTGCCCTCTGGTGACATGAGAGGGGTTTGGGCGTGCTGGGCTCCCACCTGTGCACCCCGTGGTTCCCTTCTTGACGAAGTAGCCCAGCTGGCAGTGGCAGATGAAGGAGCCCTTGGTGTTCTCACACTCGCCGTGCAGGCAGATGTTGGGGTTGAGGTCGCACTCGTTGACATCTGCAGGACAAAACCGACCGTGGCACGACCCCAAAGGGACTCCGGGGTGGCTCTGGGGACAGGATGAAGGGCTGGGACACGCCCCAGGGCCTCACCAATGCAGGTTTTCATGTCCAGGGATGCCATGAAGCCGTCGAAGCAGAGGCAGCGATACTCCCCGGGGATGTTGGTGCACTGGCCCCCGTCACAGATGTCGGGGTTGTCCTCACACTCGTCAATATCTGCACAGAGGACACCACGCCAGGGTGAGCACCGGGGGGGCAGGAGGGAATCCCAAACCGTGCAAAATCATCCATCCAGGAAAATCCTTTCTCCGGAAGGGGCTTGAAGAATGAGACCCCCTTCCACCTCATGCTGTGGGGGGACACAGAGGACCCTGCGAGGGCCAAGGTGGCCACTGACCTGCGCAGGACCTCTTGTCCGGCATCAGGGCGTAGCCCTCGCTGCAGCTGCACTCGTAGCTGCCCTCGGAGTTGGAGCAGTGGGTGTCACAGCCCCCGTTGGTGATGGTGCACTCGTCGATGTCTGGGGACAAACACACAGAGGCCTGAGTGGGGAGGGACCCACAGGGATCCAACCCTGGCCCTGCACAAACCCCAGGCTGCAGTTTGGGTGAGAGAAGAGGACACAAATCTCCCCCAGCCACAGAAAAATTCCTGATCCCTTCTCCCCAGCCCCTGGCCCTGCACAGACAAACCCCAGGCTGCAGTTTGGGGTGGAAGAAGAGGACCCAAATCTCCCCCAAGCACAGGAAAACTCCTGATCCCTTCTCCCAGCCCCTGGCAGTGCCCTCAAGGCCAGGCACCAGCAGCACGGCTTTGGCTCTCACTCCTGCAGGACGTTTCCCCTTTTGCTTTACCCTCTGAGCACAACACCCCACGAGCCCAGGAGGGTTCTGGGCTCATGCCAAGGTTCTGGGAGGTCGGTTTGGAGCAGCACTCACCCACACAGCCCTGCCTGTCCGGCGTGGCCTGGAAACCCGAGTCGCAGGAGCACTGGTAGGTGCCGATGACGTTGACGCAGCGCCCGTTGCGACACAGGTTGTCACTGAGGGAGCACTCGTTGATGTCTGAGGGGACAAGAGCCCTTGGAGCAGCCAGCCCTGCTCAAAGCCATCGTCTGTTGCCCACCCCTGGGGGTCCCAAGCTGGATTTGTCCCGTTTTGGCAGCAAAACGAACAATATCAATGCGACAAAACGCTGGGAACGAGCTTGGTCCCTCCTCTTGGATGAGCTGGAGCCATTTGTCATGGAAGCACAGGAAGTTTTGGGTGGGAGGGACCTTAAGGATCATCCACGGGCAGGGACATGGACAGGGACACGGGCAGGGACACGGGCAGGGACACGGGCAGGGACACGGGCAGGGACACCTTCCCCTTAAGCCAGGCTGCTCCGAGCCCTTGGCCACTCCCGGGGATGGGATGTAGGGATGGGAAGCAAAGACCCCCGGCCCTGCAGGAGCTCTCCGGGTGGGATTTCCCTGCCCTGGCCCCTCACCGATGCAGGTGTTGCCCTCTGCCGTCAGCTCGTGCCCCGGGGGACAGATGCACTCGAAGCTGCCGTCGGTGTTCATGCAGATCCCGCCCCGGCACAGCAGCGGGTCCCGCTCGCACTCGTTGATGTCTGCACGGGGAAAATGGGATTGGTCCCTTCCAGAGGCTTCTCCAGAGGGGGAACAGCCCGGGACAGGGAATATCGCACAGGGAACAGGGCAGGGATCTCAGAACATGGAATATCACAGTTAACAGGGCAGGGAACGCAGGGCTTGGATCCCAGGACATGGAATATCCCAGTTAACAGGGCAGGGAAAGCTGGATTTGGATCCAGTGGTCTCCTGGCTGGAGTCTGAATGTTGGGAAATCCCAGCTCGTGCCTTGACCCCAGCAGAGCCCCAGAGCCCCTCAGTGGCAGCAGAGAAAGGGACTGAGGTTGGATTTATTTATTTTCCTCATTTTCCTCTCCTGTTTCTTTTCCCGACTCCAGCCTTGAAGTTAAGAATGGGATATTTTCCCTGACTTGGATGAAAGGCTGATGAGATTTTCAGGTGAAGAGGGCTGGGATACCCCTGGAAATGGGGGTGACAGGTCCCTGCCAAACACCCCCAGATCAGCGGGATCTGCTCAATCCCAGGCTGCATTTGCACTGCTGGTGTTGTCCCCTGCCCTAAGCTCAGAATTTGGCTGAAATCAAATTCTTTTGCCAAACACGGGTGGGAAGAAGTTAATCCCTGACCACAGGCAATGACAAAATGTCACCACCCCCTTGGGGGTGAGATGACTCAGCTGCCTGTCACCCAGAAAAAAAAAAAAAAAAAGGATGAAGTGGAATTGGATAAGTAACAGCATTAAATTTAAAAAAAAAATGGAAAGAACAATGAAATTTATATCCTTCTATAAAGATTAGAAATCTGATTACTGCAAGAAGGCAGCAGGTCACGGGTGAGGACTGTGACATTCCCAGAGGAGCGGAGCAGAAGGAGGAGGACGATCAGTGGGAGCTGTGGAAACCCACACCACAAATCACAGGGAAAAGGCAAAGCCCCTGCCAGGGGCAGTGATTTATTCTAAAGAGCACAGAGAATAAAACATGAAAAAAAAAAATAAAAAATAAAGGGTGTTGAATCGCGGCTTGAAGTGGTTTGAAAGTCCGAGCCAAAGCAGAATATTAAGAGCAGGTCAGTGAGGCAAGTGAGTCTGGCTGGACAGAGGAGAGGAACGTGGAACGCCAGGAATGAGAGGACAGGCACAGTCTGGCTGAGCTGCTGGAGACAAACTGAGGTGCTGAGGTCACTGATGGGATTTATTTTTTTCTTTTTTTACGCTCCAAACAAAGAATTGCTCAATTGAAAACAGACGAGACTCTGACAGAATAAAAACAAGCCTTGGGCAGGCGGGAGGAGCTGGAAGGAATTGATGTGAGGATACGGGGAGGTGACACGGGCAGGTAAAAGGAGCCCCGATGGCTGAGAGGGGAGGGGTGGAAGGAGCACGGGCTGTTCCAGAACTCCTCGGGGAGGGTTTGATCCACGTTTGTGGGGCTGGGCAGTGACCATGCCCTGCCCTGTGCCAGGGGGCTCAGGAGATGCCCTGGGGTGTGTCTGA
>VZDJ01000014.1:1008510-1026910 GCA_008694505.1 Cyanoderma ruficeps
CCCGGTACAGCCCGGTACAGCCCCGGTACAGCCCGGTACAGCCCGGTACAGCCCCGCAGAGCCCCGGTACAGCCCGGTACAGCCCGGCACGGCCGGGCACAGCCCCGTACAGCCCGGTACAGCCCGGTAGAGCCTCACCGATCTCGCAGCGCTCGCAGGGGCTGCCCCAGGCCGCCCCCAGGGTGGCGCAGCACTCGGATTTCAGCGTGGCCCCGTTGATGTTGACCTCGCAGCGCCCGTCCTGGATGTTGAGCCAGCAGGTGCCCTTCATGCTGTCTGCAGGGACACGGAGCGGGCTGAGGGGGATGCTCCGTGTCCCTGAGGGGCAGCTGGCAGGGGCTGTCCCCTCCCCGCCGCTCCTGGGGGTCACCGATTCTTTAGGATGTGGGGTCAAGGCTGTTCACACCAACCAGGGCGGTCCCCAAACCTTAAAGCCGTGGGGACACCCCCCCTGAGCCCAGGGTGCTCCAGCCTGGCCAGGAATCCACGGGCAGCCTCGGCTTCCCTGGGAACTCCACCCCAGAGCCTCAACACGGGAATTCCTCCCCAACATTCCCACCCCATCCCCGCCCTTCTTCCCTGTGCCAGGCCGGGTGACCGTGCAGGTGACACTGGCGGTGTCACCCGGCGCCGGCAGGGGCAGCTGGCCCTGCTCACCCACACAGATGGTGCCGCTGGGGTCCAGTTTGCTGCCCGGGGAGCACTCGCAGGCGAAGGAGCCGGCGTTGTTCCGGCACAGCCCGTTCACGCACGGGTTGGACGTGCACTCGTTGATGTCTGCGGGGACAGGGGACAAAAGGGACAAAAGGGACAAGGGGTCGGAGGTCACTAGGGGCAGTGACAGGGGGCCTCGGGGGACACAGGCTGCAGGAGGTGGGAGAACAGAGCGCGAAGGACGGTGGGTTTACATCGGGGGTTTAAATCGGGGGTTTAAATCGGGGGTTTAAATCGGGGGGTTTAAATCGGGGGGTTTAAATCGGGGGTTTAAATTGGGGGTTTAAATCGGTGGGTTTAAATCGGGTTTTTCCCGTTGTTTTGAGTGTAACAGTGGAATTTAGGATGCGTTAAAATAGATGTAAATATATAAAAATGTGAAGGGTGCGATATGGAAATGTGCTGTGATATAATATAATCATGCGGTAAGGAACATAAAAATATTATATCATATACTAATATAATATATTACATATAGTACATCATAATTATCTATCATATATGGTATGTTATTTATGATATATATTATATACTATGTACTATATACTATATTATATATCATATACCATATATCACATTACACATCTACAATAATATATATTCTATAACAATATAATCTAGAGTGTAACAAATACTACCTATTATATAAAACATAAATAATGAATAAAGATTATATACTATATATAATACAGTATATTTGTTATATAATATGTCATATATATTATATATTATGTATTGTGTATTATATATTATATATTATATTGTATATTGTATATATTATATTGTATATATTGTATATATTGTATTTGTATATACATCCAGTGGCCAGCTCTGAGCNTTTTTTAAAACTATATATAAATTCCATATAAATATAGAAAATACAAAGCATAAACACCTAATACAGGCAGCTCCAGTAACAGTATAAAAAATACAAGATTTTAAAAAAAACTATTTGGATTGAGGGCGGTTGGGGCACTTGTGCCCAAAGTGTCACTTCTCAAATATTTGAGGCCTCAGCGCACAGGAAACCATTCCTTCCCCTCCAAATCACAGCCTTTCAATCAAATTCCCCCAAACCTTGCAATTTTGGTCAGGCCTCAAGCTCAGATTTTTGTGGCCCTGGAGGAAACGGCTCTGGTTTCCACGCTCAGATGTTTTGGGATCAGGTGTCCAACCGCTTTGAACCCAGTGTGAAACACCACTAAAAACCACGGGAGGGGGAGGAAAAAACCCTAAAAAACGAGCTCAAACCTGCAGAACCCCAAAGGCGGGGTGTTGCCCTGAGTTTTCTGCCTTCTGTCTTAGTGAAAAACTTTCTCATGCAGCTTCACAAAAACAATGTCTGTTTTCAGAATGTTTGCATACTTCTCCTCTGAGAGAAGAAATGATTGATGGTGATGTCCACCACCCAAATTGAGAGGTGGCGATGTGTGTAGCCAATCTCTTGACCTCTGTACAAATGTATAAAAGAGTTGGATTTGTAAATAAAGCAGAGAAGGGTTTTGTTCCCTCACTATGCTCTGTGCTTTCCTTCTGTCCCTGAAGCGGGGCACTCCCGGCCTCGGGGCTGCAGCAGCCCGGAGCAGCGGGGTGGGGAGGGAAGCCGGGGTTTCCAGCCCCCGGCTGTGGGTTCTGTAGGGCCCCGTTACCTTCGCAGGTGTCGGTCTCGGTGCGGAACACGAAGCCCTTGGGGCAGGTGCAGGTGTAGCTGCCCGGGGTGTTCCTGCACAGCCCGTTGTCACACAGCAGCCGGTTCACGCTGCACTCGTCCACATCTGGGGACACACCGCGGCGCCCGTCAGCTGCCTCGGGCCGGGAAGGGTTAATTCCGCCCCACACACACAACCACAGGACCCACGGGATGGTTGATCCAACCCTGCACGGGCACCCCGACAATCCCAGCCTCTCCTGGAGCTCCGGCCGTGCCCCTTCCCTTCGGGAATTCAGTGCCCACCACCCTCAGGGGGAAGAACCTTCCCCTGCTCTCCATCCCAACCCCTGACACAGCTCCGGCCGTTCCCTGGCTGCTGTCCCTGCTCCCAGGGCAGAAATCAGAGCTGCTCCTGCTCTTTTCCTTCACAAGGAACTCGTAGATTCTCCCTTGCTCTCCTGAGAGGTGCTGAAAAAACTCCACAGCGAGCAGGGAACGAATTCCTTGTTTTCCTGAAAATCCCCACAGTGAGCAGGGAACGAATTCCTTGTTTTCCTGAAAATCCCCACAGCGAGCAGGGAACGAATTCCTTGTTTTCCTGAAAATCCCCACAGCGAGCAGGGAACGAATTCCTTGTTTTCCTGAAAATCCCCACAGCGAGCAGGGAACGAATTCCTTGTTTTCCTGAAAATCCCCACAGCGAGCAGGGAACGAATTCCTTGTTTTCCTGAAAATCCCCACAGCGAGCAGGGAACGAATTCCTTGTTTTCCTGAAAATCCCCACAGCGAGCAGGGAACGAATTCCTTGTTTTCCTGAAAATCCCCACAGCGAGCAGGGAACGAATTCCTTGTTTTCCTGAAAATCCCCACAGCGAGCAGGGAACGAATTCCTTGTTTTCCTGAAAATCCCCACAGCGAGCAGGGAACGAATTCCTTGTTTTCCTGAAAATCCCCACAGCGAGCAGGGAACGAATTCCTTGTTTTCCTGAAAATCCCCACAGCGAGCAGGGAACGAATTCCTTGTTTTCCTGAAAATCCCCACAGCGAGCAGGGAACGAATTCCTTGTTTTCCTGAAAATCCCCACAGCGAGCAGGGAACGAATTCCTTGTTTTCCTGAAAGTCCCCAGAGCGAGCAGGGAACGAATTCCTTGTTTTCCTGAAAGTCCCCAGAGCGAGCAGGGAACGAATTCCTTGTTTCCCTTATCATCCAATCCTTATCCCAACCCAGGAGTTCCACCTTCCCGTTTTCGTTCCCCTACTGAACCATCCTCATCCCAACCCAGGAGTTCCACCTTCCACCCTTCCCGTTCTGCCCCCCCAGCCCAGCAGCCGGGGAGGATTTGAGGGGCTCAGGTGCTGCAGCAGCTCCTGGAGGTGCCGGGCACCCCCCGCACCCCAAAAGCGGCAGGGCGGGCCCCGACTCACCCACGCAGTTCTTGCCCGTGGGGTCGGACTCGTAGCCCAGGTTGCAGATGCAGCGGTAGCTGCCCCGCAGGTTCTCGCACATCCCGTTGGGGCAGATGTCGGGGTTCAGGGCGCACTCGTTGATGTCTGGCAGGGAAAAGGGGCACGTGAGGAGCAGCCCAGGAAATGCAGGGAGGGAAAACTCCCGGCTCTCTTCGCTGCAGGGATCGTGGAGCCTCACGATGGTTTGGGTTGGGAGGGACCTTAAAGCTCATCTTGTTCCACTTCCACCCTTCCAGGCTGCTCCAAGCCCCGTCCAGCCTGGCCTTGGACACGTCCAAGGATGTGCTTCTCCCTGTCCCGACCCAGCCTGAGGCTCTGAGCTCAGGAGGAGAGACTTGGATCAGGGGCTGGGATGAGCCCGGTTTTATGCCAAGGGCTCTCAGGTCCTTGTGTGACATCCCAGAGTTGTTTTTGATCCCAGTACTGAGCTCAGGCTCTTTAATTATCCCTGGATTGAGCACTGGGGGACCCTGAAGGGTGGCAGCCAGGTGGGCACCGTCCCTTCCCTGCAGCATCATCATCCCTTCCCTGCACCATCATCATCCCCTCCCTGCACCATCATCATCCCTTCCCTGCACCATCATCATCCCTTCCCTGCACCACCATCATCCCCTCCCTGCACCATCATCATCCCCTCCCTGCACCATCATCATCCCCTCCTCTGCTCCTTTGGGGCCAATCCCTGGTGCCAGGGCAGAGATTTCACCCTGCTGAGCCCCAGCCCAGCCCGTGCTGGCACTGCAGGCTCCCCTCAGTGCCAGATGGCCACGGCTGCCCAGGCACTGCTGGCCTTTGTCCCCACGCTCCTGGAGCTCAGTTCCAGACAGGTAATCAGTCTGGAGAGCTCGGGGCATCCAGGGAATCACAGCCTGGAGAGCTCAGGGCATCCAGGGAATCACAGCCTGGAGAGCTCAGGGCATTCAGGGAATCACAGCCTGGAGAGCTCAGGGCATTCAGGGAATCAGCCTGGAGAGCTCGAGGTGCAGCCCTGGCTCCTGCACATCCCTGGGGAATCCTGCACGTCCCTGGGGAATCCTGCACGTCCCTGAGGGATCCTGCACATCCCTGGGGAATCCCTGGGGGATCCTGCACCCACCTCTGCCGTCCGCCGTGATCCCGATGCCGCTGCTGCAGAGAGCCTGGAATTCCGCTGGGGACAGAGCAGAGCAGAGCCGTCAGCCCAGGACACGCCCCAGGGGACATTCACTGAGCGCCCAGGACACTGCCCAGGGGACATCCACCGAGTGCCCAGGACACTGCCCAGGGGACATTCACCGGGCACCCAGGACACTGCCCAGGGGACATTCACTGAGCGCCCAGGACACTGCCCAGGGCACATCCACCGAGCGCCCAGGACACTGCCCAGGGGACATCCACCGGGCTGGGTGCTCCAACAAGGATTTCATTTCATTAAACCCACCAGGGGTTTGGTTCTTTCTTTGCCAGAGCGGCGGTTTATGCTCACACAATGACCCCAAGGATCGTCCAGCCCAACCCCAGAAATCCCAAAAAATCCCACCCTGTGCAACATCCCAGCACCAGATTTGGGCATCCACACTCCATTTTTTGGCTGCCTGGAGTTCCTTTCCTTACTCCTACAGCTCTCCAAGCCATCCCAGTGACCCAGCAGCCCATCCCTGCCCACCCAGGGCTGGACTCACTGGAGTTCTTGGCCGGACAGAACTCACAGGACTGCCCAAAGCACCAGATTTAATATATTTTATATTCTATTATATGCACTTTTTGGCTCCCTGGCACCTCTTTCCCCATCCCTATGGTTCTCCAGCCTGCCCAAACCATCCCAGCCCATCCCTGCCCACCCCGGGCTGGACTCACCGGAGTTCTTGGCCGGGCAGGGCTGGCAGGGCTCCCCGAAGCCGTGGTCGGGGTTGGCGCAGCAGCACTCGGATTTGGTGACGGCGCCGGGGAAGGGGCGGGCGCAGGAGCCCTTTTTGATGCCCCCGTAGCAGGTGCTGCGCATGTGGGTGTCCACGCACACCCGGCCGTCCACGCCGATGGCCAGGCCCCCCAGGCACTCGCAGCGGAACGAGCCCTCCGTGTTGATGCACCAGCCGTTCATGCAGATCCCGGGGGTCTCGCACTCGTCGATGTCTGGGGACGGGGCAGGGACGGGACGGGGGGTGAGCTCGGGGTGAGGGGAGAATGGGGAGAGGGGTGGGATGCACGGGGAGAGGGGTGGGACATGAGGAGGGGACTGGACGCAGGGAGAGGGCAGGGACACACAGGGAGAAGGTTGGGACACACGGGGAAAGGGTTGGAACACACGGGGAGAGGGAACTGGGACACAGAGAGAGGGTTGGGACATGAGGAGGGGACTGGGACACAGGGGGAGAGGTTTGGGACACAGACAGGGGCTCAGGACACACAGACAGAGGGTCAGGACACACAGACAGGGGCTCAGGACACACAGACAGGGGCTCAGGACACACAGACAAGGGCTGAGAACATCAGAACCTTTTCCCCATTCTCCCAGGAAGGGACAATTCCTGGCGGCGGAGCAGGACCTGCCCGACCACAGCGCGGGATTCCCGAGCTCCCGGTGCCCGCAGGGACCGCGGGATTCCCGAGCTCCCGGTGCCCGGAGGGACGGCGGGATTCCCGAGCTCCCGGTGCCCGGAGGGACCGCGGGATTCCCGAGCTCCCGGTGCCCGGAGGGACCGCGGGATTCCCGAGCTCCCGGTGCCCGGAGGGACGGCGGGCAGGGCCCGGGGCTGGCCGGGAGGAGCCCGGCCGGGATTATTCCCTCACCCACGCAGTAGCGCCCGTTGGGGGCCAGCACAAAGCCGGGCTTGCAGATGCACTTGAAGCTCCCGTCCTCGTTGATGCACATCCCGTTGAGGCACATGTTGGTGGTGGCACACTCGTCGTGGTCTGGGGGGGGACACAGAGCTGCAGCAAGACCCTCCCTCTGTGTCCACAAACCCTCCCCCGGTGCCCCCAAACCCTCCCTTTGTCCCCAAACCCCCCCTGTGTCCCCAAACCCTCCCCCTGTGCCTCCAAACCCTCCCCTGTGTCCCCAAACCCTCCCTGTGCCCCCAAACCCTCCCTGTGCCCCCAAAGCAGAGGGGGGAGAGTGTCGCCCTGATTTTTCAGCCTTCTGACAGTTACATCCTGTACCAGAGTTTTCTCAGGCATTGTAACATGAACAAAGAGTGATGTTTTGAAAAACTCTGCATTTTTCCTTCCTGGGGGAAGGACAAATTGATGGACTCCTAACCTGACCAGCGGGCTCAGAGAGGTGTCAGCCTCACGGCCCCAATCGCTGATCAAGTCCCAAACAATAATAAATAAACTTCCTTCTTTCTGCTGGCACAACTGCACAGCGTGAGCGCGGTTCCTCCGTGTCCTCTGGTGACATGAGAGGGGTTTGGGTGCTCCAAGAGCATCAGCTCCAAGCCCGGGGTCACCTTTGCTGGCCCTGCTGCATCCTCAGCCTACCTGGAGCATCCTCAGCCCACCTGGAGCACCCTCAGCCCACCTGGAGCATCCTCAGCCCACCTGGAGCACCTCCAGCCCTGCCGATCCACCCCAAACCCTGCCGGAAACCCCTCCCCGTCCTTGGGGGACACCCCCAGATCAGCGCCGCAGGGTGAGGGCGATCCCCAGCATGCACGGGAGCCTCACCCACGCAGTTCTTGCCGTCGGGGGTGATCTCGAAGCCGGCGTTGCAGATGCACTGGAAGCTGCCGTCGGTGTTGACGCAGCGCCCGTTCCTGCACATCACCCCGTTCATGATGCACTCGTCGATGTCTGCAGGGAAAACACCCCAAAAAAGCGGGAGCAGGGAGAGAACAGGAGCGGCCCCGGGTTAATATTAATTTCTGGTTTAATGTTAATTTCTGGTTTGATATTAATTTCAGGTTTGATATTAATTTCAGGTTTGATATTAATTTCAGGTTCAATATTAATTTCTTAATTTCTGGTGAGAAACTCTCAGACGCAGGAATTCACCCCCCCGAAAAAATCCTGCTTGGAGAATCCGGATCGTTTCACTTTCCCAGGCAGTTTGGGAGACGCTTTGCCAGGGAGGGGAGAAAATCAAAACTTCAAAGCTCGGGCACTGCCATGGAAATCTGCCTTTGCTTGGTTGGCGCCGTGGTGGAACATTCCCCTCCCGTCCCTCTTTTTGGGCAGTGCCTCACCTGCAGCAGAGCAGCCTTGCAGGAAATCCTGCACCCACAGCAATTCCGGCCCAGAATCCCCCCTTTTGTCAAAGTTCTCCCAAGACAATTCTGTTCTTGGGGAGGACTCTGGATGTTGCCCTGAGTTTTCTGTCTTTTTGCCTTAGTGAAGAACTTTCTCATGCAGCTTCATGAAAACAATATCTATTCTTAGAATGTTTGCATCCTTCTCCTCTGAGAGAAGAAATGACTGATGGTGATGTCCACCACCCAAATTGAGAGGTGGAGACCTCTGTAGCCAATCTCTGGACCTCTGTACAAATGTATAAAGGAGTCAGATTTGTAAATAAAGCAGAGAAGAGTTGATCCCTCACGATGCTGTGTGCCTGCTCCTCTTTCTGTCCCTAAAGTGGGACACGCCCAGCCAAGACAAGCCACATCTGTCGGTCCCTCCATCCCCACCAGAAAATTTTAAGGAAAAGCCAAAGCGGTGGAAACTCGGGCAGATCCCATCCCAAACCCGGCGGTGCCGGCGGCTCCTCGCCACATTTCACCCCTACAACCCTTTGGTGGTGCCCGGGGCTCCGCTGACCCCTCTGCCCTGTTGCCCGAGCCTTTCTGTTCTCTTGTCTTTCTGTAGAACTTCCAGCGCAGCCTCAATGTAAATAAAATATATTCTTAGAACCTTCACACACTTCTCCTGCGAGAGAAGAATGATTTGATGGCTTTATTCACCATCCAGGTCGAAGGGGTGGTGATCTGTGTAACCAATCCCTTGACCTCTGTACATATCCATAAACATTGGAGTCAAAATAAAAAAATGAATAGACAGCTTTAGACAGCTCGGTGTCTGGAGTTTATCTCGATGGTGTTCCTTAATTGGGACACACCCAGTTCCCCCCCCAAAAAAGGAGGGGCCAGCCCTTACCGATGCAGGCCTGCTTGGTGGGGGTGCTCTGGAAGCCCTCGTGGCATTTGCAGTGGTAGGAGCCCGGCGTGTTGACGCAGTCGCCGTGGACGCAGGGGCTGCTCGAGCATTCATCCACATCTGCAAGGGGAGGGAAAAAAAACAAACCCCACACTGGTGAGAGACCCCCCCGAGGCACAGCAAAGGCCAGGGATGGGAAAGGCAGCCTGGAGGGGCTCTGGGAGCCCTGAGCCCCCTCTCACCGATGCACTCCCCCCGGACGTCCTGCTTGTAGCCCATGTTGCACTCGCAGCGGTAGCTGGACGGGGTGGGGATGCAGCGCCCGTTCAGGCACAGGTTGGTGAAGTGTTTGCAGATGTCGATGGTCTGGTTCAGCGTGGCCGTTCCTGGGGGGCACAGGGAGGGTCACAGAGACCTTGGGTGAGGCCCCCAGGAGGGCAGGAGAGGGTTGGGGAACCCTTGGGTGTCCCCAGGACTCAGGGGGGTGGCAGTTCCTGGGGGGCACAGGGACAGAGTCCTTGGGCGTCCTCAGGACTCGGGGTGGTGACAGTTCCTGGGGGCCCAGGGAGGGTTTGGGGAGCCCTTGGGTGTCCCCGGAGCTCTCTGGGGGGTGTCAGAGGATCCCAAGGTGGGGAGCAAACCCAGCTGGGGAGGAGGAGCCCGAGGAGGTGACAGGAAAGCTCCGTTCCTGTTTGGAGCTTTTGGGAACCCATTTGGGAATCGGGGAGACATCCCAGACCGGAGCCAGCCCGCGGGCCCAGCCCGGCTGCCACATCCCCGCTGTCCCCGGGCTCGGGACATCCCGTGTGTCCTTCCAGCCCTCGGGAGCACGGCCCGGGCTGGGCAGCTCGGGAACAAACCGGGAATTACCGATGCTGGAGCTCCCCGGGCCCATCCCGGGCAGCCCCGGGATCCCGCCCTGCCCGTTGGCCCCGTTGGGGCCGATCCCTCCGGGCCCGTTGAGTCCCGGCCCGACCCCGTTGGGGCCGAATCCGGGAATTCCTGGGTAGTTCCCGGGGAAGGCTGGCACCACCGGGAGCCCCTCGATGCAGAGCCTGCGGTACTCGTCTGAAACAAAAGCGGGGATTTTTCCAGCAGCAGGGAGGGAGGGACGGGCGGTGGGTCCCGATGGGAACGGGGGGGTTTGGAAGTGATGGGCACTCACCCGAGCCCCGCACGGGGCACATCTCGAGGGTCTGGCCGATGGCCCAGCAGCGCCCCGAGTCGCAGCAGCACTGCATCCGGCTGGCCTGGCCCGGAACGTCCCCGGCACAGCGACCGCCCAGCAGCGCCGAGAAACACGTGCCCAGGCGCTGGTCTGGGGACAGGGACGGGACAGGGAGGGGACAGGGATGGGGACAGGAGAGGGACAGGGATGGGGACAGGAGAGGGACAGGGATGGGGACAGGAGAGGGACAGGGATGGGGACAGGGACGGGACAGGGATGGGGACAGGGATGGGACAGGGACAGGGATGGGACAGGGATGGGGACAGGGACAGGGATGGGGACAGGGACAGGGAGGGGATGGGGACAGGGATGGGATGGGGACAGGAATGGGACAGGGATGGGGACAGGAGAGGGACAGGGACAGGAGAGGGACAGGCATGGGACAGGCATGGGACACGGATGGGGACAGGGACAGGGATGGGAACAGGGATGGGGACAGGGACAGGGATGGGGACAGGGATGGGGACAGGAGAGGGACAGGGATGGGACAGGGACAGGGATGGGGACAGGAGAGGGACAGGGAAAGGGATAGGACAGGGAGAGGGACAGGGACGGGCACAGGGATGGGACAGGAAGAGGGATGGGGACAAGAAAACACACAGTCACAATGTGCCACCACCACCCTCTCAGCCATGTCCCGAGGGCCCGTTCCAGATGGAGTCTCTTCCGGCCATCCCCTCACTCCCCTGACTCTCCCCCAGCCCTGTTGGGGGATTTTTGGCTCCTGACTCTCCCCCAGGCCCTTTGGGGGATTTTTGGCTCCTGACTCTCCCCCGGCCCTTTGGGGGATTTTTGGCTCCTGACTCTCCCCTGGCCCTTTGGGGGATTTTTGGCCCCTGACTCTCCCCTGGCCCTTTGGGGGATTTTTGGCTCCTGACCAAGGCCCGGGGGCCCGAGGGTCTCTCACATCCACCTGGCGCCAACAAATCCCTCCAGGAAAACCTGGACCCTTCCCCTCCTTCCTCTCCCACCTTGTTTGGTGGTTTTTTTTTTTTTTCTCAAGTCAATTAATGAGGGGGAAAATCTCCCGGGGCTTCGGCTGCCACTTCCCGGGAATTTAATTGGAATTAATTGCCCGGGGCCGTTTGATCTGCGGGCTGTGGGTGCACTGCTGCTCCCGGGGCACAGCTCGGGGACCCGCAGGGGACGGAGACCCCCGGAGCAAATCCTTCCTCAGGCCCCCAGCCCTGCTCGGAGCTGGATGCCGCAGGAATTGCCCCTTTGAAGGAACTTTATCCACTGAAAACAGCGGCAGGGGGAAAGTCAGACCCTGCTCAGAGCTGGATTCAGCAGGAATTGCCCCTTTCAGGGAAACTTTATCCACTGAAAACAGCGGCAGGGGGAAAGTCAGACCCTGCTCAGAAACTTTATCCACCGAAAACATCCACAGGGGGAAAGCCAGACCCTGCTCAGAGCTGGATTCCGCAGGAATTGCCCCTTTCAGGAAAGTTTATCCACTGAAAACATCGACGGGGGAAAGCCAGACCCTGCTCAGAGCTGGATTCAGCAGGAATTGCCCCTTTCAGGGAACTTTATCCACTGAAAACAGCAACAGGGGGAAAGTCAGACCCGGAGAAGGGGGATTTGGAAGGCGGGATTGAATTCAGAGCCGGATCAACTCCTAATCCCGGGGAAGGGGAGGAGAAGCCCTTGGGGGGGGTCCCGGTTCGCACAAAACCCCAGGAAAGCGGAAAATGCTGCAGGAGGAGAGGGGAGGGGGGACATTCCAGATGGGATTAGAGGCAGGGACCGAGCCCTGGGGGCTCCGGGGGGTGCCAAGGCCCAGCCAGGATGGGAGGGGGAGTTGGTCCTGCTCATCCTGAGGGGACAGGAGCGATTCCCGGGGGGCTGCAGCCATCCCACGGGCTGTGTCCTCACCCCAGGAGCAGCAGCAGGCATCATCCAGCGCAGATAATCCCCCAAACCTGGGCTGGGAGGAGTCCCCCAGCACAGATAATCCCCCAAACTGGGCTGGGAGGAGTCTCCCGGCACAAATAATCCCCCAAAACTGGGCTGGGAGGAGTCCCCCGGCACAGAGAATCCCCCAAACTGGGCTGGGAGGAGTCCCCCGGCACAGACAATCCCCCCAAACTGGGCTGGGAGGAGTCTCAGCACGGATAATCCCCCCAAAACTGGGCTGGGAGGAGATCGTAAAGGTGCAGCTGTGACATCACAAGGTGGAAAATTTAGATTTTTAAAGTTGGATTTTTTGGGGGGGTTTTTCTCCTGGGGCAGCTCGCGGCCCTGAGGATCAGCTCCAGCTCGGGGCGTTGCCGTTCCAGCTGCAAAAACTACGAAAAATAAAACTTGCGGTGCCATAAAAAAAGGGGGAAAAAAAGGAATTTGCTTTGTTGGGAATGGATCGAGTGCTCCCAAACCCCCTCACACGGGGCCCTGTGGGCACCCAAGGGTGACAATCTCCCCTCTCCTGCTGCTGGTTTGTGCTTTAAAAGATTATTTCTCCATTTTCTGTTTCCCCAGCCGCTCCCTGAATGTAAACCTGGCACCCCAAACTCTCCAAACAAAACCCCCTCGAGCAGATCTGGCAAAATTTGGGGGTGCCAGGGCAGCCCCAGCCCGGCAGGAGCTGCGGGTTTGGCCAAAATAAATCGAGCCTGTCCCAAAAAAGGAGCTGAGGGCGAGGCTGCAGCCGCCGGAGCCGGGTCAGGTGGAGTCAGAGTCCACGGCGGCTCAATCGGCTCGGGGCTATTTTTAAATCTGGGCTTTCTAATTTTATTTATTTTCGTTCCTTGGAGCTCTGGGTTTCAAGGAAAACGGGGAATGTCCCCATGACTCATCCCGGGGCTGTCACACCCCGCCGGGCTCAGGGCAGGGGCCGGGAAACAGCAGGAAAAGATTCCGTTCCCATTAAAATCTATCAGTTTCCCAAACAAATGATTTGGGCTTTTTACTCACACTTCACCACTTTTTTTTTCTTTTTTTTCCCTCCTGGAACTAAAACATTTAATCCCGCTCCAGGATCCGTGGCTAGAAAAGAATTTGGAGCTGATTTTTTAATTTTTTTTTTTTCTGGATTTGTCTGCACAGAAAGCTGCACCTGACACTGCGTGGGGAATTCTTATTCCCGAATTTCCCCGTCCTCATCTGCCTGAAGGGAAATGGATTTTCAGAGCGGGGTTCCAACATCCCCCCAACCCTCCTCCTCTTCCTCCTCTTCCTCNTCCTTGTCAGCACTGAGACCCCCCAGAGCCCAAATTCTGGAGAGGGAAAAATTCTGGAATGGACAAAATCCAGAGAGGGAGAAATTCTGGGATGGACGAAATCTGGAGAGGGAGAAATTCTGGGATGGACAAATTCTGGATGAGGGAAAAATTTTGGGATGGACTAATTCTGGAGAAGGAGAAATTCTGAAGAGGCAGAAATTCTGGGATGGAGAAACTCTGAAGAGGGAGAAATTCTGGGATGGACAAATTCCGGAGAGGGAGAAATTCTGAAGAGGCAGAAATTCTGGGATGGACGAAATCTGGAGAGGGAGAAATTCTGAAGAGGGAGAAATTCTGGGATGGAAAAAATCCAAAGAGGGATAAATTCTGGGATGGACAAATCCCACAGAGCGAGAAAAAACAAAAGCACCCAACCGGGAGGAGCAGGACTGAACACCTGGACAAACGAGCACTTCCCACCCACCAACAACCCCAAATCCCCCTGTGGACACTCCCAGCCGTGTCCCCGCCCCAAATCCCGGGTTTTTTCCCTCTCCCCGGCCCCAAATCCCGTTTTTTTCCCGTTTTCCCTCTCACCGAGGCAGCGGGAGCCGTCGGGGCTGCTGGCGAAGCCGCGGGGGCAGGAGCACACGTAGCTGCCCACGGTGTTGGTGCAGTCGCCGCCGTCGCACACGCCGGGGACGGCCCCGCACTCGTCCACGTCTGCGAAGGGACACAAAAAAACCCCAAAAGTTCCTTTTGCCCACCCGAACGAGGCGGGCAGAGGAGGGGAGATGGGGTTTGGGGGTGCTGGAGGGCGGGAAGGGGATCTGGATTTATCCCAGAGGGGGTTTGGGGTGTTTGTGTCTCCCTGCAGGGGAGGCTGAGGGTGGGCGGGAGGAAATCCTTCCTGGAAAGAGGAGTTGGGTGTGGGAAGAGGAGTTGGGTTTGGAAAGAGGGCTTGGATTTAGGAAAGGGGTTGGGTTTGGAAAGAGGAGTTGGGTGTTGGAAGAGGAGTTGGGTGTGGGAAGAGGGGATGGATATGGGAAGAGGATTTGGGTTTTGGAAAGGGGGGTTGGATTTTGGAAGAGGAGCTGGATATTCGAAGAGGGGTTGGATTTGGAAAGAGGGATTAGAGATTGGAAGAGGGGTTGGATTTTGGGAGTTGGATTTGGAAGAAGGGTTGGGTTTGGAAAGGAGTTGGATTTTGTAAAGAGGGGTTGGATTCTGGAAGAGGAGTTGGATTTTGGAATAGGGGTTGGATTTGGAAGAGGAGTTGGATTTTGGGAGTTGGATTTGGGAGAGGGGTTGGATTTTGGAAAAGCCATCCCATGAAAATCCACCCCATGGAAATGCACAAAAAATCCACCCCATGAAAAATCCACCAAAAATCCCCCCCATGAAAAATCCACCCCATGAAAATCCATGAAAAATCCACCCCATGAAAATCCACCAAAAATCCCCCCCATGAAAATCCACCCCATGAAAATCCACCAAAAATCCACCCCATGAAAAGTCCACGAAAAATCCACCCCATGAAAATCCACCCAAAATCCACCCCATGGAAATCCCAGCGCTGAGGGGCAGGAAAGGAGCCGATTCCTCCAGGATTTCACATCCTGAACTTCGGGAACTTGAACCCCGAGGGGTTTTTTTTTTCCTGTGTGTTTTTTGTTCTTCTCCCACCACATTTTTCCTTCTCAATTTTCCTTTTTGTGAGTGACCCGATTCATTTCCCCCTCATTAACACCCAGAGCCGGGGAGGGAACTGTGCCAGCTCCAGCCCTGGCTCCTTCCCGACTTTTCCGAGCCTTCTGTTCGGAATTAAATCGGGATTCTGCTGCTCAGACAATGGCAGGATTCAAGGCAAACGTTGATTTTGGAGCCAGGATTGGAGTTGGAATTGGCCTTAATGTGCAATTAAAGCTGGGGGGAAAAAAACCTGGAAAAGCCAAAGGCTGTGGAGACTCTGGAAGAGGGGCAGAGCTCATCCCGATCTTTGTGGGAAGTCCGAGTTTTCCAAGGGTTAAAAACACCCAGGGGTTGATGGAGAAAATGAGGATGAGGCCTCGGGATCGCTCAGGGAAAATCAAAAAAAAAAACCCCAAAATCCAGGGAAATGGAACCTGCAAACCACCCAAAAATCCAGGGAAATGGAACCTCAAAATCCAGGGAAATGGAACCTGCAAACCACCCAAAAATCCATCCCCGGGCTGGGCTTTGTGGCTGTTTGTGGCTGTTTGGGGCCATTTGGAGCCCTTTGGGGCTGTTTGGGGCTGCCTGGGGCTGTTTTGGGGCTGTTTTGGGGCTGTTTGGAGCCCTTTGGGGCTGTTTGTGTCTGTTTGGGGATGTTTGGGGATGTTTTGGGACTGTTTGTGGCCGTTTAGGGCTGTTTGGGGCTGTTTTGTAGCTGTTTGGGGCTGTTTGGGGCTGTTTGGGGCCCTTTGGGGGCTGTTTAGGGCCGTTTGGGGCCGTTTTGGGGCTGTTTTGGGGCCCTTTGGGGCTGTTTGGAGCTGCTTCTCCAGGCTCTGGGGGAAGCGGGAGGCCCCTCACATCTGCAGGACAGCTCCAGACGAGGGATTTGGTTTAATCCCGGGAAGGAGGAGATTCCAGCTCAAGCAGTTTCAGATGTGCTCAGCTCCCCCGGCCGGCGTGGGAGAGGCAGGAGGAGATTCCTGCTGCCCCCCGATCCCACCTCGGCCAGGGAAATTTCATGGAATATCACTGGATTCGGGGAGCTGCTCCTTCACCTCACACACACACGAAAAAATAATTTTAAAAAAAGGGTTTGGCTCCTCCAAAGGCGGCCCTTGGATGTGGGAGCCGGGCGGGAATTCTGCCGGGGTTTAGGGAAGAGTCTCCCGGGCAGGAAGATGCTCAGACACGGATGTTTTCCCGGGGATGAAGGAATGTCCATCCCCCCGGCAGGGATTGACCCCTGGAGCTCAATTTGGGAAAGGTTTCCCCGCGGGGCTGAACCCAGGGCACACAAATCCTGGGCTGGAAGGACCTTGGGGATCATTCCAGGGGCCCCCCGAGTTTTCCAGGGGCTCCCAGAGTTTTCCAGGGGCTCCCAGAGTTTTCCAGGGGCTCCCAGAGTTTTCCCGGAGCTCCCAGAGTTTTCCCGGAGCTCCCACCGCCAGCCCGATTTCCCGTTTCACGTTAATTAAACCCTCACAGCCCTAACCAAGAGTCTCGGAATTAAAAAGTTGAGTTTTCGAGGCTGGAGCAGCCTCAGAAGGCGGCAGAACCCTGAGCTGAGCCCGCCCCAAACCTGCCAGAGATCCCCCCTGGGCCTTCCCATTAAAATACCCTTTAAAAAACCCCTTTGTGAACAAACCAAACCATTTCCTTCAGGCTGGAGGGGAGATCAGGCAAAGCCTATTCCTCATTTCCTGGCCTCGGGGAAGGAGATTAAAATCCCCTTTTTTGGCACGGCTGGCTGGGAAGTGGGATCCAGCCTGGGATGGGAGCTCTGCCCTGTCTCTAACTCCGAGTAAAACCGGGATTTAAATGCCCCAGGGATAAAACCAGGATTTAAATGCCCCAGGAACAGGATCCAGCCGGGAATGTGAGCTCTGCCCGTCTCTAACCGGGAACAACCCGGGATTTCCATGCCCCGGGGACGGGATCCAGCCGGGAATGTGAGCTCTGCCCGACTCTAACTGGAACAACCCGGGATTTCCATGCCCCGGGGACGGGATCCAGCCGGGAATGTGAGCTCTGCCCGTCTCTAACTGGGAATAACCCGGGATTTCCGTGCCCCAGGAATGGGATCCAGCCTGGAATGGGAGCTCTGTCCCACCTTTAACTCGGGGAAAAAAAGGATTTAAATGCCCCAGGGGTGGGATCCAGCCGGGAATGCGAGCTCTGCCCGTCTCTAACTCGGAACAACCCGGGATTTCCGTGCCCGGGGCAGGGGGGCCGGCCGGGAATGGGAGCTCTGCCCGTCTCTAACTCGGAACAACCCGGGATTTCCGTGCCCGGGGCAGGGCCCGGCCTTACCCTCACAGCGGTGGCTGGTGTCGCTCTGCCTGTGCCCCGCGGGGCATTTGCACTCGTAGGATCCCACGGTGTTGATGCAGTTCCCGCCCTGGCAGAGGCCGGGGATGGCCTGGCACTCATCCACGTCTGCAGGAGGAGGAGGAGGAGGAGGAGGGAGGTGAAGGGCTGAGTCTGATATTTCGGGGTCTGAGAGATTTTTTTTTAGCCTGTTAGCAGCTGCTGACTTTTCCCCCCCAAGGAAAAGAATTTCTCAGGAAAGTTTCTCCTCAAAACAACCTCGGCAAACAACTCTCCTTGCTCAGGACAATCCTTCTCCAGGTTTTTTTTTTTTTTTTGCTGTTTTCTCCGGTTTAACCCCGGGGATCGGAGAGGTGTCGTTCCTATTCCCCAACCATGTTAAATCTGTATAAAAACACCTTATAAAAGGCAGTAAGAATTAAACAATAAAAGCCTTTTTTCTGTGCTCTTTGCCCTCTGAAATATTTTGAGTCTCTCATCTTTCTGTCGTGTCCCTGAGGGAGCAGCAGCCAAAGATGGATCCCTGAATATTCCTGGGCTCTGAGGAGGGGCTGGGTCACATTCCAGAGGGAATTTCCCCAGGGAATGGACGGGAATGAATTCCTGGCTGGAGCAAGAGGGACACCGAGGTCTGGGAATGCTCCCCAAAGGTGTGGGAACCTTTGGGTTCAAGTATTGGCTCTCACTAATCTCTGTTTGGGGCTCTGTTCAGGACTCTGCTCTCAGCAGTCTCTGTTCTGGGACAGTTTTAGGTTCTGTTTCAGTCTCCACTCTGTTTTTTGGGGCAGTTTTAGGTTCTATTTCAGTCTCCACTCTGTTTTTGGGGCAGTTTTAGGTTCTATTTCAGTCTCCACTCTCTGTTTTGGGGCAGTTTTAGGTTCTATTTCAGTCTCCACTCTCTGTTTTGGGGCAGTTTTAGGTTCTGTTTCAGTCCCCACTCTCAGTTTTAGGTTCTGTTTCAGTCTCCACTCTCTGTTTTGGGGCCGTTTCAGGCTCCTGTTTTGGGCTCTGCTCTCAGCACTCTCCATTCTGGGGCTGGTTTAGGGTTTTGTTTCGGGCTCTGCTCTAAGAATTCTCGATTT
>VZDJ01000014.1:1037491-1050547 GCA_008694505.1 Cyanoderma ruficeps
GGCCTCCTTGGCAAGATCCAGTTGCTGGGAGAGGGGGGTTTTTATTTTATTTTATTATTTTTTTAAGGAATTTGGGAAGGAAAGCACGAATCCCCCATTCTTCCATGCGAGAGCTCAGCTCTCCCACCGGACTGTGACCCGCTGGATGTGACTGAGGCACCGCAGGAAAAACAATGGCAATAAATAAATAAACGGGGAAATTTCACCCCGCTGTGGAGTGTCGGCCTTAACTCTTTCCTCACCCCACGTTTCAGGAATTTGGGATTAAAGCAGCTCAAAAGAGGGAGGTTTGGGGCTCAACAAAGTGAGTTCCAAGCACAAGTTTCCCTCTGGGACAACACATTCCTCCTCTGGAAGGTGGGAGCACTGTGAGGGGTCCAGGATGGAGAAAATCCTGTGAAAAGTGGATTTCACACGAAAAACCCCAAGGGGAGCGCAGCTCCAGGGGCTGGATTTATGGGATGGAGGCTCCTCCAACCCCAATTCCAGGCTGGGAAGAGCTGGGACAAACACCCGAGTGTCCAAGTGGGAGAATTCCGTGGTTGATGGGAATTCAGGGAGGGCTGGGAAGTCTCAGTGCTCCAAGTGCTCTGGACACGGGATGTGGGGCTGGCTTGGATCCATCCCCTCATCTCCTCATCTTCCTCCCCCTCCACAGCCAGGGATCAGCCCAAATTTATTTTTGGGAGTTTAATCCTTCAGGAAAAGGGAGCTTGAGGCTTCAAAGCCTTGCCTGGGTGGTCAGACACGAGGCTGTTCCCACTGGGAAAAGGCTCCAATCCCATGGAAAACATTTCCCTACAATCCTCAGCTCCCTCAGGCTGCCCTGGGAAAGAAATTCCAGGATATCTGGGGGGGCTGAGCAGGGGCTGGGAGGGGCTGGATGTCACAGCTGTCCCCATCCACATCCCGACCCCACAGCGCATCCCAGAGCTCGGGAGGAGGGTCAGTGGGGCTCAGGAATTCGGGGGGTTCAGGAAAAGCCTCGATCCTCATCCAGAAATTTCCAACCAAGTGGCAAACAGCTTTCCTGACTCCTGCCATGATCCCCAAATCCCTGAGGTCCTGATTTCTCAGGGAATCCCAGACAGGTTTGGAGCAGCTCAAGGAATTTGGGGGGAGCTCAGGAATTTGGGGGGTTCAGGAATTCGGGGGGGTCAGGAAAAGCCTCGATCCTCATCCAGAAATTTCCAACCAAGTGGCAAACTGCCTTCTCGACTCCTGCCATGATCCCAAAATCCCTGAGGTGCTGATTTCTCAGGGAATCCCAGACAGGTTTGGGCTGGAGGGGACCTTAAATCTCATCCCATTCCACCTTTTCCATGTTCCCCTGTCCTGAGCTGCTCCAAGCCCTGGCCAAACTCAGATTATCCAAACCCGGAGCCCCCCTGTGGGTCTGGAATGCAGAAGAACATCTTCCAGCCAGGAATTCCAAAGCTTTGTCGGGATCTGCCAGGGCAGCAGAGGCCGAAGTTGTGGGGAAAGGAGGATGGCAGGAAAAGGAGAAATGGCAGGAAAAGGAGAAATGGCAGGAAAAGGAGGAATGGCAGGAAAAGGAGGAATGGCAGGAAAAGGGGAAATGGCAGGAAAAGGAGGAATGGCAGGAAAAGGAGAAATGAGAGGAAAATGAGCAATGGCAGCTTGTCCTCCTTAACTTTTCCCAGGATCGGGTTGGACTGGAAATTTGGAATTTAATTAACTAAATTGGAATTTAATCCTACAGTTTACTGGGAGGGATCAGCGGCTCTGCCGGGGATCAGCCGTGGGGGTTTTTTTGGTCTCTACTCACTCCCTACTCCACCTCACCAGCCCCTTCCGAGGGCTCCTAAAACACCTTCACTCCCTGGAGTAGGAAACCAAGCAGGAAATTCTGGAATGTACAATTTGTGGAGTTTTCCACAAAAAAAATCCAGCCCCCAACTGCGACTTCCAGCTTGGAGGAACTCCCCCTTCCCGGGAATGCCAGCGCCGTGCCCAGATGGATTCCCGGCTCTCGGCATTCCTGGAATTCCTCCCTGATTGCTCCCACACCGACCCTGAGTCCCGGAGCGGCTCCAGCACCTTCCCCTGCCCCGGGCTGCGGCTTCCCGCCGAGATCCCGGGAATTTCCTTCTCCCGGGAATTTCCTTCTCCCAGGGACCCCCTGAGTGTGGAGATCCTGGGAATTTCCTTCTCCCGGGAATTTCCTTGTCCCGGGCACCCCCTGAGTGTGGAGATCCCGGGAATTTCCTTCT
Source organism: Cyanoderma ruficeps (assembly GCA_008694505.1). Taxonomy (NCBI): domain Eukaryota; kingdom Metazoa; phylum Chordata; class Aves; order Passeriformes; family Timaliidae; genus Cyanoderma; species Cyanoderma ruficeps. Next base: position 1,039,726 of record VZDJ01000014.1, read on the forward strand.
CCCGGGAATTTCCTTCTCCCAGGGACCCCCTGAGTGTGGAGACCCCGGGAATTTCCTTGTCCCGGGCACCCCCAGAGTGTGGAGATCCCGGGAATTTCCTTCTCCCGGGAATTTCCTTCTCCCAGGGACCCCCTGAGTGTGGAGATCCCGGGAATTTCCTTCTCCCGGGAATTTCCTTCTCCTGAGTGCGGCTTTTGAGGGGTCCCCTTGTCCCAAAGGTTGCTCTGCGGATGAGCACTGATGGAAAATGAATCCTTTGGGATCTGTCTGTCTCCACCCAAGACCTTAAAAGACTCCGAAATCCCGTTTATTTCCGCAGGGAGAGCGCCCCGAAACACGGAATATTTTGTGATTCCTTTTCCTTTTGGGAGAGCGCGGAAAAGCCCCGGGATGGGCCGGAGAATTCCCTCACCTCCAGCCGAGGCGCAGTTGGGGGACAGCTGGCCGTTGGAGCACGTGCACATGTTGGGCCGGGAGCAGAATCCGTCCCCGCAGGAATTCCGGCAGATGGCTGCGGGAACAGGACGACAGCGGGATTACACCGCGGGAATCCCCACCCGGATCTGCCTCGGGATCCAGACATTGGGAATCACCGGGAATTCCCACCCGGATCTGCCTCGGGATCCAGACATTGGGAATTCACACCCGGATCTGCCTCTGGATCCAGCCATTGGGACAGAAATCACCGGGAAGTCCCACCCGGATCTGCCTCTGGATCCAGACATTGGGAATCACCAGGAATTCACACCCGGATCTGCCTCTGGATCCAGACATTGGGAATTCCCACCCAGATCTGCCTCGGGATCCAGCCATTGGGAATTCCCACCCGGATATGCCTCTGCATCCAGCCATTGGGAATCACCGGGAATTCCCACCCGGATCTGCCTCTGGATCCACCCCTTGGGAATTCACACCCGGATCTGCCTCTGGATTCATCCATTGGAAAAGGAATCACCAGGAATTCCCACCCAGATCTGCCTCTGAATTCATCCCTTGGGAATTCACACCCAGATCTGCCTCTGGATTCATCCAATGGCAGAGGATAAAATAATGGACAAATTGGATAAAACTGATAAAACAGATACAGGGATGGAATGGATAAAACTGATGGAAATTGATAAAACGGGTAAAATAATGGATAAAACTGATAAAACGGATACAGGGATGAAACTGATGAAATGGCTACAACAATGGATAAATTGGATAAAACTGATAAAACGGATACAGGGATGAAATGGATAAAACTGATAGAAATTGATGAAATGGAAACAATAATGGATAAATTGGATAAAACTGATAAAACGGATACAGGGATGAAATGGATAAAACTGATGGAAATTGATAAAACGGGTAAAATAACGGGTAAAACTGATAAAATGGGATAAAACCGACAGAACGGATAAAAGCGACAGAACAGATAAAACCGATAAAAAGTTAAAATTGCCCAAACGGATCAAGCGGACCCAGACCAAGGGGATACTCACGGACAATGCACTGGTTCCCCCCAGGCAGAGTTTTCCAGCCGGGGCAGCAGTAGGAATGGAACCTCGAGCCACAAACGTTCGGCCTGAAAAATCAAACACAATTTTGGGTTTGTTTGGGGTATTTTTGTGGTTTTTTTCTCCCTCTGTTTCAACAGCTCTGGAGAAATCCCTGCGGGAGGGAAGGGAAGAGCTCCCCGTGGGACATTTCCCTCCTGTTCAGGGTTTTGGGAGGTTTTGGTGGGAGATCATTGGAGGAAGAGGGATTTGGCATCAATCCCATGGGCTGGGAGAGGAGGAGTTCGATGGGATGGATAAAGTGGGATATTTTTAATCAGGGACCTCTGTCCAAAAGTGATTTATTTATCCCAGGATTTCATGGAGGGATATCCTGGGAGATTGTTCTTCCCGAAGTGAACCTCGCTGAGCATCCGCTAAAAATAGCAGAGTTTCCAAATGAACCCTGGGGAGGATCCACTCCGGAGGGGTCGGGAATAATGACGGGCCAGGAATGACCCAGAGGGAGAAGGGAATGAGATCCCAGAGGGAGAAGGGAATGAGATCCCAAAGCGAGAAGGGAATGAGATCCCAAAGCAATAATTCCAAAAGGACAACGCTGGTTTGTAAGAGGCGGCAAAAAAACCCCCAAATCCCTAATTTTCAGCAAATTTGGGATAAAACTGCTTTTAGAGCGATCAGCAGTTTGCTCAGTGATGGGAAACGCGAGCTGGCGTCCCTCATTTCCATCAGGAAGAAGGTCAGGATAAAAGGGATGTCTTAAAATCATGGAATTACAGGATGGTTTGGGATGGAAAGACCTTGAAACTCCTGGAATTCCGCCCCTTCCACTGTCCCAGGCTGCTCCAAACCCCGGCCTTGGGCACTTCCAAGGATGAGGACACAATTAAAAATAATTAAAAATATTTTAAAATTAAATTTTAAAATCCAGAGGGTTTTTTTTCCCCCCTTCTCTCAGCTCTGCCTCCTCGGGCTTTTTCCCTGAGCGGGGCCTGGAGCGTTTTTCCACCTTTCTCACCTTCTGCGCATCCCAAAGGGCTCATTAGCTAATGAGAATTATGCAAATGAGGTGAATGCGACCCTGAGAGGGAAAACAAACGCTCGGCATCGCCTTTGTTCTCCCTAAACAAACTCCGGGACGAGCGACAAACGCGGGGCCGGAGCCAGCGGGAATTCCAGCGGGGGGCACCGACCCTGGCACCGCAAAAACCGGGAGAAAACCGGGAAAAAACTGCAAAAAACGGGGAAAACCTGCAAAAAACGGGAAAAAACTGCAAAAACCGGGAATAGGCGCAGGAACAGAGCCCGGGATGGAAATGATGGATGGGAAACCTCGGCAGGAGGAGCCGCATCCCAAATCCAGCCCGGATCCCGGACACGGGGGACAGGACACGGGAATGGGGCTGCGGGAACCGGGAAAGGCATCGGGGAAGGCACCGGGAACACCGGGACGGGGCTGCGGGAACCGGGAAAGGCACCGGGATGGGGCTGCAGGAACCCGGGAAAGGCACCGGGAACACCGGGATGGGGCTGCGGGAACCGGGAAAGGCACCGGGAACACCGGGAAAGGCACCGGGACGGGGCCGCAGGAACCCGGGAAAGACACCGGGAAAGGCACCGGGATGGGGCCGCGGGAACCGGGAAAGGAGCCGGGCAGGGCTCGGTCCTGCGGGCGCGGCCAGATCCCGGGAAAGGCTGGAGAAGGAGGAAAACTCGGGCTGAGAATCTCTGCAGGATCCCAGGGCTGCTGTTTCTCCCTCTCCTGCTCCAGCACAATCTCCCGGCGTCGGGATCCATTCAGCTTTCCCGATATTTTTGGAGCATCCCAATATTTTCCCTTTCTTTTTTTTTGTTTTTCCCTTTCTTTCTCTGCATTCTCTGTGTAAATCCAGCCACGAAATTCTCTCTCCGACTTCTCCAGTTTGGGGAGCAGCAGCTCCTGCAGGGCAGAACGGAATTCCCATTTCCCACCTTCCCCGTCCCTTTCCTTACTGGAATTTTTTTTCTGTTCTTCAAGTCTCATCTTAAGCAAAATTTATGGGGAAAAAAAAAAAACCCAAACCCTGTGGGAATTTAATTCAGCCAATTCCTCAACTGGTTCACCTTCGGCCTCAGGTTTTCCCAACCATCCCGAGCCACCTTTTGCTCCAGCAGTGGAAAATTTACTTAATTCCAGGTTAACGAGGATTTTCAGTGCCAAATGAAGGGATTTCTGCTATCCCCGGGAAAAGCTTCTTTAAGGGAAGTTTCTTTTTGGGGATTATTTGTGACTCCCCCGGAGCCTTTTTGTCTCATTGTGAAACTTGAGAGAAAACTGATGACTCCAGCCTGCGGTTTCCCAGGGACAATGATCCCACCTCTCTCTCTCTCTCCATCCGAGCTGGAAGTTTTTCCCCCGATTGAGGATTTTCTCTGGTTTCGGTTCTGGTCCGTGCCCGGGTTTTTGCTGCACCCTTGGGATCAGCTCTGACAATGACGGGGGACAGCCCCGGAGCCCCCCCGGCCTCGTTCGGGATCACAGGGGACAAAAATCGGTGCCAGAAGTCGGGGTGGGTTTGGGAAAACTCGTCCCTCCTCAGCCCAGAGGGGTTTGGGATTGTGTCAGGGCGTGGGAACAGATCCCAAACAGCGTTTTTGGGATCCTGGGGGTGTTTGTGTCCCTCTCCTGCTGGGCTGAGTAAATGCTTCAAGCCCCCCCAGCTCTCAGAACCAAAAGGAATTTTTGGGGAGTTTTTGGGACTTGAACTCGTTCCTAAAAGTTCTGAGGAGCCGCTTTGGGGAGCCAGGGATGGATTCCGGGTGGGAGGAATTCAGAACCCCCTTGGCAGCACCTTGTCCTTCTGTCCCCACGTCCCACGGGGGCAGCTTGGACTTTTCCAGGGGGATTTCTGGATTTTTTCCATTGTGAATCCAGCCGGGCCTTGGTGGGGAGGAGTGAGCAGAGGACTCTTCAAACCGAGAATTCTCTGCGATAAATCCCTTCAGCGTTTACTGGGAAAAATCTCCCAGCACGAGTTAATGGGAGCTTTCCTTTCCCACACCTTTTATTCCACCTCCCAAAGCCTTTTACAACGTTTTCCCTGCCACTCCTGGAGCGTTTTATCTGGGACAGAAATCCCCAAACACCCGCTGAGGGACAGACCCATCCAAGGGAGTCACCAACCCTGACAAATCTGGACTTTTTCCCCTTTCCTTTGGGCATTTTCCCATTCCTTTGGGCATTTTTCCCTTTCCTTTGGGCATTTTCCCTTTCCTTTGGGCATTTTCCCATTCCTTTGGGCATTTTTCCCTTTCCTTTGGGCATTTTTCCCATTCCTTTGGGCATTTTCCCATTCCTTTGGGCATTTTCCCATTCCTTTGGGCATTTTTCCCTTTCCTTTGGGCATTTTCCCATTCCCTTGGGCATTTTTCCCATTCCTTTGGNCCCATTCCTTTGGGCATTTTCCCATTCCTTTGGGCATTTTTCCCTTTCCTTTGGGCATTTTCCCATTTCCTTTGGGCATTTTCCCTTTCCTTTGGGCATTTTCCCTTTCCTTTGGGCATTTTCCCCTTCCCTTTGGGCATTTTTCCCTTCCCTAAAAAACCCCAAAAAACTTTAACTCCAACGATTGAAACAAAAAAACCCCCAAATTCATCAAAAAGTCCCAAAATTCCTTCAGGAAAGGAGCAGCTGGAGCTGTGCCCCGGTGCTCCAGCCGCCTCCGGAGCACATTCCCACTCCCAGCTCCACATCCCGGGGCCGGAATACCACGAACAACCCCGGGAACGACGTGAGGGCAGCGCTTGGAAACCTCCGACTCCAGACTTTTGTTCCTGGGGTGGTTTTTTTGGGGGTTTTTTGGTTTTTTTTCCCTCTGATTTATGTTGTGAAATGGTTGATCTTGGCCTCCGTGGCTGGAGCTCTCTCGTTTTTGGCAGGAACGGTGAGGGAGAGCGTTGGAACGGCGCGGGGAATTATCTGGCCGAGGAGCCGGAGGTTGTACTCGGGGTTTTTTTTGGGGTTTTTTTTTCGTCTGGAAGTTTTAAGGGCCGCGTTTGAAGTTTTCGATTTATTTCGGAATTTAAGGAAGGAGGAAGGGGGAGGGCAAAAAAAACCCAAAAAAAGGTGGAAGGGTTGGTAGTGCTGCTCTCCAAATGAAAGTGTGAAGTAGTTCCTGGAATTCTGGTGGGGTTTTAATTTTTTGGGGTTTTTTTTTTTTCAAAGGAAAAGGGTCCTTGCTGCTCTGTAGGGGTTGAATTAAATGCACCGAGAAGGGGGATTTTCCCACCAAGAAATGGGATTTTCCCCACCAAAAAGGGAGATTTTCCCACCAAAAAGGGAGATTTTCCCACCAAGAAATGGGATTTTCCCACCAAGAAATGGGATTTTCCCACCAAGAAGGGGGATGTTCCCACCAAGAAGGGGGATGTTCCCACCAAGAAGGGAGATTTGGGCCCGGGGTGGGAATTCCAACCCAGAGGACGCAGCTGGATTTTAATTCCCAAATTCCTCCCTGCCATCCCCGGAGCCAAGGAAGGCTCAGAGCAGGAGAGATCCCAGCCTGGGAATGGTTGATGTCCCTGGAAGGGAAAGCCGGGCGGGATGTGAGGGCAAAGCCAAAGCAAATATTTGCCCCGCGGTGTCCTGAGCCGTAAAAACGGCCCCCGGGGATAAACGGGATTAAACGATCACCGGGCGGCTTTGGAGAGGAGATAATTCCACAAAAACCCGCTTGGCAAGGTCACCCACACGCCCAGAGAGTGAAACAGCCCCTGGTTTAAACAGCTGAGCCGAATTTTATTGACATTTCCCCCCTTTGGTTCCTTCCCTCGGCCGCTCTGAGAGAGCCAGAGGTGGAATTGTGGCTGGTCTGCTCTTCCCAAAGGGAAATTCCACGGCACCAAAGGATCCTGAGGCCTCAGAGCAGCAAAAACCAGCTCAGGGAAGATCCCAGAACCATCAAATTCGGGAACAGCCTCTGGGATTATCCAGTCCCACCTCCCACCATCGATCCATAACCGAGTTTCAACAGCCCCGGAATTGTTTCGAGGACAAAGGTTCAGTTTTGGGGGATTTGGGATTTTGGGCTCGGCAGGAGCTGCCTGGTCCCATCCGAGGCCTCTTCCCGAGCCCAGCGGGACTTGATTTAAAACATGTTTTATTTAAAACACGTCTCGTTCCTCATCCCAAGGGCTGAAACGGGGAGGATTCAAAGAGGGAGAATTCCAGCAGCAGGAAAATGGGAAGGAGGGACACGGACACAAACCCAGGGGATGTTCCGGGCAGCAGCAGCTCCAGGAATCCCGGGCTGGGAAGAGCCCAGGAGAACAAGGAATCCTCGGCTGCCTCCAGCTGCACCCTGGGATTTCCCCGGGAGATTCTGTTCCTGGGGGACAGGAGGGAGCGGGGTGACCCCAACCCTGCAGCCCCTGGGGGCTGAGCCCAGCCAGGATTTGGGGGCGAGGCCCTGAGGGGGGGCTGGAAGGGCAGGACGGGCTCCAGGAGCCATTTCTCACTGGAGAATCTTCATTTTTTTTTGGGATTTGAGCTCTTCATCCTCCCCAGAACCTCAAAGGGGTTTGACTGCCGGGAATTTTTGCCACTGGAGCTGGTGACTCCAATCCCACCAGACACCGGCGACCTTTCCCTCTGGGTGCTGGGAACAACGGAAATATTTTCATTTCCTTCTCTGCCCTCCCTTTTCCTCCCGTTATCCATGCCCACATCCACTCCTTCCAGTCCTCCCTGAGAGCCAGGAGAGCCCCGGGATGAGCGGGAGCCTCCGGATGTGGCAGAGCAGCGTCCCAGGCTGAGGGAGATGGAAAAACCCCAAGAGTTGGCCTTGGGAATGAAGAATTTGGGTGCCCCGAGCCAAGCCCGGCTTCCCTGGAGGGAAAGGGGCTGAGGAGAAGGTGGGAATGCTGGGAATGTTGGGAATGCTGCAGGAGGAGGGGTTTTGAGGAAGCAGCTCCTCCATTCCCGTTAATCACGGCCCCGGGAATGGGGGGGGCTGGGAGGGACCTCTGGAGATCGTCCATAAAGGTCCGGGGAGTTCTCTCGGATTTGGGAGGTTTGAGTGAGGGATGAGCGTGGCAGAATTCCCGGGGGATGCACACGGGGAGCTCCGAGAAGCCCAAAATCCCCGGACACTCCTTGTGCCTCTTTTCCAAGTCCAAATGCAGGCTGGAATTCCAGAGGGAGAAACCTGGAATTCCAGGAGGAGATCCCTCCATCCCCACAGGCTGGAATTCCAGGAGGAGATCCCTCCATCCCCATCATCTGGAATTCCAGGAGGAGATCCCTCCATCCTCACAGGCTCCATCTGCAGCCCAACCCCGGCCTGTTTTTGGGGCACTGCCCCCATTCCAGCATCATTCCAACATTCCAACACTGCGACATTCCAACACTCCGACTCTCCGACATTCCCACACTCCGACATTCCCGGCCCCGCGCGTGGATCCCGCCCATGGCCACGGGAGCTCTGCCCGGGAGCTGCAGCCAGACAGACCCAAAATCGCCCCAAAGAAGCCCCGGCTCAGGCAGGATCCACCCCGGAGCAGNTGGAAAGAATGGAAAGGATGGAAAAGATGGAAAAGATGAAGAGGATGGGGATGGGATGGGATAGGTTTGGGTGGGATGGGATGGATGGGATGGGATTGGATGGGATTGATGGGATGGGAGGGACCCTACAGCCCATCCAGGGCCACCCCTGCAGTGTCACCTCCCACTGCCCCCGGCTGCTCCCAGCCCTGTCCAGTCTGGCCTGGGACACTCCCAGGGCTGGAAAATCCACAGCTTTTCCGGGAATTCTGTGCCCGCCCTGCCGGGGAAGACAAACCCCCTCACCAGGTGGGTGTGGGGTCCCTGCAGGTGACCCCAAAAGGAGCTCAGCACCCCATCCCTGCTCCCACGGCATCAAAACCTCCCTCCCTCAAACCCTTCCCGACCTCAGCGCGCCGCAATCCCCCCAACCCAACTCCGCCCAAAAAACCAAAAATCCCAAAAAGAAACGATTCCGACTCACCCTCGCAGCGAGTCCTGACCCCTTCTCCTGACTCTGCTCGGGGCTCTGTCCTCGTAGGCGGCGAATCTGTCCGTCTGCAGGTCCCCCTGGTACTGTCCCCGCGCCGGGCTCAGGGCCAGCACGGCCGCGCAGCCCAGCAGGAGCCGGGCCAGCCCCCGAGCCCCCATGGCGGCCCCAAAACCCCCCGAGATCCGGCCCGAGGAGGAGATGGACGGACGGATGGATTTTGGGAGCAGAACCCTCCCCGTGAGTGCCAAGGAGACGTCCTGGAGTTCCCTTTCTGGAAAGAAAAGAAGGGGAGAAACGAGAGGTTTTTCTTGGGTTTTTAAGGAGTTCTTTGGGGTTTTTAAAGCGGGTTTTTTGGGGGGTTTAAGGAGTTTCTTGGTTTTTAAGGAGGTTTTTTGGGGAGGTTTTAAGGAGTTCTTTGGGTTTTTAAGGATTTTTTTTGTTTTTAAGGAGTTTCTCGTTTTTTTAAGGAGTTCTTTGGGTTTTTAAGGAGTTTTTTTGGTTTTTAGGGAGTTTTTTTTTGTTTTTTAAGGAGTTTTTCTGGGTTTTTAAAGAGGGGGTTTTTTGTGGGGGTTTTAAGGAGTTTTTTTTGGTTTTAAGGAGGGTTTTATTTTGGTTTTAAGGAGGGTTTTATTTTGGTTTTAAGTCACTGCTCAGCCCCTCCTGGAGCGGATCCAGGGGGTCCGACAGTCCCACCCCGTGTTCCCACCGCCAGCCCCCACCACTGAGGCGCCAAAATCTTTCTTTTCCCAAGAGCTGGAAACCAGGAGATGCCCAAGAGCTGCGGATCCCCTGACGGAGGAACAAAAGGACCCCCAAAGTCCCTCCAGGAGAGAGGAGAAGGTCCGGGAAGAGCAGCCCCTGCCCGGGGCCCGTCACCCCACAGCTCCGCTCCGCTCCCCGCAATTCCAGGAGACGCCGGAAAAACCTCCCGGCCCGTCCACGGGGACAGGGGACAACCTGGGCTGGCACGGGGACAGCCCCTGGCCTGGCACTGACACCCCTGGGGGACACTGGGGGGTCCCGGGGGTGGCCCCCGGCAGGGGCTGGGGGGTCTCAGGGGGATGAGGAAAAGGCTGGGATCGGCGGGGAGGAGACGAGAAATCCCAAGGGAAAGGCTCTAAAAAGGATTCTAGTATGAGAAATCCCAATTTAAAGGTTCTAAAAAGGATCCCGAGGTGAGAAATCCCAAGGGAAAGGCTCTAAAAAAGATCTCAGGATGAGAAATCCAAAGGGAAAGGTTTTAAAAGGATCCCGAGGTGAGAAATCCCAAGGGAAAGGCTCTAAAGAGGATCCCAGGATGAGAAATCCCAAGTTAAAGGCTCTTAAAAGGAGGAATCCCAAGGGAAAGGTTCTAAAAAGGATCCCAAGATAAGAAATCCCAAGGGAAAGGCTCTAAAAAAGATCTCAGGATGAGAAATCTGAAGGGAAAGGTTCTAAAGAGGATCCCGAGATAAGAAATCCCAATTTAAAGGCTCTAAAAAGGATCCCGGGATGAGAAATCCCAAGGAAAAGGCTCTAAAAAGGATCCCGAGGTGAGAAATCCCAATTTAAAGCCTCTTAAAAGGATAAATCCCAATTTAAAGGTTCTAAAAAGGATCTTGAGATGAGAAATTCCAAGGGAAAGGCTCGAAAAAGGTGAGAAAACACAATTTAAAGGCTCTAAAAAGGAGGAATCCCAAGGGAAAGGCTCTAAAAAGGATCCCAGGATGAGAAATCCCAATTGAAAGGCTCTAAAAAGGATCCCAGGATGAGAAATCCCAAGTTAAAGGCTCTAAAAAGGAGGAATCCCGAGGGAAAGGTTCTAAAAAGGATCTCAGGATGAGAAATCCCAAGTTAAAGGCTCTAAAAAGGAGGAATCCCAAGGGAAAGGTTCTAAAAAGGATCTCAGGATGAGAAATCTCAATTTAAAGGCTCTAAAAAGGCTCCCGAGATGAGAAATCTAAAAACGATCCCCTCCCCGTCCCCAGGGTCACCACCCCCAAATCCCGGCGCTCTGCCCGTGGGGAGCCCATCCTTCCTCCTCCTCCTCCTCCTCCCTGCAGGAACCCCGATTCCCCCCAGGGAGGAGAGCTGCTTTTTGGGGGTTTTGACACCTCCCGCTTCACGGGCACCCTGAACTGGGTGCCGGTCACCCAGCAGGGCTACTGGCAGATCCAGCTGGACAAGTGAGTGGAGCTGGGCAGGGAGGGAGGGCAGGGCTGTGCTGGCAGAGCAGGACAAACCCTTCCTGCTGCTCCTTGACCCCTCTCTCAGCATCCAGCTGGGTGGGACGGTGACCTTCTGTGCCAACGGCTGCCAGGCCATCGTGGA
>VZDJ01000014.1:1053534-1081912 GCA_008694505.1 Cyanoderma ruficeps
CCCTGGAATCCCCAGGGATGGGAATTGCCCCTGGAATCCCCAGGGATGGGAATTGTCCCTGGAATCCCCAGGGATGGGAATTGCCCCTGGAATCCCCAGGGATGGGAATTGTCCCTGGAATCCCCAGGGATGGGAATTTTCCCTGGAATCCCCAGGGATGGGAATTGTCCCTGGAATCCCCAGGGATGGGAATTTTCCCTGGAATCCCCAGGGATGGGAATTGCCCCTGGAATACCAGGCAGTGGCTGTCGCCTGCTGGGATGACCCAAATCAGCTCCTGCACCTTGTCCAGACACCCTTAAAGTGGACCAAAAAAAAATCCTGAATGCAAAAAAACATCCCAAGGGATCCCTGTGGCAACCTCAGCCTCCCTGGGAATCCATTCCAGCACCTCACTGCCCTCCCAGGGAGGAATTCCTGGCTCTGCCTTCACCGGGATGAGAACCTGCCAACCCCATCCCGAGGTTTTTTGGGTTCAGACAGGACCAGGTCAGACCTCGGGGAGCTGTGAGCGACCTCAGGGCTGAGGCAAAGATCCAAGAGAATTCCCTAAACCCTCCCTGCCTCCCGCAATCCCCCGGGGCTGCAGAAAGTCCCGGATTTGACGAACTCCCCTCCAGGGACGCGGGGTTGGGACGGAGGTGTCACCAAGCCCCGGGCCGGTCCCAGGTCCCCGCCGAGCCCCGGGGAACATTTCCAGCCTCCCGAGCTTGTGACCGCGCTTGCAACATTCCTTTTGTTTTCTAGGAATTCGACTCCACCAAGGAGGGAAACCACAGGGAAATTGTTTCAGTGTGTGGATTGGGGAGAGGCGGGATGGGGCCGGGGGATGATGTATCACACACGGCCCCGCAGCCAAAGGCTTTAAAAAAACACCCTTCGCTTTAAAGCCGAAAAAAAGTCCCTTTTTCCCCCTCTTTGGCTTGGCAGGGGCTGAGCCCAGGCAAGGGGAGATCAAAGCCAGGCGAGGCTGCTGCGAAAAATCAAGCCCTGGACATTTATTAAGATTTTATTCATTTAAAAAAAAAAAAAAAAAGCGCCCCGCTCTGAGCGCGGTGGGATTTCGCGGTGGAACTTTTGACACGGGAGCCGCCTGATTTAGAAGGAAAATCGCCTCTTTCTCCCGGCAGCCGTAAGGCGATCCCTCCGTTTCCTGTGAAATTCCAAGCGGGGATACACAAACACCTTTCTTGGTCGCCCTCAGGTGGGCGGGAGGCACATCCCGCCCTTGTTCCCGGAGCTGGGGAGTGTCCCCAGGCAGGTGTGACTGTCCCCAGCACATCCGTCTGCTCCAGCCCCACCTCACTCCCTTCTGCCCTCGGTTAAATTCCGAGTTTTCCCGTTTTTCCAACCTTTTTTTTTTTATTATTTTTCTCCCCTTTGTGAGCTCTGCAGCGCAGGAGTTTAACTTGGCAGAGGGGCTGGAACAGATGGAGAGCCCTGGCCCAGCTCCCCAGATCCCAGGAACTCCTGCTCGGAGCCGTGGGCAGGATTTCCAGCCACTCACTGCCTGGATCTGCCAAGGCAGAGCCCCCCCCAAAAAAAAAACCCCAAAAAAATCCACTTTCAGGTAGAGGAGCTGGAATTTTCTTTAGGACGAGCGACCACATGGACACTCCCCACCCTGTGCAAGGTGAGAATTCCACGTGAGCTGACCCCAGGGGGAAACAGGAGGGGAATTTTAGGGAGAGCTGGAATATTGATAATCTACAATTCCCTCCATTTGGGAAGCCCAGGGGTGGTGAATCCACACCGGATTCTCCTGAAGGTGAGGACGGGGCAGAGCTCTGCCCTTGCCTTCCAAGCCGTGAGCAGGCACAGGTTGGAGCCATTCCTGATGGAAAAAAAATAAATAAAATCTTTCTTTCGTCTCCCAGCACCAAGAGAGGAGGAAAAACCAGCCCCAGCCCAGAGCATCAGGTGGCACAAGGAGCAAAGGAATGAATCCACAAGGATTGGGGAGATCCAGAGGGAAGGGATGACACCCCAGGGTTACTCACCCTCGGCTGAGCAGGGCTCTGTGGTGGAGTAAAAATGGGGGAAAAAGGAAAAAACATCGGAGCAAACCTTGTTTGGTGTGTGTGGAGAGCCCTTCCTTTGAAAAGCAGCTGGGGTCCCAGCTCAGGGATTCTGGGAGGAAGAGGGAGGTGGAAACAGAGAGACCAGAGGTGCTGGATTCTCTGGCTGAATCAGGAATTCAGGCAGGAAAAGAAACAAGGAAACAGAGAGAGAAGGGGTACTGGATTCTCCAGCTGAATCAGGAATTCAGGTAGGAAGAGAAACAAGAAAACAGAGAGACAAAAGCTGCTGGATGCTCCAGGTGAATCGGGAATTCAGGGAGGAAGAGGAAACAAGGAAACAGAGAGAGAAGAGGTGCTGGATTTTCCAGGTGAATCAGGAATTCAGGCAGGAAGAGGAACAAGGAATCAGAGAGACCAGAGGTGCTGGATTCTCCAGCTGAATCAGGAATTCAGGCAGGAAGAGGAACAAGGAATCAGAGAGACCAGAGGTGCTGGATGCTCCGGCTGAATCAGAGAAAGCTGATGGATTTCAGCAGGACGGGAGAACGGCCGTGACCAGCGGCTGAGGAGCTGCTGACAGGGGGATGATCCAGTGAAAATCCGTGTCCTGACAGGGCTCCTGAGGTCTGGATCAGCCCAATTCCCTCAGCTTCTCCTCATGGGACAGGGTTTCCATCCCTCTGGCCATCGTGGCCACGCAGAGCTGAGGGTGTCCCACGACTGGATGAGATTTAAGGTGCCCTCAAACCCAAACCACCCTGGAATTCCAGCTCAAAGGGGCCATTTAATGGTCCTTGTGGGTCCCTTCCAACCCGGAATATTCCGTGATCCCAGGGTTCACCAGCCGGCTGAGCATCACCATCAGGTGGGTGGATCCTCTTTAGCTCTTCCCCAAGTGTGGATCTGATCCTGCTCCAAGGCTTTGGTTTGCTCCTGGTGCAGGATCAGCTGGGAAATTCAGAAGGAATCTGTGTGCAGCAATCCCTGGGATGTGCCGATCCGGAGGGGTTGGGATTGATCCCGAAGGTCCCTTCCAAACCCTTCTGGGAGTCTGGGATTCCACGATTCCTGCCGTTCCAGGGGGTCGCTGCAGCCCCCTGGCACACAGCAGAGCCTTTGTGTCTGAGCTGCTTGGCCAAGACCCCTCCACGTCCCCCCCGGGGATGTTGCATCATTATTTTGTTGCCTTGCAGGCGTTATTCATATTCCAAGGTCTGGGGAAGGAGATTTTCCTTCGGAATCCTTTGGCTCTGCCCCGTCGGGGTCGGAATCAGCCCCTCAGTGATGTCACCCTTGGCCAGGACACCCCCAGTGTCCCCAGCCCGTCCTGCAGGGTCCTTTTCCCAGCTCTGGGTAACGAGGGAACAAACCCAGAACCAGCAGAAAAAAAAATCTCTTTCCTTCGAATATTTACAGATTGGAGAGGGAACAGCTCAGCTCTGCCTGCCCTGCGAGGTGTAAACTCTTTTTTTCTCTGGCTCCCCGTCCGCCCTGTGCCAGCCAGGAGCAGATTGCCCTCGGTGCCAACACCTCCAGGAGTCATTCCCGGGAAAAAGCAGCTCCTGGCTGGCGGCTGGCACGGAGCAGGAGGTGGATTTGGCCAGGACACCCCCAGTGTCCCCAGCCCGTCCTGCAGGGTCCCTTTCCCAGCTCTGGGTAACGAGGGAACAAACCCAGAACCAGCAGAAAAAAAAAATCTCTTTCCTTCGAATATTTACAGATTGGAGAGGGAACAGCTCAGCTCTGCCTGCCCTGCGAGGTGTAAACTCTTTTTTCCTCCAGCTCCCCCTGTGCCCTGTGCCAGCCAGGAGCAGATTCCCCTCGGTGCCAACACCTCCAGGAGTCATTCCCGGGAAAAAGCAGCTCCTGGCTGGCGGCTGGCACGGAGCAGGAGGCGGATTTGGCCTCTCAGGGCTGTTGGGAGGAGGAGAAATCCTGCCAGGAAAGGTGCTGGTGTTCCTTGGCTCCCACCGATCCTTATTTTTGGGACGCGTTCAAGGCGTTCCCCCAAGGGGAGGAATGAAAAGGCTGAAGGAACAGAGTGGCCAGCAAATCCCACACCGAATATCCACTGTTTAATTATCAATAAGAATTAATTACAGGCTGCACGGCCTGTGCTGTTCCTAAACTGTCCTGGAGGGACGGGACACAGGGAATGGGACACATGAGATGGGATTTGGGAAGGAATTTTTTTCCCTGTGAGGGTGGGGATGCCCTGGAATGGAATTCCCAGAGGAGCTGTGGCTGCCCCTGGATCCCTGGAAGTGTCCAAGGCCAAGGGCTTGGAGCAACAAAACAAAAAATGTCCAGGTGCTGCTGGGAACATTTGCAGACCCCAAACTGGACGGGTTTTCCACAGGGATAAGGACAGGGCCGTCAGAGGGAAGGAGCTGAAGCCCCAGAAGTTGTAAAACAGCTCCAGGAACATTTGCAGACCCCAAACTGGACGGGTTTTCCACAGGGATAAGGACAGAGCTGAAGCCCCAGAATTTGTAAAACAGCTCCAGGAGGGATCAAAGGCCTGGAGAAAGTCCCTGGTCCCAGGGCTGGCGAAGCTGAGGGAGCCACTTTATCAAAACTAAAGGAAGTCTGAGGGATAACCTGACTGCCAGGCATGGATATCACCGGAGAAGGAGGATGTGGGATAGGGAAAAAAACCCCTTTATCACTGGGGAAAAACCCCCCACGATCAGCTGGATGCCAAATCCAAGGATTCCAAGTGAGAAATGAGGAGGGAAGTTTGGACAGCACCTGGTGTGTGGAAGGTGTCCTGGAATGGGAGCAGCTTGGAGGGCAATTCCAACCTAACCCAGGCTGGGATTTCCCGGGAGAGGCCCAGGAAATCCTGGATCCCCAGTCCTCGGTGTCCTGGGCACTCCCTGGACGTCCTGCAGGAGGAGAGGGGCCGCTCAGAGGGAGGGAATGGGCTCAGGACCAGGAAAAACGGGTGAGACTCAGTAATCTGTGGGATCTCTGAGGTCACTCCCCATGACGTAACGTCCCTCCTCTGGAGCTGTGTCACCCCGCAGGTGTCACCACACCTGCTCACCGGGCAGGGAATGGTTCCCAGCCCTCCCCCGTCCTCCCCGGGGCTGTTCACCCACGTGGAAACAACAACAACCACAGCTCTGCCAATTCCAGTTAAAAATATCCCAATTACCCATTTCCCCCCCGAGACTCCTCCTCTGAGCTTTCTTTCCCGGGGCATTCCTGCCCAAACCTGAATTCAAACTCCACCACCCAGCTCCCCACGGCCGCTCCTTGAGCCCAAATTTCTCTGGCCAGGCCAGGACAAATCCCAGACCTGGCCCTTCTCCTTTCCTGGGGAGTCTCCAGGGAGCTCCACGCCGATTTCCAGGATAATCTCCTCATTTAAGGAATGCCTGTGGGTGCTGCAGACCCCAGAAGGGGAGTTGGGGGGTCTCTCCGAGCTTCCCCGGGTGAGGCAGGATGGCTCCAAACCCTCAGGAACATCCAGGGAACATCCTCAATCCACCACCCCAACACACACGCTCTACAATGAGCCACGTGGAACAACTTTCTCCTCTTTTTCCACTCCAGAATTTTCCTTTTTTTATTTTTCTTTTTCCTTTTGCCTTTCCCCCTTCCCCATCTCCCACATTCCCAGGGCGGCTCCCGCAGGATTTGTGCCTCTCCCGGTGTGTGCAGGTTTCCTGGTGCTGCTCACAGGAGACATGAGTTCATCCAGGCTCCTTCCTAATCATTCCCAGGCATGGAAAAAACCCCCTCACACCCCCGAGGAGAACATAAACACGGACGGGATGTGCACAGCTTATGGAGACGGGACTATGGGAAACACATGGTTCCAGTTTAATAAAACTCTTACATTTCCAGGGCCTTTTTTTTTTTTTCTTTTTCTTTTTCTTTTCTTTTTCTTTTTTTTTGCCTTTTTTTTCCCCCCCCATTTTATGGCTTGTTACAGAGCTGGGAACAGCAGGGTTGGTTTTGTTGTTCTTGTTGTGTTTTATGAGGACAATGCCTTGTCCAGAGCTCCAGACATCAGATTATTTTTTTTTTTTTTGGTGGGGGGAGAAGATAAAGCTTCTGGCAAAAGCTCTTGGCTCCTGCCCAGGTCTCCTTTAACTCCTTCTGGGAATGCTCAGGGTCTGACAGCCGGGGATGGGCCACAATGGGGTGGTCAAGAAGCCCCAGATGCTCGGAAATATTTGATCTAATCTCGCTCCTTAACCCGTTTCAGCCCCTCAGTCGGATTCCTCCCTGCTGGCTTTGTGGGGTTTTTTTTTCCAGAGGGGTTTGGGGTGCAGGGAAGGAGTTTGGCTGGCTGGGGCAGAGGAGGGGGATGTGGGGCACAAAGGCAGATTTGGGTCATAAATCACAGGATCCCGGGATGGTTTGGGTGGGAAGGACCTGAAGGATTATCCAGTCCCACCCCAGAGATTCCTGAGCATCCCTGTTCCCGTTCCTGCCTGGATTCCAGCTGCTTGCTGAAGGGAACGAGGGAAGGAAGGAGGAAAATCCGACCCCAGGGCTTTGTTCCTCCCTCACAGCACAGGCTGGATCCACTTTTCCAGCCACTCCTCTCTCTGTCCTTGTTCCCCAAGGAAAGGAATCGAATGAACCCCGGGGTCTGAATCCTTCCCAGAGGGAGGATGGAACCTGGGCCAACGGAGGGAGAATATCCCAGCACCTGGAAAATCCTTGGAGATTTCTGCTCGCTGCCATCCCACGGAGGAACTTCCGCCAGACCTTTGGCCCCCACCAAAGGTGGTTTTTTCTGCTCCTGTCACAGGGAGTGGGGGAGTGACTCTGCTCGTTTTCCCCATCATTACAAAGAAGAGCTCCGGAACAAACCCCAAGGGAGGGGAAAAGGGGGAGAAATCCCACAAGGAACACTGCTAACGCCGCAGGAGCTGGAGGAGGACTCAGATCCCATCCCAGCTCTGCCGATTCCCTCAGGATTTTCCTGTCCTGCAGCACCTCCAGCTCTGTGGGATGTCCAGCCCTGTGCTCCTCACCCACCCCAGCCCCTCTCCCCTCCCGTGCTGGACACCGCCGTGTTTATTTTTGCGTTAACTAGAAAAATCCCTTTTTTTATTGCCGGCTGCAGGGGGAAAAAGATGGTGGGACGAGAGGGAAAGGGAATAAAAGGGAGGGAAATGAGGGGCGGGGGGGGCTCCAAACCCCCAAACCCCCAAAGTCCCAAACTCCCACCCAGACACTGAGAGCTGCGGTGCCACAGCAGCATCCCAAAGCTCAGGGAAAGAGGGAAAAGCAGGGAGACGGGGCTGCTCCCGCTCTCAGCAGAGCAGGAGGCTCCTGCCCCGCTTCCTGGAACATTCCTGGAAACTGAGGAGCGCGGAGGTGCCGCTCTCCAGAGCCCGGCACGTTCCATGTGCGGAGCTGCCCCGGCGCTGAGCTCAGGGCTCCGCTCCTCTC
This sequence comes from Cyanoderma ruficeps, assembly GCA_008694505.1. NCBI lineage: Eukaryota > Metazoa > Chordata > Aves > Passeriformes > Timaliidae > Cyanoderma > Cyanoderma ruficeps. Next base: position 1,060,974 of record VZDJ01000014.1, read on the forward strand.
CCAGCCCAGGATGGATTCCAAGGCTTTGGATGCTTCCCCCGCCTTTGGATGCGCCGGAGTCGGGCTCAGCTCTGCTCCCTCCCCTGCTCGGGGTGGAACGCAGGAATCCTGCTGGATTCGACGGGGCAGGCAAAGAGGGACGAGGGATGGAGGGGCAGGACACGGGGAATGGTTTTCCAGGCAGGGATAAATGGGATGTTGGGAAGGAATTCCTGGCTGGGAGGGTGGGGAGGGGTTGGGATGGAATTCCCAGAGGAGCTGTGGCTGCCCCTGGAGGTGTCCAAGGACACCGGAGCAGCCCGGGACAGTGGAAGGTGTCCCTGCCATGCACTGGATGCTCCTTCGGGATCCTTCCCAACCCAACCCATTCCATGATAAATCGGGAATGTGAAAAAACACGACAAACACAAACCACAGCCCGACACAAAGGGATGGTGAAAGGGTCACTGGGATGCCGGGAGAGGGAGCTGGGACAACCAGAGCGCCGCAGGGATCCGAGCAGCTCCAGAATTTCAGGTTCACAGGCGATAGAGCAATCCAAATCCAGTTGGGTTCAGCGACTGGCTTGGAAACCTCCCAGGAATCTCTGGTTTCAGGCAAGCTGGAAACAAAACAAACTATTCGGATGGTATTCAGCCTCCGTGTTCAGACAGAGCTCAGCAGCCAGGGAGCCTGAACTTGCTGTTTTCGTAGCAGTTTTTCACAGCCCAAGGACGCCGTGTTTCTGCTCAAAGCCCATCCCGGGTTTTGGACTCTTTCTTGTGAGGCCAATTCTCCATCCCAGCTCCCGTGCCCGGGCCGGGTCATTCCCTGAGGGAGAGGCCGGGCTCAGGCTGGGGATGGCACTGGGGACACAAACTGACACCCCTCGGAGGGACAGCAGGGACACGGGGCAGCTGGAGCCCAGCAGCACTGGGAAAATCCTGCCCACTGCCAGGAACCTCCCGTGAGGGAGAACCATTCCCTGGGATCCACCCAGGATCCATTCCCTGAGATTCATCCAGGATCCATTCCCTGAGATCCATCCAGGATCCATTCCCTGAGATCCATCCAGGATCCATTCCCTCAGATCCATCCAGGATCCATTCCCTGGGATCCATCCAGGCTCCATTCCCTGGGTCCTGTCCCTGCTCCCACAGGGCAGAGGCCGGTGCCTTCCTCAGGAGGAAGAGGATGGACAGCAGTCCCCTTGGTCCCGGCCACCCCCCGGCTGCTGCCACTGTCCCTCTCTGTCCCCACGCAGGACTTTGGGAAGGCTCTCCATCCATCGCCTTTCCCCGCCCAGAGCACTGCCCTGAGTTATTTAATTAACCAGAGTTTTAATTTGGGACCAGCTCAGCACCCGCCAGGGCTGCCCCATCCAACCTCCCCAGCTCCTCCTCACACNGACATGTCCAGCCAGTCCAAACAGACGTGGAAATGGTGCTCCCAAGAGGCTGGGAGGAGACACGCCTTGGGAATGTGTCTGAGCAAGGCTCAGGCTGGGATAAATCGGGATAAATCGGGATAAATCGGGATAAATCGGGATAAATTGGGCACCTTAGCAAAAGGCTGATGAAGGGAATTCTTGGCTCACACCTGAGGAGTTTTTTCCACAGTTTGTCGCCGGCACCACCAACACGTGGAGGGTGGGAAACGTGTCCAATATCTGAAACAAATCTGCATTGCTGTTACACGGTTCTGCTTTGGGGGAACCCTTCAATCACCTCCAGCGAGGGAGGCTTGAATTCAGCTTCTTTATCCAGCTCCCCTCAGCCACGGAGAACTCTTCCAAGCGGGGTCCGGGTCCGTCAGGAGGGAGAACTCACACCGGAGGAAGCTGTTTGGAGAAAAACACAAGAGCTATAACAGTCCTGGAAATTCTGAAATGCAACCACCACCCACACATGCACAGATGGACACACACCGAGAACCTCCAAAGCAGAGGAAAATCGAGATGTTTTAGAAATAGCGTTGACATTTAGAATCTCAGAATGGTTTGGGTTGGAAATGCCTTCAAGATTATCCCATTTTACCCCCCTGCCGTGGGCAGGGACACCTTCCTCTGTCCCAGGTTGTTCCAAGCCCTGTCCAACCTTGGGCACTTCCAGGGATGGGGCAGCCACAGTTTTTCTGGGCAACTCCCCTCAGCGTCCTCCGCAAAAACAGGATTTTGTTTGAAGCTGGTAAAAAAAAAAAAAAAATAAATAAAGAAGAAATAAAAAGGAGAGATCTGAAAACCCCAAAGTTACAGGTGGACAAAACTGATGAGACCGAAATCCACCGAGATCCTCCCGCTGATGGGGAATAGATGCCATGGAGGAAGTGCAGCCAGAGAGATGGAAAAGGTCCTTTCCCCGGTGCCTCATTCCCTGGAGCTCCAGAAAGAGTTAAATCCATTCAGGGACTCTTGGAATGGGTTCACTATTCCCTCACAAAACGAGGCCCAGCCTCATCCTGTGTCCCAGTCGTGTTTGCACCTCTGAACTGACTGAAAGATGCCACCAAAAACCACTCCGGGGTTATTTTCCGAGCTCTCAGCTCAGAGATCTTCACTAACGGTGGAAACTCCACAGAAATTCCTTACTGGCACCACTCCAAACCCAGCCAGATCTGAGCTCGGGCACTGAAGGTTGTGACCCCCTCCAAAAGAAATTCCCATCTCCAGGAGGCTCTAAATGAACCAAATTTCAGGATGCCTCCTGCACGTCCCCGCTGCAAGAGGAACATCTGTTTCCTATGGAGTGGGGAGATATCCTCTGATTTAATCAGGTCGGGGAGATTAGAAGGATAATGGGAGACATTTGCAAATTCCAAGTTTCCTAAAACTTTTCACATCAGGGAAGCCTGAAGGGAAAGGGTTGAACGCAGTGCTGCAGTAAAAGTGGGCTGAGCAAAGCTCATCAGGGATGACAGGAAAGCAGGGATAATTTACATATCTCTAATCAGCTGGAGAACACTGCAAAATCCAGGACACCAAACTGAGTTTGACCCAGAGCTCCTGCACGAGGAGAGGTGAGCTCAGGTGTCACTCCAAGCCTCGGGTGAGCTCCTGACACGGAGGGAAGAACCAGAGGTGGGAGACTTGTCCCAGATTTGTGCAGCTTCCAGCAGGAAACAACCACAGATTCCAGCAGGAAACAACCACAGATTCCAGCAGGAAACAACCACAGATTCCAGCAGGAATTAGCAACAGATTCCAGGAGGAAATAACAAGATTCCGCCAGGAAACAATCACAGATTCCAGCAGGAATTCAGGCTCCATTTGGAATGACCTGCCCAGACCAGAGCTGGGTGTTATCAACTCTTTCTCTCCCATTCCAGAGACTCCCCCACAGGTGAAATTGCTCCTGAAGAGTTGTTATAGCTCTGCTTGTTCCCTGGGGGAATGTCCTGTGTCCTTCCCATCCATCTCCCCTGTTCTTCCCTATTCTCCCAAGCCAGTGAGGTAATTCTGCACGAGAAGGAGAAGCCTGGGTGGAAACCTCCGGGATGTGGCATCGTTCCTGCTGCTGCTGGACACTGGTGGGATCTCCTGGAGCATTCCATGTGGTGGGGAAGACACTGGATGTGTGTTCCAATTCAGCCTAAACATCCAACCCAGGTTAAACCAGACCCGTGGCTCCGTGAACCTCCTTTGGAGAGGGTTGGGGAGTTCTGGTGCCTCAAGCGAGCGGCTCCAGGTGGGACAAGCTCCCCAAAACACCCCAAAACGAGCCAAATCCCAAAAACATCCATCCCCATCGAGGCTGGGGGCAAAGTCCCCCGATGGAACCAACGTGGTGGCTTCGATTCCAAAAGGAAAAATACGGCCCTGAAGCCACCCAGCCCTTCTGCTCCTTTTGGGCCTGACCCAAACCTGCACCTCCCCTCCCCCTGCATTTCCCCCCGACACACCTTTCCTTCCACTGGAACATAACCCCAAATAAGATGTTGGCCTGGCATGAAAGGGAAATGTATAAATATTTTTAAAAAGAGAAGAATTCCTGCCTCTCCACCAGTTTGCTCCAACTAATAGGTTTCAGATGTCTCACATACTTCATTCATTCAGCCCCATTCAGTCTCCTAGGAGCCCCCGCTGTATTTATTAAACACAGCAATTGTGGAATGTTCAGCACTTACAGAATCAAACACACCATTTTTTTCCCCCTTTTTTTCCCCCCCTCCCCCCAAAAAAAAGCATAATTAGAAAGCTTTGTGAGTGACCTAAAACCATCACCCTGGTTCTAATCCCAGCACCCACTCCAGCATCCTGGCCCCAAACCTCGTGCCATGGTTTAACCATTCCTGCCTGCCCGAGAACATTTTTTTTTTTTGGAGGGCAGGGGGGGAGTTTTCTCCTCAGCAGGATGATTTCCCCGCCGTGCTGGAGCACCTCCTGCTCTCCGTGTTGTTCCTGAACGTGTTCTTTTTGGACGCTTGGCTCTCACATCCAGCTTGTCTCCGCAGTCTCGGCAGCTCTTCCCGCTCCTGGAGGCGCGAGCCGAGGCTGGGATCCTGCAGGATGCCAGGGCTAATTTCAGCAGCACGGAGCTGGAGAACACGAGCTCTTTCCTAGAGGGATTCGAGTGGAAGCAGACAGGAGAGCAGAGCCATTTCTCATTCCAGAGCTGGCAGGGGGAGCCGAGGAGGATGTCTGGGCTGCACAGGCAGGACGTGGGGCTGGTTCCAGCGCCGGTGACCTGCCAGAGCTGGGGGACTGCTCCGGAGGGTTTGTTGGAGTCTGGCACTGGCTCAGGCCTTTTTTTGGGGGGAGAGACACATGAAAAGCAGAGCTGAGAGGGGACGTGAGGCCCTGAGCCTGGGCTGGGACCATCTGGCACGAGCCAGCGGCGGAGGAATGGCCTTTGCTTGAGGCCACAACCAGTTCATGCAGCTGCTGAGTCCTGTCGGTCTGGAGCACTCCAACAGGAGGTCACGGCCCCCAGCCAGCCTCCCCTGGGCCAGCAGCTCCATCCCCTGGGCCTCAAACTCCATCCCCTGGGCCAGCAGCTCCATCCCCTGGGCCAGCAGCTCCATCCCCTGGGCCTCAAACTCCATCCCCTGGGGGTCAAACTCCATCCCAGCCTCCCATGGACCACCAAGTCCAATCCAGCCTCCCCTGGGCCAGCAGTTCCATGCCAGGGCGGGAGCCCAGTCCAGCCCTGCACACCCACCCTGGGGCACACCGAGCTCTTCCCAAAGGTGTGGTGGTTGATTTTTTTCCCCCCTTTTTCAGCCCCCCTGCCCTCGTGGGAGACCCCTGGTTGATGGGAACGGGGCTGCTGTCACTGTTTCCACATTACTGCCCACTTCAAAGAGCCCTGAGTGAGTCTTGTCCCAGACATTCCCAGGGGAGCCGTGGGTTTCCAGGCAGGATCTCGGGTTATTGGTGCCGCTGCGGGAGGTTGTGCGGGAAGGGATGAATCCCCGTGGCTGTAAAACACCAAACGTGCCCCAGAGCCACTCCAGAGCCTCCCAAAGCCTCATTACAGCCCTGGGTAATTAAAGTTCAAGTTGTCACAGCCTCTGCCCGGGCACGAGGGCAGCTCCTCGCTCTGGCCACTCCCAGGGGTTCCCAGTTTTCCTCTGCTTTCGCCATCTCATTGTACAAGGAAAAACACCTCTGGAAAACCTGGTTCCTGGAATTTGCAAGTGCTCTGGCCAGGGAATGGTCACATTCCCAAGGCTGCCAGAGCTCCAGGAGCATTTGGACAAAGCTTCAGGCACAGGGTGGGATGGGGAGCACCTCCTGCTCTCTGGGGTGTCTGTGCAGGGCCAGGAGCTGGACTCTGATCCTTGTGGATCCCTCCCCCAGCTCAGGACATCCCACGGTTCTACAGTCCTGTGATTAATTAGCAATCCAGGTTAATTGTCGGTGGGGTCAGACCCTTCTAGAAGGATCATTTCTACTTGTGGAGTGTCTCCACACCCCCAGGAGCCCAGCTGGGACTGGGATATCCCAGGCAATGCCGGGTATCCCACTCTTCCATCATCATCCTCAGCCCCACCAGATCCCGTCTCCTCTCTCCGGGGCTTTCCAGGGATCTCCCGGGTGAAACCCAAGGCAACTCCTGCAGCTTGGTGGGAATGCCAAAACTCACACCAAACCCATCCCAAGCTTTAGGAAAGCCCAGGTTATCTCAGGGAACTGACTCTGGATCCAGGGACTGGGGACAGGAGCCCGTGGGGCAGCCCAGCCTTCCAGCTCCTCATTTCAGAGCTGCTCCATCTCCGACTGTTCCCGGATATTCCAGAGTCGCTCAGCCATGTGCTCGTGGCACAATTCCAGATTTCTGCAGAGATGCCCAGGCCGTGAGTACCCACCACTGCCCCAGTCCCGACATCTGACCATGCACTGGAAAAACCCCTGAGGAAGATCCCTGCCCATTCCTGAAACTCGGCGCCTCTGGGACAGCAATTCCTCCCATTCTCCCTGGGTTTCCAGCCCTTTTTTTGTGAGCTTGGCTGAGCATCTGCTGGTGATTAAGGGTTTTGTCATCTGGAAAGGGCTGACAATTACCTCCAATTATTCCAACTAGGTCAGGTTCTTCAACACGAGTTTATGTGATGACTCTTGGCCGGGATTTAGGATTTCAAACCCCACTGGAGAGCAGAATCCACCGCTCCTCTCTCACATTCAGGAAAGAATTCCTTCCATAAATAACAGCTCCTTGTCCCACGGGACCTGACCTGTGTGTCCCTGACCTCCTGTTGTTTCAGGACAACACCCCAGGAGCTGCACAGCAGGCCTGGTTCTCCAGGACTGGAAAAGGGAGTGAAGGGAATTTCAGGATGCTCCAGGAATTTTCAAGAAGGGTTTTCTCATCCAACTTTCCATGTCGAAATTTCCAACTTGCTTGGAAATGTCCTTTGGGGCCTCGGGTGGCAGGTGAGAGAGTGGGGACTGAGGTTTAAACCCTGGGTGGGCAAAGGATGCCTCATTCCTTTTCCTGGGATCTACTGGCTTTAATTTCCCACTGGAAACTTCTCATTTTGTGAGCAGCGACCATTTAACAGGGACTGCACTAAAGTCCTTTAGAGATTCCTGCCAACACAAACTCTTCCCGGGATCTTTGAACAGTTGTACTTGTCCAGTCCCACAGCAGACTGAGGCTGTCCCTCTTCCCCAGGGAAAGGATTTTTCCAGGTGTCCCTCAAAAGTTTGGAGCTTCTCCACGCTCCCAGTTCAAGACTCAACATGTCTGAAAAGCCTCCTCAGGAATCTCCTGCAGAGCAGGAAAGGTGCAGAGAACTGAGGACCCAAAATGATTTTTGCGGCTCTGCCCGTGCCAGGTGCTGTCCCTGTCACCCTGTCCCCCTGGCCAGCACAGGCACCCCGTGTTTTCCAGCAGGTTTCTGGCAGTACTTCCCACCGAGATTCCCCTGGACAGGAGCGTGTCCCACAGACCCCAGCCCAGAGCCCACCCCCAGGAGTGAGACGGTCCAAATGGGACAAACACAACTGGAAAATGTGCTGCTCTGCAAGGCCAGGGGATTCCAGCTCCTTCTCCCTAATTACGAGTGATTGCTTCTTGGCAAGGGCTCAACCTGCCAGAGCAGTGAGGTTTCACAAACATTCGCACAGGCATTAGATCATTGTTTGAAGGAGTTATTGGCAGCCCAAATCTGAAGTAAAAACAGAGTTTAAAGCAGACCATATTGACCAGGGTGAAAGCTGGCTGCTTTCATGTCTCCTGCTTGTCTCTGGACACCCAGGACCCCATTTGTTTCGTGTCACTCCCATCACCGTGGCATTCCTGGGGCTGGATGTCACCATTTTGGGGGGGGTTCTGACTTTGGAGGGGGTTCTGTCCTTGTTGGGAACGCAGGTTTACGGAATCAAGAACCCCAGGATGGTTTGGGTTGGAAGGGACCTTAAATCCCACCCAGTGCCACCCTTGCCATGGGCAGGGACACCTCCCGCTGTCCCAGGGTGCTCCAAATCCCAAAGTCCAACCTGCCAGGGGTCCAGGGGCAGCCACAGCTGCTCTGGGCACCCTGTGCCACGGCCTCACCACCCTCCCGGGGAGGAATTCCTTCCCAATGTCCCATCCAGCCCTGCCCTCTGGCAGTGGGAATCCATTCCCTGTGTCCTGTCCCTGCATCCCTTGTCCAAACTCCCTCTCCAACATTTATTTCCTTATATCCGAGGATCATCTTCCCGCTGTCACACACTGGGGACGAGGCCTTTTCCCTTTGTATTCCAGCAGAACCTTTCTGCTTTGCCCTCGTTGAATCCATCCTTGTCTCTGCTGGGCCAGCCTGACACCATGAGCTCTGGAGAGCTCTGCCACCCTCTCCCAAAACCTTTGGGAAAGCAGGTGGGAGCTGAAGCCCGAAGAACAAAGGGGAATTCTCAGGGAATCCTGCTGCAGAGGTGAGTCTGTGAGAGCCCCTGAGCTTGGATATGGATAAAAACACTCCAGGCTCTGGCAGCCAAGCAGGCAGGAGCTCCTCATGGAGCAGCTCCCACCCCGGAGGACACCCTGGCCTTCCACGTGTTCCTAAATTAGATCTCCTGAGTGCAGCAATGGATTTTTAAAGGGAGGTGAGCTTGTTAGTGCCCAGCACCATCCCTTAAACGGGAATCAGCAGTTTTGCTGCACTTTGGAGGGGCTGTAAAAGGGAAGGAGGGAAGGGGCAGCGTCAGGAAGCAGCAGAGCCCCTTCGCCTGGCACGGGAGGGGCACTCAGGAGCTCTGTAATTGTGAAATTCCCCAGTGCTGAGGTACAACAAGCCCCAGAACCAAACCCAGGAGCCTCGGGAAGGTGCGAGAAGATCCAGAGAAGGTTTGTAGGGGCAGCTCCCCGGCAGGGCCCTTCTCCTGAGGCCAAAACTCCGGGCTGGAAAGGGTCGGAGTGAGGATTGCCAAGCTCTCCACCCATCAAAGTCAGGGTGTGCAGGCTCCTTTCTTCTCAACTCATGGCTTGGGTTACACACCCCTGTGCTGCTGGCCTGGGAAACCCAGAGAAGTCGCATTAGAGGAGGAAAAAAGCTCCTGTGCTGTCAGAGATTCCCTGCCCAGCCTGCCCAGGGATCAGGGATTCTGGCTGGAAAGGGCTCTGGTGATGCTGCTCCAGGCTTTCCTTGGATTTGGGGTGTAGTCGTGTGTCTGTTCCCACGTTCCCAGAGAGCTCCTGTCTTGTCCCAGAGATACAAATTAATAAGGAAACAAATTAATCAAAAAGTGGTGTCTTTTGGTTACAGAGACAGCTCCAGAATCTGAACATAAACGATGGAGAAAGATCTGAGAGCTGCCAGGCACCAATTAAACCTGTCCTGCCAAGGCCACTTTTGCATCAGAACCCTAAATCCAAAGGACAAAACAAACACAAACGACACAGGAACTGGAAAAGCTCTCAGGAATCTGCTATCACGTTTGAGAAAGAATGTGGATTTTTCTGCTGCTTTAAACTGATTTTACAGTGCAAACACGGTGGTGCCGCAGCGGCTTTGGGAAAATCTGAACCAACAAAAAGATTAAAGACCTTTTTGAATATTAACCAGTCCCACACCCTGGCAGTGTCACCTTAAAATATGGGAATTTTGCAGGAGAGCTGACGTCCTTCCTAAGGTCAAACGTGATGAGATGGAACCAGGGGGAAAAAAAATAATTGGTCCTGGTTTTAAGTGTTAAGCAATTCTGTCTCCCTGAAATAAGCAGGATAATTTATTAGGTTTTTTTTTTTCTTGCTCACACAGCAAAATCCACAAACTGCCAAGACAACCAGGAGGGGGAATTTGTCCCCTCATGTAAATCCACTTTTGCCTGGTAAAGCTGCATTCCCGAGCCGGCAGCTGCTCCAAAGGGCCGACCCCAGACCCCCCATTTCACTCCAGACACCCCCGAGGCTGTTTGGGTTATAGGATCACCCCAGGACAGCCCCAGGTGCGCCGGGAGCCGGTTTGGGATGGTGGAACGGACACACCAGAGCCGGTTTGTCAGCGTGAGGCCGAAGGCAGCCGCCGCTTTCCCAGGGATTTTCCCTTTGCTGCGGCGTTCGCAAGGTTACACAGCTGTAAGGCAGGCACGGGAGGAGCTGGAAGCCTGCAGGGATCATCGCCTCCATCCCACATGTCCCATGGAAGGAAGCTCTCCCGTGGACTGACATCCCATTAATTCCTGCTGGTGGGAGCTGGAAACCCTTTGGAGCCTCCAACTGCCGGCTGCTCATCCCGCAGATAACTCCGGCCCCAGCCCCTGACCCGCTGACTCGTATTTATTTTCTCACTTTATAAGAACCAGGTTGTTCCCTGCTCTCTCGTTCCTGGTGGGAGCGAACACTGGGCGGGTGTGAGGCCGCTCCGTCTCGGATACCCGAGATGGAAAACCGGGATTTTGTCCAAAAAGGCTGTCTGTCTTCCTGGGAAAAAACCTCGGCTCCACACGCTCCCAATCGTGCCATCAGCTGGAGCGAGGTGGAACTGTAGAAAATGAGGTATAGAACTTCACAGGATGGGACGATCCAGCCCTTTTTCTAAAACTGTGAGGACAGAAAGCGCTTCCAGAGCCCAGGAGAGCTCAGGGAAGAAAATGTAGAGGGCACAAAGCCTGGGCAAAGCCTGGCAAAGGTTTCGTTGCTCTCTGGAAGGCGGCGGATCTCTGCCTAGGTTATCAGATCCCAGGGACGGGATATTGGGAAGGAATTCCTCCCCGTGAGGGCGGTGAGGGCAGGGCGCAGGGTGCCCACAGCAGCTGTGTCCGCCTCTGGATTCCTGGCAGTGTCCAAGGCAAGTTGGACGGGGCTTGGAGCAGCCTGGGATAGTGGAAGGTGTCCCTGCCCATGGCAGGAGTAGCCCAGGATGATCTTTATTTAGCGTCCCTCTCCCACCCAAACCCTTCCATACCTCCCCCGTCCCCCGCCATCGCCCCCGCCCGCAGGGGCAGCGTCCCGGGGTCTCCCGGCCCCGCGCGCAGGGGCCCGCGGGCGGCAGGACGCGCCGGGACCAGGCGGGGGCGCCACCGCCCGCGGGCCCCGCTGCGCATGCGTACAGTGCCCCCCGCCGGAGCGCGGGAAGGCAACGACGGGCGGGACCACGGGCGGGACCACGGGGGAGGCGGGGTGTCATTAACGGCCGCGGGGCTCCGGTGTGAGGGCTGGAATCCCTCGGGGTTCCGGTGTGAGGCGTGTGACGCCCCGGGGCTCCGGTCCGCGGCCGTCTCAGCCCGGGGAACGCGCAGGGAACGGGCGCCCCTCACGTTAATTACGGTACTTCCCCCCCCACCCCGCCCAGCCCACGTCGGACATGCTCGCCCACCCCTCAAGCCCGCCCCGGTGGGCGCTGAGGGCCGGGGTGGGGCGGAGGGCGAAGGGACGGTCCTGGGGCAGAAAAGGGTCTGAGCCCAAGGGCAAAAAAAGGGTCAAACGCAGGAAAACAAAGGGATTGTTCTGGAACAGCAGAGGGACCGTCCTGGGACAGCAAAGGGACTGGCCATGGGGGCAGTGAATGGACCGACCCCAGGGGCAGCCCAGCCATCACAAACATCCCAAAATTAGAACAAGTACAGAGCCTCAAGCCCATTTATTGCCCGTTCCTGGCAGCACTGGTGGCTCAGCGCTGTTGGGGTGGGACAAGGGACGGGAGCAGGTCTGGGGATGGGGACAGCAGCCCCGCCTGGCTGTCACAGCCCCACCCAGGGTGTCCCCGAGGCTGGCGGGCTCCAGGCGCTGAATTCCCCGGAATCCGTGACGTCCTTGGCGGCCACCTGGATGTGGTGGAGGCTCCCGGGCTCCAGGTCCGTCAGGATGTGGGATGTCATCTCGTATGGCCCCACCTGGGGGACAGTGGGGTCAGGGGAGACACTGGGCACAACCACAGCCGTGCCTCAGTTTACCCGGGGGGGTGGCAGTACCGTGGTGGGGACGGAGTCGTTGTCCCGGGAATAGCGGATGCGGTACTGGAGCGGGAAATACTCCGGGAATGGCCAGGATGATGGAGGGCTCCACTCCAGCAGCAGCTTCTGGGGCTCCCCAGGGATGGGGGAGACCCGCAGGGCCTCAGGGGGGTCCGGCTTTACTGGGGAGACAAGGAATGAGAGAATTCCAGGATGGTTTGGGTGGCAGAGGACCTTGAGGATCATCTCATCCCACCGGGGACATCTTCCACTGTCCCAGGGTGCTCCAAGCCCCGTCCAGCCTGGCCTTGGACACTTCCAGGGATCCAGGGGCAGCCACAGCTGCTCTGGGAATTCCATTCCACGGCCTCCTCACCCTCACAGCCAAGAATTCTTTCCAGTATCCCATCTAAATCCTCATTTAGATGAAAACCAACCCCCTTGTCCCACTACTGTGTGGAAAAAGTCACTTTCCTTCCATTTTAGGCAGAGGGGGATGTCGTGGCTGCGGGATCCAGCGTGGGATCATTGGGGACAGGGCCCTCATGTCCCCCTGTGAGCTGTGCAGGGCCAGCCTGAGCCCCAGGAATTCATCCCATTGATGATCCCACATCCCGAGCCAGGGAGAGCCCCAAAGGACATCCCAGGGCGACACACGAGGGTCACCCCGATGTCCCCACCCTACAACACTCACTGACATTCTCCAGAAGGAAGGGCAGAGTTGCCGAGGCGGCCCCCAGGGCGTTGCGGGCTGTCACGTTGAGCTCGTAGGGAGTGAGGGAAAACACCTGCAGGTCCCCGAAGGAGCAGCTCCGCGGCCCTGTGGCCGCGCACTCCCCCGCGTCCGCGCCGTGCCTGGGGACACAGGGACAGCTGCCGAGGGCTGGGGGACACGGCGACAGGCACTGGGGACCCCCCACTGACCTGTAGGTGACCACGAAGTCGGTGTCCAGCAGAGGATCCGGGCTCAGCCCCCAGGAGCAGTTCACAGCCTGGGGGTAGCTGCTGGCCCAGCACTCGATGGCCGGTGGCGGTGGCGGGTCTGGGACAGGGGACAGGGGGGTCACCTCACTGCCAGCACCCCCAGGGACCCCCGGTGGGGTCACAGCAGGGCCGGGGGGACACTCACAGCCCAGCCGCAGGCAGATGGTGGCCCAGGTCTCTCCGGTGACAGGGTGGTGGCAGCTGTAGTGGCCCTCGTGGGTCAGGCTGGCGTTGGGCAGGGCCAGCCCCGGGGCTGGGGACATGCCCAGGACAGTGTCCCCCCGGCGCCACTCGGCCGCGCCCCCCGGGCATGGCAGCAGCACCTCGGTGCCCAGGGGGCCGTGCTGAGGGGTGCAGGGGCCTGGGGGACACAGGGGGACACGGTGGGGACATGGCAGGGGCAGGGACACTGCGTCAGGCCTCCCTGGGCCCCCAGTGGCATTCCCAGTGTCCCCAGACCCCTGCACGCCTCAGGGCCTGGTCCATGTCCCCAGACCCCCAGGGTCTCTGTTCCTCCATCATCTGTCCCCCCATGTCCCCAGTCCCTCCAGTCTCCCCACACTTCTATCCCCAGACACCCTGTCCTTGTCCCCGTCCCCCAAATCCCCTCCGTCCCTGCTCCCTCCATCTCTGACCCCAGTGCTCCCAGTCTGCCCAGTCCTGCTGTATCCCCAGATCCCCCCACCTCTATCCCGGCCCCCCATACCTCTGTCCCCATTGTCCCCATCCCCAGTGCTCCCCACTGTGCCGTTGTGGGGGGCACTGCAGGCGGGTGCCACCAAAGCCACGACCCAAAGCCACCTCATGGCAGGAGACTCAGTGGGGCTGTCCAGGCACCTGTGGGGACAGGCAGGACGGTCAAATCCCAGCACTGGGGACAGCACAGACACCACAGGTCCCCAGGGACATCACCCTGGAGCCACCCCACACCGCTGTGCCTCAGTTTCCCCCGCCCAGGCCCTGCCACACAGCCTGCAGAGGGATGGGTTCCAAAGGGGTCAGACCCTGCAGCCACCCCTGCAGCCCCACACCTGCAGTCACGGGTTTGTTTCCCTCGGGTGGGTCCCCACCTCCATCCAGGGCAGGACTGTCCCTCACAGAGACCCCCAAAGCCCAGCCTGGGGGCCGGGCTGAGCTCCCTGTTGTCCCCAAGCCCAGAACCACAGGGACAGAGCCTGCCCTTGTCACCTCCCACCACAGCCAGGGGCTGGCTCAGCCCCGGAGGGGACACGGTCCGCTTTCCCTGGATTTGGGGGTGCCCCAAACCCGGCGCTGTGGGGTCACCCCAGACCTCCAACACCCCCCGCAGTGCCCGTGGGGATCCCGGTGCCCCCAAACGCTCACCGCAGCCGGGGCCGCGCTGTCCCCGCCGGATCCCGGCGCTCCCCAGCCCATTTCCTCGCAGGAAGGGCCGTTCCCGCGGGGACGGAGCCGATTCCCAGCGCGCTGCCACCGGGATCCCCACGCCCCGCGCCTTGGGAAAAGGATTCCAGCCCTGGCCGGAGAGTTCCCACCTCTCCCCTGCAACCACTCCCTTCCTTCTCGGTCACCCCTCCCCTCAGGGGACGGCAGAGCTGCGGATGGTGGCACCGATCCCCTGCTGTCCCCAGGTCCCCAGAGCCCCCCCGGTCCCACCCCGGTGCACCCAGAGAGGAGCCACCCCGTTAGTGTGACTATAAATAACTTTATTGCTGCTGTGCTGGGGATGGGCTGGGTGCCCGGACAAGCAAAGGGACACGCAGGGTGCTGTGACAGACCTGTCCCCACCTCCCCGTGCCACCCGTGCCGGCAGGGGCTCATCTGCCCTGCTCCTGCAGTCGCTGCATCCTCAGGATCTGGCACAGGAGTCTCTGCACGTCCTCGTCCATGTGGCCCTGGGGTGGAGGGGACATTGATGGGCACACTGGAGTGGGGACATCGGGGAGGCTCCTGATGTGCGTGTCCCTGGGCTGGCACCTGGCTCAGCCCCTCCGTTGCCTCCTGTGGATGGCAGGTGGCCCAGCTCCCAGTCCAGTGTCCCCCAGCTGTCCCCAGCCCTGTCCCCAGCTCACCTGCACGGCATAGAGCAGGTGGCTCCGGTACAGCGTCACCACCTTGCTGTGCCTCGTCTCTGTCTCCTGCAGCACAGGGAGGGGGTTTGGCCACGGGGCTGGGGGCTCGGGGGAGCCCCAAACCCCCCAGGTGACCCACCTCCAGCTTCTCCTCCAGCGCCCGGATCCGGGCCTGGAGCGTGGCTGTGTTGGGCGGGGATTGTGGGGGGCCCCCCGACTCGGGGAGGGCGTTCAGGGCTTCCTTCAGCCTGAAAACCTCCTTGGAGAGCTCCGTGATCTGCACAGGGCACAGGGGTTACGGGTTACCCCTGAAGTGTCCAAGGCCAGGCTGGACAAGGCTTGGGGCACCCTGGGACAGTGGGAGGTGTCCTTGCCCATGGGATGGGATGAGCTTTAAGGGCCCTTCCAACCCAAATTCGGCAACTCCACACGTGCACCTCCAAGGCCACCATTCCCCTCCGAGCATCCCCTGGTGATTCCCTGTCCCTTTACCTTCCTGTCCCTGTCCCTGACCAGCCGCGCCGCGTCCTCGGCGTGGCCGTGGAGCTCCCGCAGCCGCCGCGCCTCGTCCTGGGCTTGCTCCAGCTGCTTCTGCGCGGCGCCCAGCCTGTCCTCGGCGGCCTGCCGCTCGCTCTTCATGAACAGCGCCTGCCGCTGCACCCGGAACACCTCCTCGCACGTCTTCTCGTGCCGCCGCTCCAGCTCCTGCAGCCGCTGCCCCAGCGCCGCCGCCTCCGCCCTCAGCCCGGCCTCGGCCGCCTCGTGCTGCGCCCGCGGCACGGCCGCCGCCAGCTCGGCCTGCAGCCGGGCGGCCTCGCGGGCCTTGGCGTCGGCCGCGGCCTCCAGCTCGGCCAGGCGCTCCCTCAGCGCCCGCGCCTGCTCCTGCAGCGCGGCCGTGCTGCGGGCGTGCTCGTCCCGGGGCACCCAGCCCTCGGCCCGCGCCCGCTGCAGCCACGCCGGGGCCTCCCGCTCGTGTTCCCGCAGCCGCTCCCTCAGCGCGCCCAGCTCGGTCTCGCTGCGGGTCAGCGCGGCGCGGAGCTCCGCCAGCTGCGCCTCGGCCTCCGCTCGCTGCCCCGGCGCGTCCCGCGGCCTCGCCGCCAGCTCCCGCCGCAGCGCCTCCGCCTCGGCCTCGGCGCGCCCGCAGCGCTCCAGCAGCGCTTCCTTCTCCCGCGACGACTCCTCCGCGGTGGCTCCCGGTGAGCCCGTGGCCTCCGCAGCCTCCAGCCGAGCCTGCAGCTCCTTCAGCCGCCGCTCCCGCTCCTCCAGCTCGGTCTGTGCCCGCTTCAGGGCCGCCCGTGCCTCCACCAGCTCGCCCGAGGGTGAGGAGGATGTCTGCACCCCCATCTCGCCCAGCGCTGCCTTGCATTCGCCCCAGGCCCAGGCCGGCTCCTCGGCTGGACGTGGCCCCGCGGTTCCCTCCGGGATGGGCTCTGAGGCCCCGCCGCGCTGCCCGTCCCCTCCGGCCCGAGCCGTGCCCTGCGCCCGCAGCCGCTCCAGCTCCCTCTGCAGCGCCTGGTACCGAGCGGCGGGCACCACGTCCCCCGGCCCGGGGGGGCTGCTCTCGTCCCGCTCGTAGTTCTCCAGGACCTGCCCAGAGACCGTGAGGTCACCGTATGCCAGGGGACAAGGGACAGAGGGACGGACAGAGGGGGACGTGCCTGGATTTTCTCCCTCAGCTCCTTGTTCTGCACGGTCAGGGACTGCACCTGCCCCTGGAGTGTGGCCAGCAGCTCCTCGGCCGAGGGGCTCAGTGTCTTCTTGGAGAGCAGCATCTCTGCTCCTGCAGGGCACAGGGACCTGGGGCTGTGCCCGCCTGTGCCCCACTGCCCAGTGCCACCTCCCCGAGGTGTTATTGGGAGGCTGGCGGGACCTACCTGGGAACTCAAGCGGGTCTCCCTCCTCATCCTGCAGTGTCTCGATGTCGTAGCTTGTGTTCTCCTTCTCATTCTGGGGGTGCAGGGTGGAGGTGACCCCGCTGTGCCCAGCCCTGGGCACTGCCAGCGGTGTCCTGCCCACACCCACCTCCATGGAGGACAGGCGGCTCCGCAGAGCCTCCACCTCCTTGCCCAGTTTCTCCTTCTCCCCGTCCCGTGCCGCCAGCCGCTCCTCCAGCTCCCGGATCTGCAGGACGGGACATTGGAACAGCGTCCCCTTGGCTCCTGGCAGAGTGCTGGTGGCATTCCCAGCACCAGGAGCCCTCCAAGCTCTTCCCTGGCCTCACCTGCTTCTCCATGGAGCGCAGGGAGGACTCGTCCTGCTCCGCCCGCTGGCAGGACCCAGGGAGAAAACAGGGAGGGATGAGTGCTGTCCCCATCTCCCCTGTCCCCTCTGCTCCCCGGGGACACGGTGGCATCTCCGCCGGACCCTGCAGGGGGTACCTCCCGCCTCTGCTTCTCCTGCTGCTCCAAGCCGCGGATCTTCTGCAGGAACTGCGCCCTCTCCTGCCGCAGCCGCACGATCTCCTCGTAGGCGTCCCGGTCCTCCTGCAGGGAACCACGGAAAGCATGGAGTCCAGGTCCCGGCACAGGAAATCCCAAAAATCCCACTCTGTGCCTGAGGGGGCTTCTTGGCACAGACCCCCCCCCCCTCCAAGTGAGGGGACCCCTCGTCGAGGAGTGTTTTTGGCTCCTCTGCACCTGCCAGGCCAGGTGGGGACCTGGAGACCCATTTCTCACCTGGCTGGGGGTGCCCAGGGGAGGCAGAGGAGCCTTCCTCTTCCTCGGGGTGCTGCTTTTCTCCCGGACAGATGACTGGCTGGGCGAAGACGTCTGTGCACACCCCAGGGCAGAGGGGAGGTCAGACCCCACAGCGTCCTCCCTCCTTCCTGAGCCAGGGGACCCTCCAGGGACGGGCACCAGCCCCTCACCTGCGATGTCTGCTCAGCTGACTCCTCTTCTGCGGGGCAGAGCGGGAGGGAAGAGAAATTGAGGAGATTTAGGGGCTCAGAGCTCAGCCGGATGGAGGAGCACCTCGGCTGGGGACAAGCACAGGCAGAGACGGCCCCAAACACCCAGGGGAAGGGGACACATCCCCCCAGCCTCTGCCGGCCCTGTTCCTGCCGGCGACAACCCCTCAGGGATGGTGACAGGGAGCCCGGGGTGGCGCGGCAGCCTCACCGCTGGCCCAGGAGCGGCGCTGGGCCGCCTCCTGCAGGAGGTGCTGGATGAGCGCGTTGCCCGTGGCCAGCCCGTAGTGAGCGGCGTCGTGGCCGGTGGCGTCCACCACGGCCACGCGGGCGCCGGCGTTGACCAGCACCTCCACCGTGTCCACGCTGCCGCTCTCGCAGGCCAGCATCAGGGCTGTCCTGGGCACGGGGAGAGCGAGGGTGAGGGGACACAGTCCCTGCGGTCCCTCCCGGCCGCCCCCCCCCCGGCGCTGCCACCCCCACCTGCCCTGCAGGTCCCGGCAGTTGACGGCGGCCCCGCGGTGCAGGAGGTACCGGCACAGCTCCGAGTGGCTCATCTTGGCGGCCAGGATCAGCGGCGTGGAGCCGTCCTGGCCGCAGCAGGGCGGGAGAATAATCACAGGAGGCTCAGATCCCCCCACGAGGCAGCCTGCTCCCGATATCACCCCCAATTTCCGTGTCCCGCCCCAGTTTTCGTGTCCCACCCCAGTTCCCGTGTCCCACCCCAGTTCCCGTGTCCCACCCCAAGCTGTGCTGCGTTTCGGGACAGCCCCAGCCTGGCCCAGCAGGAGCAGAGGGACATCACCTTGTCCTTGCTGTTCAAGGGAGCCTTGAAGTCACAGAGGATCTCGGAGCAGGAGATGCAGCCGCTGGCAGCTGCGGACAAGGACAGAGGCTGAGCGCTGCCCCCTCGGGGACACGGGCAGGGCTGGCCCTGTCCCCACT
The DNA here is from genome assembly GCA_008694505.1 of Cyanoderma ruficeps. Classification (NCBI taxonomy): domain Eukaryota; kingdom Metazoa; phylum Chordata; class Aves; order Passeriformes; family Timaliidae; genus Cyanoderma; species Cyanoderma ruficeps. The sequence goes on from VZDJ01000014.1 coordinate 1,079,656, forward strand.
CACCCGCCAGGTGCAGCGCGGTCCGGCCGCTGCCATCGGCCACATCCACGGGGCAGGAGGCCTGGGGGGACAGCCTGGGTCACGGGAGGAGGGGGACAGAGGGACACACTGCTCGAGTGGCACGGTGAAGGACGGGGCACCGACAGACTCCGTGGTGAGGTGAAGGAGGGGGACACACAGACAAACCCCCTCTGGCTCCACACCGTGGTGGAGGACAAGGGACAGACCCCCTGTGGCTCCCTGGGGCCCGGCAGCAGCACACGGGGCTGGGAAGCGCCGTGCCAAGGCACTGCTGAGGGAAGGGGGTTCAAGGACGGGGAGGACACGGAGCTGGCACAGCACCTCCCTCCTCCCTCTCCCTGTACCTGCAGCAGTTTGCTGACACACTGAGGGTGGCCGTGCTTGGAGGCCAGGTGCAGGGCAGTGTAACCTGGGAAGGGACAAACAGGTCAGAGCACTGTGCCAGAGGGGACAGCCTGGGGGACAGACACAGAGACGGGCACACAGCAGGGTCAGCTGGAACGGGGCTGAACAGCAAGGGGACAACCCCAGGAGCTCATCAGGCACTGCCTGAGCTCCTTTAGGAAACTAGGACAATTTACAGCCCCCCCAGGCGTGGCCACCACCTCTGTCCCCTCAGCCTCAACACCTGGGGACAGCCAGCGGCCCTGTGTGGCCCATGGCCCTCACCAGAGCTGTCCTTGGTCATGGCATCCACGCCATGGGCCAGCATTGCTTCCAGGCAGTCCACATTGCCCCGTGTGGCGGCCAGGTGGAACCTGCGGCGACACCAGGGGCTGTGGGACCGTGTCCCCTGTCCCCAGCCGTGTCCCCAGGGCGGGGCCCGGCACACTCACGCGGATTTGCCCTCCGAGTCCAGCTTGGTGGGCACCAGCCCCTTGCGGAGCAGGAGCGACGTGACCCGCCCGGCATCGTTGTAGTCCACGGCCTGCAGCAGCTTCTCGTCGTTCTTGGTCCAGTCCTGGCTCTGCAACAGAGCCCGGAGGAGGCTGTGATGGTGTCAGCTGTGACAGTGCTGTCCCCAGGGTGGGCAGGGCTCTCTGTGCTTGTCCCCATCCCTGCCGTGCTCCATCCAGCCCGTCCCTGGGGGTGGCCGTGTCTGTGCCCCTCTCCCGGGAGCTCAGCCCCAGGGATGGAGAGTTCAGCTGGGATTGGGATAAAAATCCCCTCCAGCCCCCCCAGCTCACAGAGCAGGGGATTTACAGACACAGCCCAGTTTAGCTGTGCTAGGCTGGGATTTGGGAGTGAGCCCAGCTGCCCCAAGGTTTGCCCCCGCCACCCCAAAATCCCAGGACTAAACCCAGCCGGCACCCCTGGGAGCCCCAACGCTGCCCATTCTCCCCGCTGATCCCATTCCCAGCCCTGCTTTGCTCCCGGAGGAGGAAGGGATCAAAGCAAGGCGAGCACAGCTGGCAGCGACAGCAGATCCCCGGGGATGCTCCAGCCTCCCGGGATAACGGGGCACGGCCCCAAAACAGGACGGCGGCTGGACGGGGATTTGCTCTGGCGGTGCTCCCGCACATCCCCGTCCCGAAGGGGCGACCCGCAGCGGGACGGGACCAGGACAAGGACTGCAAGTCCTGGGTTCACCCCGCAGCCGGTGACGACAAAGCGGCGCTGGCTGCGGTGGCGGCGGCAGGAAATGGATGTCACCTTTCGAGAGCCGCTGGCACCTGTCCCAAACCCGCCTGTGCCCGCCGGGTGCCCCCCGAGCCCCCTCAGCCCACTGGGACCAGGGACAGGGAACAAACCGGACTGCCAGGGCGAACTGGGCAAACTGGGAGGGTGGCAGCCGCTCCCCCCACCCCCTTGTCAGGCAAGGACAAAGCAGGATGGGGAGGACGCGGGGGAGCCCCGGGGTGCGGACGGGGATGGGGGATGCAGCGAGGGCGGGGGGGACACGGCTCAGCCCGCAGGACGCGACCGGAGGGGACCCGGGAGGGGACCCGGGAGGGGACCCGGGACGTACCGCGAAGGAGGCGGCGGCACAAAGGCAGATCTGCTTCATGGTGCTGAGCAGGAGGCGGCGGGAGGACGCCATGCGCCCCCCGCCCTCCGCCGCGGCCAGCACGGGCAGCCCCGAGCCCGAAGCGCTCCGGCATCGCCGCCCGGGCGGGGGCCGGGGCTGCGGCAGTGGGAGCCGGACCCGCCTCCTCCACCCCCGGCCCTCCCTCCTTTCTTCCCTCCCTCCTCAGCATCCCCCGCTCCGAGCATCCCTGCATCCCTGCATCCCTGC
>VZDJ01000014.1:1081979-1104829 GCA_008694505.1 Cyanoderma ruficeps
GCAGCTGTCCCACCTCGTGCTCAAAAAGCATCTCCCCCAAAAAAGGGCTGAGCATCCTCCTGGCCCCCGAGGAGGGGGACCTGGCACCCCCCGCGCTGCCCTGGGGCCAAGGGAGGGGGAGATCCTCCCCCACCTGCACCTCACGGCCACCCCAAACACCCCTCAGGGAGGAAGCCCAAAACGCAAATGGTCCCCAGGCGCTGTCCGGGCAGTCCCGGTGGGAGCAGGACATCGGGAGCCGCTCAGGGATGTGTCCAGGGCAGTGTGGGGAAACTGAGGCACGGAGCACCCCAAGCAGGATGGTCCCTCAGACTCCAGGTGAGGAGCTTCAACCTGTGTCCTCATGTCCCCAGCTGTGTCTCTCCCAGTGCCCTGGGGACAGCGCTGTCCCCCTGTGCCCTCTGCAGCCCCGTGCCAGGCTGCTGCTGAATAATTGAGGACCATCGACAGGCTGGTTCCACGGGCTGTGGCCGCTGGCAAAGCGGCACCTGTCCCCAGGAAGGGGACAGGGAGGGGACCCGAGACCCGCTTCCCTCTCCTTTACTCTGCCCCGCTCCCAGCGATGGCTCTGGGAGCTCTGGGGGAGCACTGGGGGCTCGATCCCACTGGCCGGGGTGGCAGTGCCAACCTCCGTGGGGCTGCTGTCCCCGTTGTGAGTGACCACCCCGTGTCCCAGGGCAGGTCCCCGTGTCCCTGTGACACTGGGGGCATCCTGGGGGAAATCCCCAGGTCCTCATGTCCCAGTGAACATCCCAGGGCAGGTCCCCGTGTCCCTGCAGACACCCTGGAGCAGGTCCCCGTGTCCCCGTGTCCCCAAGGATGGCACTCACATCTGCCTTCTTGAACTTGGCCTTCAGGCTCTTCATGGTGGCTCAGCCTCAGCCCTGCGGCACCTGCTCGGGGGGGATGCTCAGGGGTCTGTCCCTGCCTGGGGACAGCTCAGGCCCCGATCCCGCTGCTCCCGGCCCGTCCTGGCGTTCCCAGCGCAGCGCCCGGAGCCGGGAACCGGAGCCGGGGATTGAGTTACGGCCGCGGCTGCGGTTACAGCCCCGGGCAGGCGGGGTGAGGGGCCGGGCCGGGCGGTGTTTGGGAAGGGATCTGCGGGCACCTGCCATGCCCGGGGACAGGGGACACGGCCCGGGGGTGACTGGGGAGGGCCGGGCGCTGATGGTTGGCACCTCTTGCCCATCCCAAACACCTCCTGCACCTCTCGATGGTGGCACCTCTTGTCCTGACCTGACATCTCCTTCCCCGCTCTGGCATCCCCTGCCTTTGTCAGCACCTCCTGTTCTTGTCAGCATCCCCTGCTCCTCCCTGGCACCCCTGTCCTTCCCTGGCATCCCCTGGTTTTGCCAGCACCTCCTGTTTTTGTCAGCATCCCCTGCTCCTCCCTGGCCCCCCCTGTCCTTCCCTGGCATCCCCTGCCTTTGTCAGAACACCCCGTCCTTCCCTGGTATCCACCACTCTGCCCTGGCACTCCTGCCCTTGCCAACCACCCCTGTTCTTGTCAGCACTCCTGTCCCTTCTTCCTTCCTTCCTTGGCACCCCGGCCCTCCCCTGGCACCCCTTGCCCTTGGTGGCACCTCTTGTCCACCCCTGGCACCCCTGTCCTTGCCAGCACCCCCTGCCCATCCCTGTTTCCCTCCGGGCCGGGGGTTCGGTGCAGGTGGGGCAGTGTCAGGGCAGTGTCCGGGCAGTGTCGGTATAGTGTGAGGGCAGGGTGAGGGTAGTGTCAGGACAGTGTCAGGGCAGTGTCAGGGCAGACTCAGGGCACTGTCCGGGCAGTATCAGAGCACTGTCCGGGCAGTGTCCGGGCAGTATCAGGACAGTGTCCGGGCACTTTGGGCACAAGCGGAGGGCAGCCCCGCCTTGCCCGGTTCCAAGATGGCAGCACAAACTGAGGGCAGCCCCGCCTTGACCGGCTTCAAGATGGCGGCGGTGGCCTCGGGGCGTGTCCCGTGGCCCCGGCCCCGCCCGGCTCTTCCGGCCGCGCCGCGGCCGCGCCGATGGCGGTGAATTACGCGGCCGGGCTGTCCCCGTACTCGGACAAGGGCAAGTGCGGCCTCCCCGAGGTGAGCGCGGCACCGCCGGGTGAACCCCCGCCCGCCCGGGTGAACCCCCGCCGGCCCAGGCCTCCCGCCCTCCGCGGGCCCTGGCGCGGCCCGGCGCGTTCCCATGGCAACCGCGGCCTGGGCCCCGCGAGGATGGCCGTGGGGAGCGCAGCACCGCGGAGGGATCGAGCCCTTGGTGTGTCCCCAGCACATCCCGCGGCTCTCTCCTTTTTCTCCTTCCGTGGGTGTCTGTCCCCAGACACCCCATGGCTCCCTCGTCCCCATCATGTCCCTCCTTGTCCCCCCTCCATGGCCCTTTCCGTGGCCTCCTGACCGCTCCCTGCAGCTCCCTCCTTCTGCCCCCACATGCCCGCCGTGGCTCCGTCCGTGTCCCCCCCGAGCCCCAGCAGTTCTTGGGAAGCTTAAAACAGGGTTTGGGAGCAGGGACAGGGACGCTCAGGAGCTCGTCCTGAGCCAAGGGAATGCTGAGGGGACAGGGACGCACAGGGTCCTGTCCTCGTCCCTGTCCCCAGCAGAACGGGCTGGAGAAGCATCTCAGGAATTAAATCCTGTGCCCAAAGCAGTGTCCGGTGTCCATGTGCCTGGGCCCTGCCCTGTCCCCAGAGCTGGTGGCACTGCTGGTGGCAGCTGGGGCTGAGCACACATGGGGTGGCCCCGGGTCGCTGCCTGGCAGAGAACAAAGTCCCCGTTGGTGTTGGGTGTTCCCAGCCCTGGCCCTGCGTGGAGATGCTCCAGGCAACGCAGAGTCTCTCCCGTTAAATGTCTCCGTGGTTAAGGGATGCAAAATCCTTCATGGATAAGGAAGAATTGTGGGTTACTGGGGCTCTAGAATCACGGAATCCCAGAATGGTTTGGGTTGAAGGGACCTGAAGGATCATCCAGTGTCACCCCTGCTATGGCAGGGACACCTCCCACTGTCCCAGGCTGCTCCAAGCCCTGTCCAGCCTGGCCTGGGACATTCCAGGAATCCAAGGGCAGCCAAAGCTGCTCTGGGAAATCCATTCCAGGGCCTCCCCAGCCTCACAGGGAAGGATTCCTTCCCCGCATAATCCACATCTCTCCATCCCGTGCTGGTCTTTTCCCAGATTTTTGACCCTCCGGAGGAGCTGGAGCGGAAGGTGCAGGAGCTGGCAGAGCTGATCCGCAGCTCCTCCAATGTGGTGTTTCACACGGGGGCCGGGATCAGCACGGCCTCAGGGATCCCAGACTTCAGGTAAATCCGAGGGCTGGGAGGGTGGCAGCTCCTCCGAGTCCACCTTCCTTCATGGAAAGCTCTGATTTAACCCATCCCTGGATCCAGCTGCAAACACCATCTCAGCTGTTCCCACAGAACCCCAACACGTGCTGAGTTTGCACCAACTCCCAAAATCCTGCTGATCCACGAGCTCTGCTCCCACGGCTGGGACGCCTGGAGCCTGAGTTCTGCCTTCCTCGCTCTTTCCAGGGGCCCCAACGGGGTGTGGACGATGGAAGAGAAAGGGCTCTCCCCGAAATTCGACACCACCTTTGAGAACGCCAGGCCCTCCAAGACTCACATGGCGCTGCTGGGGCTGCAGAGAGTGGGAATCCTGAAATTCCTGGTCAGCCAGAACGTGGACGGGCTGCACGTGCGCTCGGGATTCCCACGGTAATTCCCCAGCCCCACACGGGGAGGGGGTTGGATTCCCAAGGAATCTCTGCCCTGCCTGATGCAGGGACGGGAAGCTGGGAGGGGATAAACCAGCTGGAATTTAGAGGAGAGAGGTTCTGGTTCTGATCCAGAGGGTCCTGGAGTGAAATCAGCCTCGGTTGTTGCCTCTCTGGAAATGTTTCCAGGTGTTGTTTGTGCACGGGGAAAAACAGATTGTGGAATCATGGAATCCTGGAATGGTTTGGGTTAGGAGGACCTAAAAGCCCAAGGACAGGGACACCTTCCACTACCTCAGGTTGCTCCAAGCCTGGGAACGAGGATGGAAAAAGGAACAGGCCTTGGAGAATGCTCCCAGGCACAGGGTGGGACTGTCGGGGTGTCCTGTGCAGGGCCAGGAGTTGAACTCAGTGATCCTTGTGGATCCCTTCCAGCTCAGGATATCCTGGGATCCCTGGGAACAGGCAAGGCCAGGCTGGACAGGGCTTGGAGCAGCCTGGGGACAGTGGGAGCTGTCCCTGCTCATGGCAGAGGGGGTTGATCTTTTTAAGTTCCTTTCCAACCCAAACCCATCCGGTGATTCCGTGGGCCAGGACGTGGCTGAGGAGCCTCAGCGTGTCCCTGCAGAAGGTGCAAACACCTCTCACAAACACCTCCCACAGCCAGAGCTGCCCCCAGGGCAGTTCCTGCCCTTCCAAGCCCTGGGTCCTGCTCCCAGCCCCGTGTTTGTCAGTTTGAGCTAAACAACCATGGGNNNNTGGTGATGGTGATGGTGATGGTGATGATGGGATTCCATGCTGCTCCCACAGCCTGGAGCCTCTGGCTCCTGTTCCAGTTCAGCCCAGCTCTGCCTCCCAAAAGAAGCCTGTGCTTGAGTAAGCTGAACTGGGGCCAAACTGGGGGAAATCAAGTCAGTCCTGTCTCAGAGCCTGGAGGGAGTTCCCAGTCAGCGTGGGGCTCTGGGGAGAGCAGGGAGAGCATGGCTGTGTTTTCCTCTGGCTTCTGCTCTGAGCCTGAGGGGAATTTTAGGAAAAGCAGGTGTCAGAGGGCTGGAACAGCACAGGGACAGGCAGGAATGTCGGGTGCTGGAAAAGCAAAGACCTGGGTGCTCCCAGGAGCAGAGGTTTGAGCGAGCCAGGAGCTGCAATCGGCGCTGCGGATGGAAACGTTGCAACTGAAAGGCTCAGGACCTGCCGTCCCTCCCTCAGTCCCTGCTGGGGCCATCAGCTGGCAGAGCTGCAGTGCAGGGAAGCCTTTGGGGCTCCTGGCGAGGAGGAAAGGTTCTCCCAGGGCTCCCCACCCTTCCCCAGCTCACCTGTGCCTTCCTCCCACAGGGACAAGTTGGCCGAGCTCCACGGGAACATGTTTGTGGAAGAGTGTGTGAAATGTGGGAAGTACGTGAGCCCTGGAATCGGGGCTGGGATTTCCATCCTGGGGGAATCTGGGCTGGGATTTCCATCCTGGGGGAATCTGGGCTGGGATTTCCATCCTGGGGGGGAATCTGGGCTGGGATTTCCATCCCAGGGGGGAATCTGGGCTGGGATTTCCATCCCAGGGGGGGAATCAGGGCTGGGATTTCCATCCCAGGGGGGGATCTGGGCTGGGAGTTCTGTCCCAGGGGGGAATCTGGGCTGGGATTTCCATCCCAGGGGGAATCTGGGCTGGGATTTCCATCCAGGGGGTGGATCTGGGCTGGGATTTCTGTCCCAGGCTGTGCTGGGGGGCACTGCAGCCCGTCCCTGAGCCCGTGTCCCTGTCCCCACAGGCAGTACGTGCGGGACGCTGTCGTGGGCAGCATGGGGCTCAAGCCCACGGGTCGCCTCTGCAGCGTCACCAAGGCCCGGGGGCTGAGGGCCTGCAGGTAGGGTGTTGTCGTTGGAGGACACAAAAGATGAGAGACTCCAGGTATTTCAGAAGGCAAAGAGCATAGAGAAAAGGCTTTTATTGTCCAATTTTTACCACCTTTTATAAGGTGTTCCCATACAGGCTTAACATGCTTGGTGAATAGGAACAACACCTCTCTAATGGGTTAAACCAGAGAAACAGCAAAAAACAACCTGGAGAAAGATTGTTTTGAGAAAGGAGGGTTGTTTGCCAAGATTGTTTTGAGGAGAAGCTTTCTTGAGAAATTTTTTTCCTTGGGGGGAAAAAGTCAGCAGCTGCTAGCAGGCTAAAAACCTCTCAGGCCCAGGAATATCAGGCCCACAGGTAGGGAGGGATCCCTCGTGGGATATGGGATGGGGGGTGACCCAGCAGCCCCTCAGATTCGGGAGAAGCAGCCCAAGGTGCAGGAAGATCTCTCTGGGTGCTCTCTGTCCCTTCACAGGGAGGGTGGGACAGGCTCTGGTCATTGTCCCCTCTGCCAGGGGACAGCTGCCTGTTCTCCTGCCTTTTATCCAGGGAAAACCGTGGTCTCTGTGGGTGTTTTCCAGAGGGAAGTTACGAGATACTATTTTGGACTGGGAAGATTCCCTGCCCGACCGTGACCTGACGCTGGCAGATGAAGCCTGCAGGTACTGACACCCTGCTCAGGGGGGAACAGTCCCTTCCCACCCATCCATGCCCTGATCCTGGGTTTCTCCTCCTCCTCCCTGCAGGAAAGCTGATCTCTCTGTCACCCTGGGGACCTCTCTGCAGATCAAACCCAGCGGGAACCTCCCGTTGATCACCAAGAAGAGAGGAGGGAAGTTGGTCATCGTCAACCTCCAAGCAACCAAACACGTGAGTGAGCCTCCTGCAGCTCTGCACTGCTCCTTTCCCCTCCTGTCCCCTGCTCCAGGCCCATCCCAGGTTTGTCCCTGCATGTTGTCCCCTCCCAGGTGGCCTCCCTTGGCAGGCAGACAGGCTGGGAGTCCTGGGTTGGAGGGTTTAAACCTGCAACTTCTGCTAAACACGTGGAGATGGCAGGTAAATATTAGAATCGTGGAAAGGGCTGGGTTGGAAGGGACCTTAAAGCTCATCCCATGGGCTGGGACACCTTCCACTATCCCAGGCTGCTTCAAGCCCCGTCCAACCTTATCCAAGCAAGTCTTTAGGAACAGAGTAAAAGCTCAGCCTGGAGCCTGCTGTGTCCTCCCGGGGTTTACAGCCTGATGGAGTGGCCACACACACGGTGCCTGTGTAGGGCAGGCTCAGATCCTGCTCAGATCCTGCTCAGATCCTGCTCAGATCCTGCTCAGATCCTGCTCAGATCCTGCTTAGATCTTGCTCAGATCCTGCTTAGATCCTGCTCAGATCCTGCTCAGATCCTGCTTAGTTCCTGCTCAGTTCCTGCTCAGATCTTGCTCAGTTCCTGCTTAGTTCCTGCTCAGTTCCTGCTCAGATCCTGCTCAGATCCTGCTCAGATGTTGCCCCAATTGTCCAAAGTCTTTAATACCCAGAGCTGGGCGTTCCTGGATTGTAGCAGAGCTCCCTTGTGCCTGTCCCCTCTCTGTCCCCTCTCTGTCCCTGCTCTGTCCCCGCTGTGTCCCTGTGTCCCCATCCCCAGGCGTGGCTCCAGCAGAGCCCCGGGACCAGCTCAGGTCCCGCTGGGAATGACACAGCAGGGACATTCCCCTGGGAGGGGGGGTTTTGTCCCCTGAGCCGTGTCCCTGGTGCCGCAGGACCGCCAGGCCGACCTGCGCATCCACGGCTACGTGGACGAGGTGATGACCAAGCTGATGAAGCTCCTGGGGCTGGAGGTGCCCGAGTGGACGGGGCCGGTGGTGGTGGAGAGCGCCGAGCCGGGCGAGGCCGAGCGGCTGCCGGGGCGGCTGAAGGAGGAGCTGAAGGAGGAGGAGATGGAGGAGGAGGAGGAGGAGATGAAGGAGGAGCCCAAGGAGGAGCCCCAGGCCCGGCACAACGGCACGGCAGCGCCGTGTCCCGGCCACGGGCTCAAACTGGAGCGGCCCGACCCCGACACGGGGCCAACGCCGGTGAAGAAGATGAAGGTGGAGCCTCTCCTCACCTGACCCACCTGGACTGTCCCTTTGTCTCACCTGGGCTGCTTTTCCTACCGACTTTTTTTTTTTATACCCTTAAATATTGTTCCCTTTTTTTTATGTCAGTATTAAAACACTTGAATTGTGGCTGGCGGAGCAGCTGCGCCTCCCCACGGGCCTGGGGAGGGCTTTGCACAGGGAAATTCCTCCCCGTGAGGGCGAGGAGGCCCTGGAATGGAATTCCCAGAGAAGCTGTGGCTGCCCCTGGATCCCTGGAAATGTCCAAGGCCGGGTTGGACAGGGCTTGGAACACCCTGGGACAGTGAAAGGTGCCCCTGCCCATGGCAGGAGTGGCACTGGATGAGCTTTAATGTCCCTTCCAACCCAAACCATTCCATGGCTCTGGAATTCCACGTCACTGGGCCATGGAAGGGGACTGGTGCTGGATCCCAGCTGGGCTCAGGGCTGGGAGCTCCTTGAAACCTTGTGGATCACTCCCTCTTCAAACTAGATTCAGATTCAAACTAGCAGGCAGATTTTTTTTTTTCCAAAATATCTTATATTTAGAGATGAAAATAAAATTTTAAAAAAAAAATCAAAAACCAAAACGAAACCAAAGAACAAAACCAACCAGTTGCACCATCAGCAGCCAACCAGGCCGGGGTCCCTCCTGCTTCCTCAGCCCCACCCTGAGTGACCCCGTGTCCTTTCCACAACTCCCACCGTGCCGGGGGGGAGCAGGAGCAGCCCCTTCCCTCCCAGCACGGCCAGTGGGAGCCGATCTCCTCTTCCCAAAAGCAAAGCCAAGCAGGTCCAGCATCCCGAGGCAGATCCTGGAGGGGTTCCCCCCCTTGGGCTCGTCCTGTAGGGGATGAGGCGCTGTCACCCCATGTCACCCCCCGTGCCCTCCTGCTCTGCCTAAAGCTCCTCCGCCGGCTCCAGCGCGGCGGGCCGGCCGTGCCCGGGCTCTGCCCACGCCAGGGATGCCAGTCCCGGCTGTGGCAGGGTGTCATCCCCCGGCACGGCGTCCCCGCGGTCCCCGCGGCTCAGCCCCCGCGTGGGCGGTGCCCGTGTGCGGTTCTGCGAGGTCCCTTCGTCCGGCCGGGCCGGGGATGTTCCCTGGAGAGCCTCGGGCAGGGTTTGGGGGGTTTCCTCCGACCACAGCGGCTCCGGGGGCTTCTCCTCCCCGGCCTGCGGCTGGGCGTGAACCACGCGGGAGGCGGCGGCGTTGTGCAGGGACCTGGAGAAAACTGAGCCCCAGCGAGGGTCAGGGCCCGGGCCAGGGCGCTGAGGGTGTGTCACGGCTCGGGGTCAGCTCAAAACAGCCCCAAACGGCCCCAAACAGCCCCAAAACAGCCCAAACAGCCCAGCACACCCTCAATACAGCCCCAGCAGAGCCCAGCACAGCCCCAAACAGAGCTCAGCACAGCCCAAACAGAGCTCAGCACAGCCCAAACACAGCTCAGCACAGCCCCAACACAGCCCAGCACACCCTCAGCACAGCCCCAGCACAGCCCAGCAGAGCCCAGCCCACCCCTCACCTCGCACGGGCCTGAAGTCGCCGTTTGTCTCGGCCTTGCTGGGGGCAAAGGGGCTGATGGAGGGGAAGACGATGAGGGTGAAGGAGAGCAGCAGCACCTGGGGACAGAGGGGACACCTGAGCACAGCAGGGGAGAGGGACCCGGAGCTGTGTCACAGCTGGTGGCAGAACCAGGAGTGCATCTATTCCTCCATCCCCCGCTTCTGGTTCATGTCCTACCAGTGCACCTCCATCCATCCCTGCTGTCATCCATCCCTCCACCATCCATCCATCCCTCCACCATCCATCCATCCATCCATTGTCCATCCATCCATCCACTGTCCATCCATCCATTGTCCATCCCTCCCTCCCAGCCCATCTCCACGGCTCCCAGGGTTTGGAGGCCCCACACACCGCCAGGCAGGTCCCTGTCTGTGCTGCTTTGTTGCTGGACTGAACCACCATGGCCTGGAGCTTCTTCAGCTGCTCCAGGAGGGATCTGGGAACAAGGAGAGCCCGTGAGCCCCCGTGCCAACCCTTCCCACCCCAGCCTGTCCCCATCCCACCGCAGGAAACACCTACGAGTTCTGCTTCTCCAGGTGCAGGACTTTCCTCTGCAGCTCCTGGTTCTGGGCCGTGCACGCCGACATCCTGGGACGGGGACAGCAGGGTGGGCTCAGGGCACAGCTGGGGGGGCTGGCGAGGAGCAGAGTGCCCGGGGTGCCACCCTGGGGGGGTGTCAGGGTGTCCCCACGCCCAGGCGAGGGCTGGGCTCTGTACCTGCTCTCCAGCCCATCAATGTATTCCTTCTTCTTCTTGCGGCTCTCCTGAGCCGACTGTTTGTTGCGGATCTTCCTGCGGATCTTCTTCAGCACCCGCTCCTCGTACTGGGGGGAGACACGGGGAGGGGGGTCAGGGCCAGCAGGGCTGCGACCCCTACTCCACACCCTTCCCCTGTGGGTGTCCTGGCACCCACCTTGGTGAGGGGCAGCTGCGTGGGCAGGGTCACCCCCTCCTTCAGCAGCAGCTTCTTCTCGTCCTCCGTCAGCACCAGCTCCTGGAAGTGGCCCTGGCTGGGCCGGAGCAGGGAGCCGGGAGCCTGTGGCTGCTGCAGGGACACGGAATGGTGACACCCCTGGGTGGGGGGCACTCCCCAGGTGGCCCCAGGGAGCCCAGCTGGGACCACGGGGAAGGTGCCTTGGGCCAGGAAGGGACAGGGGACAAGTGTGGGGATGGGGATGGGGGAGGATCAGGGTCCAGGAAGGGACAAGGCTGGGGACAGGGAGTGTTGGGGACACAGGGACAGGGACTCACGTTGTCAGAGCTGCCTGAGAGCAGCAGGTCCTTGACGGTGAGGGCACAGGACGTGGGTGGGGGGACCACGGGCAGGTCCTGGCTCTCCTCCAGGAAGAACCCGGGGTGCCACATGTCTGGGTGAGGGCAGAGCAGGGCTGACAGCAGTGCTGTGTCCCCACTGTCCCCATGGCGGGACTGTCCCCCTGCCCTGGAACCAGGGTGATTTGCTGCCCCTGACTCTGTCCCCCCAAACTGTCCCTCTGTCCCGCCCTGGCCCCAGTCTGCCCAGTTCCCCCCAGTTCCCAAACTCTCCACCCTCTCCCTATCTCCTCCCTAGCCCACCAGACCTCCCAGTTCTTTCCAGTTTCTCCCAGCTCCCTTCATTTCCTCACAATCCCCCACCTCTCCCACCACTCAGCTCCCCAGTGCCCCCAGCCCCTCCAGCGCTCCCAGCCTGGTCCTTTCCCAGCGTGGCTCACCCAGGTCGATGGAGACCTCGGAGTTGAGGACCCCCGAGCCCGCGGGGAGGGGCTGGGCCTGGCAGGGGTCGGTGTAGGGGTACAGGACCCCCCGGGGACCCCCATCACAGCTCCGGGGGGGGCTGTCGTGCTGGTCAGAGGGGGGGTCCTCGGACACCCCGCTGTCACTGGTGGCCGGGGACCAGCTGGGAGAGTCTGACACCGAGTCCCCGGAGGCCAGGATGGAGCTCAGGAAGTCCTCGCTGTCCGGGCCACGCTGTGGGGACACGGCGGCGTCACCGGGAGGGAGCGGCCGTCCCCCGGCTGTGACACGGCGGGGCCGGCAGCCAGCAGGGCCGAGCCCGGGCGGGCTCCGGGGCTCACCCTGTCCCGGGGCCAGGCTCCCGGCGGCGTCCCCAGCTCCACCCCGCGCAGGATCCCGTCCTGGTGGTCGAAGAGGAGATCCAGCAGGTCCAGGCTCTCGAGGCTGCCCGTGCCGGAGGCCGCGGCTGTGGGGTGGCAGGGTCATTGCCCAGCCCAGGCCCCGTGGTACCCCCAGAGCCACCCCTGGGAAAGCCCGACAGGGGTGGGACGGGACGTGGGGGCTCCAGGCGTGGCAGTGCCTCCCCGCCTTTCTCATTTCCCAGCAGCCGAAATTCCCAAATCCTCCAGTTTTTCACCCAGCCAGGGGGTTCCCTCCTGGAGGTGACCATGCTGGAAGGGCTGGTTAATCATTTTGTGTGGCAAGTGGAGGGGAGGGGACTGTGGCCACCGGCCACGCCAGGGAGGGGGCTCGGCCCCTCACTGCTACCCCAGGCACTGCTTGAGACCCCGGACTCAGAGAGAGCCCCTGGGCCAGCTGACCACTAGCCCAACTGGCCAATGAGCCAACTGACATCCCAACTACCCGAGCAGCTGACCCACTGACCAATGGGTCAGTCAATGGACTGATCAAGAGACTGACCAAATGGTCAACACGTTGGCCAAGTGACCAATGGATGGAGTGACCGAACAACCAACCTACTGACCAATGGACTGACCAGTCAACTCTGACTGATTGACCAACCAATGCACCACCCAACCAACCAACTCAAATGTCCTTCAGGCCAGCTGGGGACGGTTGTCATTACTTGACATTTGTCTGGCCAAGGTGGACACGGGGCTTTATTGCACCGTGTCTTCACCCTCAACCCTCCCAGTGAATCCTGATGTCCCCGTAGGATCTCGTTGAGTGGTGGCAGGCAGGACATACCTGAGTGAGATGCCATGGATTGTCCTCTCAACTCTCTCTGGGCACTGGAGAGCACAGTGGACAACAAACCCAGCCTTCACTCTCCTCCTCTTCCTCCTCCTTCGTGATTCCCTGACCCGAGTGGCAAAGTTTAAATTCCAACTGCACAGAAATAATATCCCAGATTGCAAAATGTCCCAGCCCTGATTGGGGCCGTCGGGGTGCGATGGCAGGGCCGCCCCGGGGCTGGACCCGTAACTCATTAGCCAAATGTTTTTGTGCTCCTCTGCCAAGCAGGGCAGGAGGGGCCGGGGCTGCCGGGCGAAGTCCAGGTGCTATAATTGTCCATGAACCTTCACCCACTTTTGGGGACAGTTTCCCTTTTTTCACATGTCTCGGTGTTAATTACAATCGACGTGTGCTGAGGGCAATATCCGGGGACATTGGCTTGGACTCTGCCACTTATGGTTGATCCAAAAAACTCTCGGTGCTCTGTGGGTCTCCCTGGAGAGAGAGCATTGACACGAGGTGCAGGGACAGGACACATGGAGTGGCTTCCCAGAGGGCAGGGATGGATGGGATGTGGGGCAGGAATTGTTCCCTGAGAGGGTGCTGAGGCCCTGGGATGGAATTCCCAGAGAAGCCGTGGCTGCCTCTGGATCCCGGGAAGTGTCAAAGGGCAGGTTGGACAGTGCTTGGAACAACCTGGGACAGTGGAAGGTGCTCCTGCCCACAGCAGGGATGTGTTTAAAATCCATCGCACCCCAGACCATGCTGGGATTATTCCATGAGTCCCCTCATGGCTGTCTCGGGCGGTCACTGTGCCAAACCCTCACAGCCCTGCAGCGAGGGGCATCACCACAGCCAGCACCGGCGTCCCCTCAGCGAATCCCACCCCACCGGATCCCCGGGATCCCCGGGCACAGGGAGGGGACAGCGCTGACTAAGGCTCCGTGTGCCCCAGGCGTGGCGCAGAGACAAGGCCACGGCCCCTTATCGGCCGCCCCACGGCCTCTGCCCCACAGGAGGCGGCTGCTCCCTTCTTTATGGCCCCGCCGGGACCGGGCAAAGGGCGGCCGCCCGCTGCCGCCCCCCGGCGCTGCTCGGGGCCCCTCCTGAGGAGCCTCGGGGGTCCCGGGGCCTGGGATCGGGCATGGAACGGGATGAAATGAGCTAAGCAAGGGCTGGCGGGCTACTGCCCGTTGGTGGGTCGGTAATTAGTGATTATTTAATTAACGCTCAGTCCGCATAGCCGGTGCACCGCGGTGGCGCTCGGGGTGACACCTCCGCCACTGCCACCACCGCCTTCCCCCCTCAACCATATCTCGCGAGACTCCGCCCCGCCGCGCGCCCCTAGGCCCCGCCTCCCCGAGCCCCGCCCCCTGTGCCTGTACGGGGCCCCGCCCCACGGAGCTCCCGGTCCCGCCTCCATAGGCCCGACCGTATCCCCGCCCCGTTACCGGCCCAGGCCCCGCCCTCATGCCCGGCCCCGCCCCCGATTGGCCGGCGCTGGCCCCGCCCCGGCCCCGCCCCCGCGCGCCCCCGCGCCCGGCCGCGCCCCCCCCGGCCCCGCAGGCGCGGCCCGGCCCGGCCATGCCGGCCAAGAGGAAGCCGGTGCTGCCCGCCCTCAACATCGCCCCCAGCGCCGCCGAGGGGCCCAGCCCCGACGGCTCCGCAGAGTGAGTCAGGCCCGGCCGGGACCGCCCCGGTAGCCGGGCTGGGCCTGGGGGAAACGCGGAGCCTTTGGGTGGGGGGGGAACACCGGGCCGCGGGGACACCGGGCCTGGGCGGACCGGGGAGGCCGGGACAGAGCGGGCACCGCGCCTGGGGGTCGGGGCACGGCGGGCACGGGGCGTGGGGAGGGCCAGGGGAGGCCTGGAGGAGCCGGGACGGGTTTGGGGAGGCCTGGGAAGGTCTGGGGGGGGACTTGGGGCAGGCTCGGGGGGAACAGGGAAAGCCCGGGGGGAATCGGGACAGGTCCGGGGGAACTGGGACAGGCCTGGGGGCCTGGACAGACCCAGTCCGGGGAGGGTGTGGAGCAGGTGAGGGGTCAGAGAGGCAGAGCTTCCCTTCCCCAGGAAGGGCTGGGGGCCGGTGGGGATGGGGATGGGATGGGCAGGGGGCTCTGACCCCCCGGTTTGCAGGAGCAGCTGAGCCCTGAGAGGGGCCGAACCCAGGCCTGGAGCAGGAGGGAAACCGGCCTGGAGAGCCAGGCTGGGGGTGGGATGGAGCCCTGGCGTCTGGGGGGGACTTGGGGCAGCAGTGGGGGCTCGGCAGATGGGATGTGTGGGTCGAGGGGGGTGTTGGGTGGAAGGGATGGGGTGACACCCTCCCCACACGTCCCCCCGGGTGTGGGTGAGGGGGGACAGGGCTGTGGCAGCAGCTGGGCCGGAGCAGCTGGAGCTGGCCCGGGCGGTGGGGGCCCGGCAGCAGGTGCTGGGGGAGCACAGACCCCCCTTTGTGCTCAGGATTTGGGGTGGGGGCTGTAACGGAGCTGCTGGACCCCGTGGAAAACCCTTCTCGTGTTACACATGAGACCAGCTTGGCTCCCCGGGACAGGGAGCCGCGTCTGCTGCTGCTTCTTTAAGGGCCAAAGTTTTTTTTCGTATTCCTTGG
The DNA here is from genome assembly GCA_008694505.1 of Cyanoderma ruficeps. Classification (NCBI taxonomy): domain Eukaryota; kingdom Metazoa; phylum Chordata; class Aves; order Passeriformes; family Timaliidae; genus Cyanoderma; species Cyanoderma ruficeps. The sequence goes on from VZDJ01000014.1 coordinate 1,096,719, forward strand.
CTCTCCCAAAACATCTGAGTGCTCCAGAGCTCCTCTCCAGAGGGGCTGTGTGTGACTTCTCCAGGTGATCCCGTTGCCAGGGGCTCAGGACATGTCAGGGGATGCTTTTCCATCCTTTCCCTCCACTTCCCTATAAACTAAACCTTCCTTTTCCCCTGGTGCTGACCATCTCCCATCCCCTCCTGCCCTCTCCAGGGCTAACCTGGTGGACCTGCAGAAGAAGCTGGAGGAGCTGGAGCTGGACGAGCAGCAGAAGAAGCGCCTGGAAGCTTTCCTGACCCAGAAAGCCAAAGTGGGGGAGCTGAAGGACGATGACTTTGAGAGGATCTCGGAGCTGGGCGCTGGCAACGGCGGGGTGGTCACCAAAGTGCAGCACAAACCCTCAGGGCTCATCATGGCCCGGAAGGTAACGAGGGGCTGCGAGTGCTGGGGAGCATCTGGAGCTCTGCCCGGCTCTGCCAGGGCTGGCTTGGGTTCTCTCTCTCTGTGCATTTGCATCTTCTCCACCTCACCTGGGTGAGGAGCAGAGTCCTGGCTGCTCCCAGGTGGAGTTGTCTCCTTTGGGAGAGGCTGCGCTGCCAGTGACGGATCCCTGGGCTTTGGAAAACAGGAGTTTATTTTTTTTCCCCCAGTTCTGATGGACGAAGTGACCGGAGTTGGATCTCCTGAGGGCTGTAGGTTGTGTCTGAGGAGGGCTGGAAGTGGCAGTGGGAAGGATGGGTTTGGCACACACGTCCCTCAGCCCAGTTTAACACATCCAAGCCGGGACTGAGGTTCCTCTCAGACTTGGGAACAACAGAGTAGAAAATCAGGAGCCGCTTCCTCTGCCTGCTGGGAGAGGCTGTGCTTGGCAGGAGCAGCACACAGAGCCACTGCTCTGCCTCCTCCAGAGTCTCTCCTCCCTCCTGCCGTTGGGATCATGGAATGGTTTGGCTTGGAAGGGGCCTCGCAGCTCCTCCAGGCCCACCCTCAGCAGCCCGGGGTGTTTCCCTGCCCGCTCTGCCCTGACCCCACGTGGAGCCCCAAGAGCCGCTGCTCGTTCTCGTGCAGAACCTTCACAGGGGCTTTTTTTTTTTTCTTTTCTGTGGTTTCCTTGATCTCGGGGCACCTTCTTACAACACCTCCAGAGCTTGTGAAAATGTTCCTGGCTGCTGACTCAGAGGGGCTGAGATCAAACTCCTGACTCGTCTTTCCGCCCCGTGTCCGGCGCAATCCCGGCGCCTTCCGTGGCTGAGGCAGCACAGAGCTCTCCCTGCCTCTGCCTTCAGCCTGGAATCCCACCCTGGGTGGGCTTGGAGAGACCTCAAATCCTCCCCTGTGCCATCCCTGCCACGGCCAGGCACACCTTCCTCTGTCCCAGGGTGCTCCAAGCCCTGTCCAGGCTGGCCTTGGACACTTGTAGGGGCAGCCACAGCTTCTCTGGGCACCCCGTGCCAGGACCTCACGGGGTTTATTCACCACATCGCACCCAACCCTGCCCTTGGGCAGTGGGAAACCATTCCCTGTGTCCTGGCACTTTATCCTTAACATTAGTCTGCAAATTCTGCTGAAAAATTCTGCTGAAAAATTCTGCTGAAATATTCTGCTCCAGAGCAGCGTCTCCCTTGAAGATCTCATTTCATGCCAGCTCAGGGCTGCTCCCCATCAGTTCTTTTCCTTGCTGGGACTCACCCCTTTGCCTGTTTTCTCCCCTGGCAGCTGATCCATCTGGAGATCAAACCAGCCATCAGGAACCAGATCATCAGGGAGCTGCAGGTGCTGCACGAGTGCAACTCCCCGTACATCGTGGGGTTTTATGGAGCCTTCTACAGCGACGGGGAGATCTCCATCTGCATGGAGCACATGGTGAGCCCCTGCCCCTGCCCCTGCGCCCTCCCAGTGCCCTCTCCTGCCTCCTCGGTGCCTTGGGGCGCTGGCAGCTCCTTGCCCTGGCTGCTGTGCTCCTGGTGGGAGGCACGGATTCCTGCCCGGGCCTCGGGATGAGGGAGACAGAGACTTTTGGGAAGCGGAAGCAGAGGTTTGGGGCTGGGCCAAACGGAAACGTTGCCAACCCACTGCTCTGCAGGGCCTGCTGAGAGGCTCAGCAAACGTGTTCTGGTGTTTCTGGTGGAGAAAGATGTTATTTCTCCTCCAAGTCAGCACCACTTTGGCTTTTCCAGCGGTGGAAGGAAGCAAAGAACCAACAGCAAGAAGCAGAGCTGGTTAAAAAAACCAGTTTTCAATGATAAACCTGAGCTCAGATCATCAGATCTCCTTTTTTTTTTGGCTGGGAAAGGGGTGTGCTCAGTGCTGTTCACCATCCAGCTGCTCTGTTTTCCTGCTGGGAATTGCGGTGTTGGTCATGCCCGTGCTCTTTATTTCAGGATGGTGGCTCTTTGGATCAAGTGTTGAAAGAAGCCAAAAGAATTCCTGAGGAAATCCTGGGCAAAGTCAGTATAGCGGTGAGTGATGGGGCTGCTCAGGCTCCCAGGGGGGATTGGGAATAAGGCCTGGCCTGCCCTGGGAAGCTTTTTGTGTTTCCCAGTCCTGGGAGCTGCACTTTCCTGGGCCCAGAGGAAAAATTCCCAACCACTTTCCCCACCTCCAACCCCTCTGGATAATGTTGGCTTCACCTCGAGGAGGTTTGGGAGAAGCTTTTATTTATTTTTTTTTCGGAAGGTTCACCCAAAATCTGTGATGGAATTGGGTGAGAGGGGGGTGAAAATTCCCTGAGGGATGTGGACACCACCCAGAGCTCCCCTTGAGCTGAGGGCAAAGCTGTTCCCTCAGCTCTGCCCTCATCCCTGCTCTGGATTCCCGGCAGGTTCTGCGGGGCCTGGCCTACCTGCGGGAGAAGCACCAAATCATGCACAGAGGTGAGAGCAGAGCCCCAAAAACCCCATCCTGCAGCCCCAGGGGTCACCCAGAGCCACCCTCACTCCCCTCTCCTGCTGTCCCCAGATGTGAAACCCTCCAACATCCTGGTGAATTCCCGAGGGGAGATCAAGCTCTGTGATTTCGGGGTCAGCGGGCAGCTCATTGACTCCATGGCCAACTCCTTTGTGGGAACTCGGTCCTACATGTCTGTAAGTTCCTCCCAGCTGGTTTTTGGGGTAATTTGGGTTCATCTCAGCTCTGTTTCCATCCCCATCCAGTTCACGGAGACACTTTTCACTGTCCCAGGCTGCTGCAAGCCCCCTCCAGCCCGGCCTTGGACACTTCCAGGGATCCAGGGGCAGCCACAGCTCCTCTGGGAACCTGTGCCAGGGCCTGCCCACCCTCCCAGGGAAGGATCCTGAGGTCTGAGCTGCTCCTGTATTTTGGGAATGGTTATTCAAGTGCAGTTATAGTTACACAGGGGCTATTTAAAAATCCTGTCCCCTCTGCTCCCAGGCCCTGGCTCCAAGCTGCCTCAGAGCTGCCAGTGGGGATGACTTGCACGGATTGATTTATTTCTAATTTTTTTCTTCTCATCTCCGTAATCTGGAGTGGATTTTCTGCTCCTCTGATTCCTCGTGGGTGTAAACAGGAGTGAGCAGGAAACTTTCATGGCTAAGCTGAGTTCCTCAGATTTCAGCAGACGGGGAAATAAATCCCTGCTGGGTGTTCCAGACTCCCAAACACAAGTAGCTGGGAGTGCTGCTGAGTTGGGAGTGTGGATGAGATGCTCCAAGTGCTTTTGTCTGCACATCATCCTTCTTTTCCATGCCCTTTGCACATGATCCTTCTGGGACTGTCCTTTCCCTGGAATTCACAGAATTCCAGAATGGTTTGGGTGGGAAGGGACCTTAAAGCCCCACCCAGTGCCACCCCTGCCATGGCAGGGACACCTTCCACTGTCCCATGGGGCTCCAGCCTGGCCTTGGACACTCCCAGGCATCCAGGGGCAGCCACAGCTGCTCTGGGAATTTCTTTCCCGGGTCTCCCCACCCTCACAGGGCAGAATTCCTTCCCAAAATCCCATCCATCCCTGCCTCTGACAGTGGGAAGCCATTCCCTGTGTCCTGCCCCTTGTCCAAAGTCCCTCTCCAGTCCCCTTGGAGCCCCTTTAGGGCCTGGAGTCTGAGTCTCATCCACACGGGATATTTGTGCCCTGGGTGTCAATACCCCCTGCTCCTGTGTCCTGGGGGCCAATGTCCCATGGCAGTGGGTGTTCCTGGGCTCTGGGGGCAGCATTCCATGTCAGCCCCCCTTCCCTGTGCCCTGGGTGCCGCTGTCCCCCATTCCCTGTGCTGCTCTCCCCATTCCCTGTGCCCTGGGTGCCGTTATCCCCATTCCCAGTGCAGTTCCCCCATTCCCAGTGCCCTGGGTGCCGCTCTCCCCGTTCCCGGCACAGCTCTCCCCGTTCCCGGCGCAGTTCCCCCGTTCCCGGTGCCGCTCTCCCCGTTCCCGGCGCAGTTCCCGGTCCCCCCTGACCGTGTCCCCACTGTCCCCGCAGCCCGAGCGCCTGCAGGGCACGCACTACTCGGTGCAGTCGGACATCTGGAGCATGGGGCTGTCCCTGGTGGAGCTGTCGATCGGAAGGTACCCAATCCCCCCGCCAGACTCCAAGGAACTGGAAGCAATTTTTGGCCGTCCTGTGGTGGACGGGGCGGAGGGAGAGTCCCCCAGCATCTCGCCGCGGGCCCGGCCCCCAGGACGCCCCGTCAGTGGTAGGGGCTGTGGTGTGTGCATCAACAGCATCGCTTCCATGGGGGATGAGCGGGTTCGGGAGTGGCTGGGAGAGCTGCCGTGGTGGGAATGTTCCCAGGGAAGGCGTAGGAGAGACCCCCGCCCAACCCTGCCCCACAGGTTTGTGGGGAGGGGCCCCTCAGCCCCTCAGGATGGATTTGGGATCGGTTGGAGAAGCTTCCAGTGTCCCACAAAAAGGCTCAGCTGTGGGCACAGCTGGAATGTGACTCCCTTGGTTTTTGAGGGACACTGTCACAACTCCTCAGCCCCTCAGGATGGATTTGGGATCTGTTGAACACTCCATGGGATCCTTAGACCCTCCTGTGTCCCACAAAAAGGCTCAGCCCCCCTTTCCATGGTGTGGGCACAGCTGGAATGTGACTCCCTTGGTTTTTGAGGGACACTGTCACAGCCCCTCGTGCTCCTCAGGCTTTGCCAGCAGGTTCCTCTCGGGCCTGAGGCAGCGGGTTTTTGTTTTTGGGAAGAGCTTTGCTGGGAGCTCTCACACAAACATCAGCACAGCACCAGGATTCCAGGGAGGCTCTGCTGGAGCTGTTTCCTTGGGAGCAGAAGGCTCTGGAAGTGCTGCCAGCCGGCCAGAGGAGATGGTCTGGGGCTGTCCAAACATTCCAAGCTGGGAAGTAGATCTGGACTGGAGGTCTGGTGAAAGAAATGAGAATTTTGGGAATGAGCTTGACTTCTCTTTAACCATGACTCGATTGCCCTGGGAGTTGCCTCAGCCTCTCCCAGCAGAACTCCCCCAAAGTTGTGTTTTTCACCCCAAACTGAGGCCTGAGCAGCCCCTCAGCTCCGTTTGTGTCGTGTCACCCCCCCCAGGCCACGGGATGGACACCAGGCCTGCCATGGCCATCTTCGAGCTGCTGGATTACATCGTTAACGAGGTGGGTGTTAACGAGGTGGGTGTTAACGAGGTGGGTGTTAACGAGGTGGGTGTTAACAAGGTGGGTGTTAACGAGGTGGGGGTTTGTTTTCCCAGGGGTGCCCCAGGGATGAGCCAGGGTGGGATCTGGAATGTTTGGTCAGTCCTGGAATCCCTGGATAATTTGGGTTGGAAGGATCTTAAAGCTCACCCAGTGCCACCCCTGCCATGGCAGGGACACCTTGCACTGTCCCAGGCTGCTCCAGCCTGGCCTTGGACATTCCAGGGATCCAGGGGCAGCCTCAGCTCCTCTGGGAATTCCATCCCAGGGCCTCCCCACCCTCCCAGGGAGGGATTTCATCCCAAAATCCCAGCTAAACCTCCTTCAGCTTAAGGCCATCCCCCTTTGTCCCACAGCCTCCAAGGACACCTCTCACGGACAAAGGGGCGGCTTCCCTTTCCAAGGTGATGGAAAAATCCTCATTTTTGGGATTGTTTCATCAGCCATAGGCGTGGCCAGAGCTGGGATTGGTGAGGCTGGGTTTAGGATTGGGATCCTCGGTGATTTCCCAGCCTTGGCTGGGGTTCAGAGTGGGCTCCCCCAGGTGCAGAGTGAGCTGAAGGAAGGGCAGGGAAGAGTTTTCCTGGCTGGAAAAGCAGCGAGGATGAGGAGGATGAGAGTGGCTGTGGAGCCCGGCTCCCTGACGCTGATTTTTGACCCCGATTTTTGGCACAGCAGCACAGCAGTGGTGCAGAAACCCCTTTTCCCTCTCCCCACAGCCGCCTCCCAAGCTGCCGAGCGGAGTCTTCACGCAAGATTTCCAGGAGTTTGTAAATAAATGGTGAGGATTTCATCCCCTGGCTGGAGGTGGAGGCCTGGGCGTGCTCCCTGAGAGCTCTGCAGCTCCACCCTCTGTGTTCTGCCTGGTCCCTGCCTCATCCCACCCTGTGCTGGGAGCTTGGGAAGGGTTGGAATAAAAGCGATTTATCCGCGGGGCTGCCGAGCAGGATCCCAGCTCCTCCTCCTGAACCTGAGCCTGGCAAAGGGGGGTGGTGGAGCAGATCCTGGGGCTGAGTCACCCCGTGGGCACAGGGACACCTGAAGGTGCTGCCAGAGCTCTCAGTGAACCAGGGATGGGATGGTACAAAAATCCCCAATTCCTGCCAAGCTTTAGGGCCTGTTCTCCCTTGGCAGGGCACGGTTTGTCCCCGCAGCGTGGAAAGGACGGATCCTGCAGCTCTCCCTGGCAGGGCTGGGGCCTCTCCTGGGGTGCTGAGGGGTTTTGGGTGAAGCTGGAGCTTCTCCAGCCTGATCCCCACCTTTCCAGAAGGATTTTCACGTTGGCTTCGCTCTCTTTTCTCATTTCAGCTTAATTAAAAACCCAGCAGAACGAGCAGATCTGAAGATGCTGATGGTGAGTGGGGGGGAGAGGATTTTTTTTTTTCTTTTTTCTCCTGCACTGGGGTGGCACCAGCTCTGCCCCAGCCCATCCCAAAGGCTGGGAATTCCCAGGACGAGGCAGATGGGAGGGACTGACCCCCTTTGTCAGGGGCAGGGATGGATCTGTGCTGGGAGCCTGTCCCAGACTCTGCTGAGGTGCCTGGGACAGGCCTGGGGGACACTGAGGGCTGGATCCCGGCTGTGCCCTCATCCCAGACATCCCAGAGCCGAGTCCTGGGCAGGGAAAGGGGGGAATTCTGCCCTGTCCAGGTGAGACCCCACCTGCAGAGCTGCCTCCAACATCAGGAGGATCTGGAGCTGCTGGAGAGAGCCCAGAGGAGCCCATGGAGCTGCTCCAAGGGCTGGAGCCCCTCTGGGGAGAGCTGGGGCTGCTCACCTGGAGAGGAGAAGCTCCAGGGACACCTCAGAGCCCTTCCAGGGCCTAAAGGGGCTCCAGGAGAGCTGGAGAGGGACTGGGGACAAGGGATGGAGGGACAGGACACAGGGAATGGCTTCCACTGCCAGAGGAGAGGGCTGGATGGGAATTTGGGAAGGAATTGTTCCCTGGGAGGGCTGCAAGGAACAAACGTTTTCCCCAAATCCTCTTTCCCTGTCTCAGTGACACCGGGATCTTCCCCCCCTCTCCAGGGCATATCCCACCGCACAGGGCTGGCTTTTTTTTGGGATCTGGGCTGCTCCTCGGGGCAGGGGGGTGTAATTCCTGACGGCGTTTTCCCTCGTGCTTGCAGAGCCACACGTTCATCAAGCGCTCCGAGGTGGAGGAGGTGGATTTCGCGGGCTGGCTGTGCCGGACGCTGCGGCTGAACCAGCCCAGCACTCCCACCCGAGCTGCCGTGTGAGCCCGGCCCGGCCCCGCTGCCTCCGGCGCCGCTTCCTTCTCCTCCCTCCGCGGCACAGCTGCCCCTCCTTCCTCCCTCCGGCCCGCCCAGCCCCAGCGCCAAAGCTCCGGGTCCCCAAAAGCTCTGGGTCCCCAAAAGCTCTGGGTCCCCAAAGCTCCGGGATCCCCAAAAGCTCCGGGATCCCCAAAAGCTCCAGAGTCCCCAAAGCTCTGGGTCCCCAAAAGCTCTGGGGTGTCCCCAAAGCTCCGGGTCCCCAAAGCTCCAGGTCCCTACAAAGCTC
>VZDJ01000014.1:1139233-1230735 GCA_008694505.1 Cyanoderma ruficeps
CCTCATCCTCCTCCTCGTCCTCCTCCGAGGATGAGCTGTCCAGTGTTAAATCCACCACGTCCGCCGGGGCTTTGCCGTTCTCGCCGGTGCCGTTGGCGGTGGCCAGGAGCCCGTTCACGTCCGAGGAGCCTGCGAGAGGGGAGGAGCTGAAACCACCCGCCCGACACCCCCGGCTGCTCAGCCTGGCCAAGGGAAGGCTCCACAGAGACCTCGGAGCCACTTCCAGAGCCTGAAGGGGAGCTGGAGAGGGACTGGGGACAAGGGATGGAGCTGGAGAGGAACTCGGGACAAGGGATGGGGGGACAGGACACAGGGAGCGGCTTCCCACTGCCACGGGGAATGTTGGGGAGGAATTCTTCCCCGTGAAGAAATTCTTCCTCCCTTGTGAGGGTGGTGGCACAGGGTGCCCAGAGCAGCTGTGGCTGCCCCTGGATCCCCTGGAAATGTCCAAGGCCAGGCTGGACAGGGCTTGGAGCAGCCTGGGAGAGTGGGAGGTGTCCCTGCCCATGGCAGGGGTGGCACTGGATGATCCTGCAGGTCCCTTCCAACCCAAGCCAGGCTGGAATTCTGTGGTTTCCCCCAGGGGTCTGCAGGGAGACTCACCCAGAACCAGGATTGGACACTGAGGGCTGCAGCTCCGCTCCTTCTCGGCTCGGATGGGGCACCAGGAGCCGTCCACCAGGTACTCGATCTCATCTGCATCTTCACATTCTGTCAGGATCTTGGACAGGAGCCTGCAGAGGGCACAGGAGGAGCTGTCACAGCCCTGGCAATCTGCAGGGTGTGGGCAGTGACCCTGCATTTAACAGGAACCTGGTGCTGGCTCCCGAGCTGGCAGCCCTTGGAGTCACGGACTTTATTCCCCATAAAACCAGCGCAGGTCCTGACGGTGCAAATCCATCCCAGCCCTTCCTGCCCATGCACCCAAACCATCAACTACCAGCTTAATTAGCTGCAATTAAAGACAGTTTTGCCTCTTCACCCAGTTTCCCAGGCACTGCTTCCAGGCAGGCAGCAGCTGCCCCATCCCATGGGACGTTTCCAGCAGGGCTTCAGCAAAAGGTGAGACATGGAATTTGGATTTGGCATTAGGAACTCAGCAATCCAAGCAGCACTTCCCTTCCTTCCTAGTTTTATTTCCCAAATCTCCACAGTAGCCACCAGAGCAACATTCCTGCAACAGGAAAACCGTGAAAATACATCTGGACTGAGGCCCTGATTCCAGAGAAACTGGGGACTGGCTTTGTTCCCTGTGTCCCATGTTTGCCTGGGATGTTTATCTGGAAATGCTGCTCTGCCAGGCCTCACTCCCTCCTGGACTGGAGCATTTTCTTTCAGGAGGAAGGAGAACTCCTAGTGGAAAGACTTCCAGGGCCAGGAAAACTTGGTGGCACTCCAGTGGGAGAGTTCCAGCTTTCCCCAGCTCCTGTAGGAATTGTTCCCACAGCCAATCCCATCACCCGCACAGCAACCACCAAGCTGCAGCTCCCAAAAAGCTGCCAAGGCCCTGAGGATCCCAGACCTGACCAACCACCTCCCTCCCTGCTCGGGAGCCTCTGGCTCTTTCTCGACTCCCAGCACCCAGCTGAGTGCCAGCTTCCCTCTCTCACTTCCAGGGAATCTGGGAAGGACTTCACCCAACAGAACTGGCATCAAACCCAGCTCTGAGCAGGGACAAAAGACTCCTGAGCCTTTCCCAGGGACATCCTGCTCCTCCTCGTGCAGGACACACAGGCATGGCTGACCCGAGGGGGTTCCACAACCCAACCCCTCACAGCTTCCCCTTCATCTCTCCCCTGCCAGAGATCTCCAAGGAACTGGATTTTCCTGTCAGGGTTGGCCAGGGGACAAAGCAAACAGGTTATCTGTGCTGAGGCTGCTCCAGGCTGCCTGGAAAGCCACAGCTCCTGCATCTGCCCAGGGCCCACAGAGACAGCCTGGAACCCTCAGTGAGGCTGGGAACAGACTGGTCTGCTCACTTCCCTGTGCCAGGGGAGCTGCAGGCACCCCCAAACATCACTCCAAACTCTCCCTGCTCTTGAGGGAACCTGCAGTGGAGGCCAATCCCACAGCCATGAGGGTGGAGCTCATTTCCCAGCAGGGAGGAACCACGTGTGTTGTTGTTCCAGCAGCCCTCGGCCAGCACCACGAGCCCCTCGGTGGTCCCAGCCCACAGGAGGCTCCCAGGATTTGGGGGCAACAAAGCTGCTCCCAAACTCACCCCAAAAGTGCTGCACCACGGGCTGTCCCCTCCCTGCATTTTCCCACTTGCTCTAACACACCGAAACACTGAAACCAGAATACCGTGCACCAGCGAAACAAACTTTCAACCCTTTCAACCTCAACCAAGAGCTGGATGCTGCACCCGGCGGGGAAGGGGAAAGGGCAGGGAGAGGGGCCAAACTCACCCATCAATGATGAGCTGGTCGTAGGGGGCAGGTTTGTCACACACAGGGCACATCCATGTGGGTTTTTTCTCGTTCATCTGTAGGTAGAAGACGGCGTCGAAGCACTGCAGGTGTGCACAGGTCTCGGCCCGGCACGGCACCGACAGGCGCATCTTCACCAGCTGTGGGACCAGAGAGAGCAGAGCATCAGCCAGGACACCTGGCAAGGAACCCCCAGAGCCCCTCAGAAGGAAAATAAAAAAACATTTGTGAGTTTGCAAAGCTGTCCTGGGAGTGTGGTTTGGGTTCTGGACAAAACCAGAGTAAAACAGAGCTGGAGCCCCTCGGTTCTGGAGCAAACTGGGAGAGCTGGAGCCCCAGGGCCTAAAGGGGCTCCAGGAGGGCTGCAGAGGGACTGGGGACACAGGGAATGGCTTCCCACTGCCACAGGGAATATTGGGAAGGAATTCCTGGCTGTGAGGGTGGGCAGGCCCTGGCACAGGGTGCCCAGAGCAGCTGTGGCTGCCCGGGGCAGTGGAAGGTGTCCCTGCCCAGGCTGGAGCAGCCTGGGGCAGTGAAAGGTGTCCCTGCCTGTGGCAGGGGATGGCACTGGATGGTTTTAATTCCCTTCCAACCCAAAGTGCAGCTCCCTGAGAACCCTGCAGGGACTCACTGGACAGATGAGGGACACTCGGACACCGGTGGTGGCGATTTCACTGTCGGGGTCCAGGCGTAGCTTCTCTTTCACTGCGGGGAGAGCAGAGGACACAACATTTAATTTTGCCCTTGGCAACGCTGTGCAGCCCAGGGGAAGCAGCTCGCCCCAGCCCTGGGCTGTGTCTGGATCATTTTCCCTGCCAGGGAGGGAATGAGCACAGGGATTCAGCTCCAGCCTGGGCACGGTGGGGTTTGTTTTTCTTCCCTCCTGAGCTCTGGGGCAGCAGGATGGGAGGAAATGTCCCCCCTGGCACTTCCAGTTCAGAGCAAGTCCCCCCCCAAGTCAAACTGAGAGGGAAAAACACATCCCATCCTTTTTCCATCAGGTTATCAAGCCTCCTGTCAGCACTGCAGGGCTGACAGTCCTCGGCCTCTATGCTCTATGACCACCTCCTTTATTCCAGAACATTCCACAGGAACCACAGACAGGCCCAGAGGTGCCCAGGCAGAGAGCTCGGAGCAAGGCAGCCATGCAAAACCAGGCACAGCAGCCACCTAGCACAGATCTGGGAAGAATCAGACGTTAGGAAAGGGGGAATCCTGCCCCTGCTGCTGCAGCCTGGAAGGAAAACCCAGAGGAGCAGCAGGGAAATCAAAGAAAGCAGCAGATGGGCAGGTCCCACGTGTGCAGGTCCCACAGCAAGGTGCAAAAATCAACAGAACGAGCTTTGAACTGCTCCCCAAGTCCTGAGGAGGAGCTGCTGCTCCCACTGCTGTCTGCAACTGCCTCTGACACTTCCATCACCGTTTTTCTTTGGAGCAAGTCAACCATTTCTTTTGACCTTTTCAGATCATAACAAGATGTCTCCAGACAATGAGGCTACATGCAGCTCTGCAACACCCAGCTTTAATTAGAGAGTGACTTCTCAGATGTGAAATTCCCAGGAGATTACAAGATTTGGGCTTGTTTTCCTCACATTAGGAGCCTTTTCATCCAAGCTTAATTTTTTATGAAGTTCTTTGTAAGAGCCTTCTCTGTGCATCAATTACTGGGAGACATGGGAAGGGGAATTTTCTGGGATCTCCTGATCAGGATTTTGGATCCAAAGCCATAATCTGTTCTCAGACACTGTTCCTGCATTAACTTCTACAGAATTCTATGCAAAGGAGGATGAGTCAGCAGTGAGATGTGACTGGAGTCAAAGGGCAGCTTCAGTGACAGGGAATTATTTGCAGAGTAGACCAGAGCTAGAAAAGCAAAGTTTAGGAACTCCACAGGTTGGCCAGTTCTGGATATCCAAACAACTTCCAAGCACAAAAACACAAAGGAGCTGATATAAGACATTGCTCTCGTTTGGTTTTATTTAAAGTCACCAAATACAACTGATCCCTGCCCAAAATCCAGATGTCTGCAGGCTGGAATCATCACCTTCCCTGTGAGCTACAATCCACCTCCAAGACTGGCAGGCTGAGGAAGTTCAGCCTAGAGAAGAAAAGGTTCAGTGGAGACCTCCCAGCAGCATTCCCGACCCTGGAGGGGCTCCAGGGATGCTGGAAAGGGGCTCTTCATCAGGAACTGTAGTGACAGGATCAGGGGAAATGGCTTGAAGAGGGGAAATTGAGGTTAAGATGGGCAGGAGAAACCCTGAGGCCCTGGCACAGGGTGCCCAGAGCAGCTGTGGCTGCCCCTGGATCCCTGGAAGTTTCCAAGGCCAGGTTGGACAAGGTTTGGAGCACCTTGGGACAGTGGGAAATGTCCCTGGGCATGACAGGAGTGGCACTGGATGGGATTTAAGGTCCTTCTAACCCAAATCATCCTGGGATTCTCTGACAGTTGGTTATCCTTGGGAAGAGTTTTCTGGGATCTGGACAGTTCTAAAGACCCTCAGGATCATGAGGTCAGCTCTCCCACACAGAACTGAACAGTGAGAAGATTTTGTCCATGAAAATTTGAGAATCTCCCACACTCGTGAGCTCCAAGTCAGATTCCACCTTGGAAAGGTGATTTCCCCTCACTTCCAACAATGTTTTACACCTGCCTCATACCGGGAGGATTTAGCTGAGTGGTTTGGGATAAGCATCTCTGGGGACCATCTCTGGAGCTCTCAAGGCATATCAGAGTGCTGCTGGTGACATCCCACTGCCACCCCAAGGACTCCCAGAGACCGGGCCAGCAGGACATTGTCACCAGGATCCCCTGCTCCAGAAATCTCCTCTGGAAATCCCACACTGACTCAGCTGAAGGCATGAAGCCCTTCACGACGACACCGGCACGACACGGACCCGGCCCAAACCCTAAATCCAACTACAGAGCCACCAGAACCACGGGTTTGGGGTGACCTCCCACACAGCTCAGAGAGCCTGTTCGGATAAAAAGCGGGGTTTATACAGTGGAGGGAAGCAGAGGTGGGAATGGTGGTGCCTATTCCCCCAGCAGGCTGCACACAGGCCCCTCCCTGAGCACTCACCCAGCGCTTTGCAGAGCTCGGGGTGTTTGATGCCGATGGTTTTCAACCTCTGCAGCAGCTCTGCTGAGGTCATCTGCCGCACCAGGTACAGCCCCACCGAGTAGCTCTGGGGAGAGAGGGAGGAGAGGATGAGGAGGCTGCTCTGCAGGGCTGCCTGGGCAGCTCTGGGGGCTCCCTGGGCAGCTCTGGGGGCTCCCTGGGGGCTCCCTGGGCTCTCACCTTGCCGTAGTTGCCCCAGGTGACCGTGATGCGGTTGGTGGCCGCCGACAGGTACATGAGGTGGGTGAGGTTGATGGGCCTGCAGGGCCTCTTGGGTTCCACCCCAGGTTTGTTGGAGGGGTAGTAGCCCTAAAGCAGCAAGATTAAATACAGATATTTATTTATTTTTTGTACTCAAGGTGCATCTATTGATCAGCTCCATTGAATTCCACTCAGCCCCAGGTCTCAGGGATGGGGGGAAGGAGCTGAAGGCAGCTGGAGCACAAAATAAACAGGACAGAGCAGCTCATTAACAGCATGGCTACTCCATAAAAAAAATTAGCTTTAAACTAAGCAGTGCACTTCTATAGTCTGGCATTCATCAGGAAAGCGATTTCCTTCCAAATCCCACGATTTCCCCCCTCGGATTCCCCAGGTTTCCCTCCCTAATCTCCCCGGCCCTTACCGGCACGGAGCAGTAGCTGTGGTTCACCTTGACGGCGATGTTGGGAGGGTACTGATCCTCCTGAGGGGAACTGGTGTCTGTGTAGCAGATTCTGGGCAGAAAGAACACATCCCATAATATCCCAGCACTCTGCACGTCCCAATCCCCATCCCAATCCCCATCCCAATCCCCATCCCCATCCCAATCCCCATCCCAATCCCCATCCCAATCCCCATCCCAAGCCCCATCCCCATCCCAAGCCTCGCTCCCTCAGCAGAGCCCATCCGGGTGGGACTTTGCTGTTTCTGCTCCAGGTTCTAAAGTGGAGTTGAAGATGCTCCTGTGAGGCCCAGGAACAAAAAGTTCACTGGAAATTCTCTCTGGAGCCGTGAAATCCACGTTGGAACTCGCTGGGTTTTGCTGGAAGGTTCCCTCCTCCCCTGATGTCCAATGAACCCAGCCCAGACCTACCTGAGCACCACCTGAACCGATTTCACACCGGGTTGCAACTCCCTGGTAAATGAAAGAACAGAAAATTCAAATTAATTATGTTAAAAACGATCACTAAAACGATCACTACCCTCAAAAAAACCCAAAAAAACCAACCCAAACCGACTGCCAGACTCAAGAACTTCAGCTGCTCCTAATTTTTTAAATAGACCTTCAAAAAATTACCTCACAGAACTTTATTTAAATTGTACAATTCCCCCTGCAAATATCAGTGGTCCTGTAATTATTTTTTTTTTCCTGATGCACCAACCTACAGCTTTTCCCCGGGTTTTTAAAACTGTTCAGGTGCCTTCTGGTGATTTGTGAGAATTTATGAAAACTGGGTTTTAAGGTCAGGTTTACCTGACAGCGTTCCAGACTCTCTGTGTTTAATTATTCAGCTGAAGCTGTTCATGCAAACCAAGGGACTGACTATTAAGGCCCCAGTGTGAATATTGCAACCTCCATCAGGGTGTTCCTGACAGGATTTTGACTGGAATCAGGAAAGCAATGGGAGACACAACGAGGGTGTTTCGCCAGGAGGCAAAATAACCAGGATATTCTTTCTCCAGCTCTTTATGTTGTGATAAAGAGAAACATTTAAAGGTTTCATGTTGAATTTCTGGAGGAATTCTTCTGCATGAAGGGAGCAGGCCGGCCAAGAGGAAACCTCCCTGCCTTGCACTGCCACCTCTGAGGGGAGTCTTTGTTTGGCTCAGAAGTTGCATCTGACAGAGGTCAGGGTAAATCCTAATCCTAATGTTTCCTCCCCACCAAGGAAGTTTCCTTTCAGATGCAAACAGCCACACTCTCTGCCTTTTGAACCTGGCATGCAAAAGGAAAGGCTGCAGACACTCACAGCACCGGCTCAGCACAGAATTTAGGTCATCGATGGTGATTTCATCCCGCTTTCCCTGCCCAAACGCACCATTCCAGAGGGAGATTAGAGCAGCACAAGTGAAACTTAAGGACCTGGACGGGTGAATTTGCAGCTCCCACTCCCCCTCCCCTCCCAAAGCTCTTTCCTTTACATGAGGAGCAGCCTGATGTCCTCACACAAATCCTGTTTCCTTGCAGAGAACAAAAGCTTCCACAGGCAGGGAACAGGGAGGAATTATGGAATTTTATGCAGCTGCATTTTCTTTCCTTGAACTGTTAATACCCGGTGAGGAGTACCTGGAGTTTCTGATCAGCTCCACCTGTCTCGGTGTTAATGCAAAAATGCACGGACTCTCCTGGAGCTTCTCGTTATTCTGTGGAACTGGGGAGGGAAGAAGAGTGTCCATCAAACTGAGAACAGCAGCCCTGAGCACGAGGTGATTGTTATGCTCGTTTATCTCCGAGTCTGGTTCTCTCCCACACCCCAGAACTCCAGTTTTCACCTGTTTTGGTAATTCTGCTTTGATTAGAGCTTTACTCATTTATTGCTCATTTATTGTTGGGTACAACCAGCACGGGCTTTGGATTTGATTTTTCTATTTTTTAAAATTATCTTTTCCTCCCCTCGAATAATTCAAGAGCCATCAGTTCACCACAAGCAGCGGCGTCACAGCGTGACCACATCCTCAAGAAGCCCGAGAGGAGACCTGAGCCTGACACAAAAGCCCAAAAACCAACCAGACTGAGCAGGCGGGCTCTGGAAAAGAAAGAAAACAACCCCAGCGACAAAAAAAAGATTAGCTCAGATGATAAAAAAGCAACACAAAAAGCAGCTGGAAGAGACAAAACAGGACTTCCAACCCCCTGACCTTGAGGGTGGGACAGCAGCTCACCCTCAGAGAGGCTTAACAAGAACCCAGCATTAACTGTGGCCTTTTGCACGCTGATAATTTGGAGATCAAGAGCATTTAACGTGGGGAAAATGAAGCTTTGAGACGTGGGAAACTTTGTTGCAACCTTTCCTTCAATCCCAAACACGCTTTATTTTCGGTTTTGTGCCTCTAAGCAAAGTTCAGACCCTGAGCTGCTGAAAGTCACGGGAGGAACACAGAGAGGAAGTGCTAAAACAGCTTTTTAAAAATTATTGAGCGAGAATCGAGTGTTTTGCTTTGCCTCACTTCCATCGCACGGTTATTCAAAGCCAACAGGGTTTCAGAATAGGAAAGTGCCCTTTTTTTGTATCAAAAAGAGGAGATGAAGGAAGGCTAAAACCTCAGCAGCTCTTGGAAGATCTGGTGACAACCTGAGTCACACCAGGTGCTTCCCCTCGGTCCCTTTTCTGCTTTAAAAATGCAAATGGAGCTTGCAAAAATAAATTTGAAAAGTAAGAACTAAGACATCTTTATGGAACTTTTGTTTCATTCCAGTTGCCGTCCAAACATCTCCTGACAAAAACAGCCAGCAGAAAAGAAAGCATTTCATCAGGTATTTTTAGCAAGTGATGATTGACAAGGACAATAACAAAAAGAAAATTTAATGTTTCTGATTAAGAAACTGCCCATAAACCCGGCCCTGCTGATTATTCAGCCACACAAAGACAAAGCAAACCTGATTAGGAAAAGTGAGAAGCTGCTCGTGATTTATTTCACATTTCTATCAGCTCACTCTCCCTTTACACTCTTCCTTTATAGATTGATACATAAAAAATCAAATTGCTGCTGGAAAAAAAACCCAAAAGGAGGAGGAAATTCTGGAGGTGCAAGCTCAGGGCGCTGGATCAGGTGTGAGACCTGAACATCTGGTGGTGCCCAGCTCCTCCTGCTCCACAGAAACCTCTGAACCCAGCAGGAGAATCGGGCAGGAACCCTGCAGGGGCCAGGCTGGCCCAGGGGAGGTGTCACCTACCAGGGCAAGAGGCTGGGTTTAATGAGCCCCCAGTTCTGGGCTGAGGCAGGAGAGGTTTAATCTGGCAGCTGGGAACAAAATCTGGCAATCCCAGCGAGCGTGTCCAGGCTCTTCCGGCTCTCTGGATGCTTCCACCTCTTGGAAATTTGTTTTCCTTCAAAATCCCATGTTGGAATTGCTGACTAGCACACGTTTAACACTGAACAAACCATTCCCCACACAATTGTAATGTTGGAGCTTGACTCTGTCACCACTCGGCTGTTTTGTCACAGCATTAACGCCTTCAAATGAAGAAGAAATTAAATAAAATCTGACTAATTAGCCCTTCTTCGTTTCTGCACAATCAAATCTTCATCTATTTATTTTTTCCCTCCAAGCCACAACAAATATCTTTTCAGCAAAGCCAGACCAGCTCAAGCTGTAGAATCATTTGGTAGAGGATTCTGACATCACCACATGAATTTATGAGGCACTCAGCAGAGCACAACTTCTCTGAATACGCTGGATTTGCTGCCAGAACATTCTATTTAACATCAGTTACCAATATTCTCTGTTTCTCCAAGCTAAAATAATGAAAAATCAGTCTCCACACCCCAGGGAAAAAGCTCTGCTCCCAGTTTTACTGGTCACCCCTCAAAACACACAGCACCACACACAAATCACTGTGACGAGCACAAAAGAAAAACAGCCAAAAATACACTTTGAGGTGTTGCCACCCTCTTCTAGCAGGGATTTTTCTTGTGCTGAAAACCAGCATTAGTGTAGAATCTGGCTCCATAATCCACAGCAAACAAACAAGGTGGGATTCTGCCTTACATCCCAAACTGACCACATCCCAGGTCTGAGGAAAATCCCAGGAGAACAGGATTTGGGTTGGGAAGGATCTGAAGGATCATTCCACAGGCAGGGACAACTCCCAGAACCCGGCCTTGGGCACTTCCAGGGCAGCCACAGCTTCTCCTTCCCTGTGCCGGGGCCTCCCCACCCTCACAGGGAAGGATTTGCTCCCCAACATCTCATTTAAATCTCTCCTCTTTCAGTTTAAAACCATTCCCCCTTTCCCAGCACCCTCTCTCTCTGTGTAAAAAGCCACTCTCCCTCTTTTATCAGCCACCTCTAAGCACTGGCAAGCCCAGAGATAAATATTCCCCTGTAAATTCGGAGCATGAGGGGAGAGAGAGGTGGGGAGAGGAGGGGTCTCACCACCACATCCATCAGCCTCCTCTGCCACATGACTTTAGAGAAAACACAGATTTTTTTGTATCAACACAAACACTGAAACCCCGGAAACTTGAGATTTTAAGGCTTTAGAGTATGGTAATATAGTGATATTACTATATTGGGAATATAGTGATGTTACCATATTGGGAATACAGTGATATTACAATATTGGGAATATAGTAATATTACAATACTGGGAATACAGTGATATTACCATAGTGGGAACACACGTAGGGCAATATGGAGATTTAGGGTGTAGGATAAATCCTTCACCTTCTTCTTCATGGTTTTGGGTGGTTTTTTTCTAATAGGGTGCCAAGGTCCACATCACAGACCTTTGGCATTTGATTACAGAATCACAGAACGTGTAGGTTGGAAGAGACCTCCAAGATCAAGTCCAACCCAGCCAGACCATTCCAGTGTTTAATCTCTTTTTCTTGAAAAACTTCTTCCTAATATCCACCCTAAACTTTCCTTGACACAGCCTGAGACCGGGCTGAAAGTCATGGGGCTAAAAGTAAAAATAATGTAGGTGTCAAATTGTTATTGGGTGGTTTGTGCTTGGACTTTGGAAAGAGGAGACCCCCCAAAGGCCTCGGGAAGAGGAGACCCACAAAGGCCTCGGGAAGAGGAGACCCCCAAAGACCTCGGGATGAGGAGACCCCCAAAGACCTTGAGAAGAGGTCACCCCCAGGAAAGAGGTGACCCCCCAAACGCCTCAGGAAGAGGTCACCCCCAAAGACCTCGGGAAGAGGAGACCCCCGAAGGCCTCAGGAAGAGATCACCCCCAAAGGTCTTGGGAAGAGATCACCTCCAGGAAAGAGGTGACCCCCAAAGACCTCGGGAAGAGGTCACCAACAAACAGACCCCCCGCCCAAACTCACCTAACTCTGTGGGCTTCAACAACTCATCCAGGGTGGTATAAAAGGGCAACTTGACCAAGCGAACCTCCGGCTTGGCGGCTTTGGGGGGCAACCTGCCCAGTCCGTTCAGGTATTTGCCGTAGAGGGCCGGGTAGTCGATGCTGGCGGCCGGCAGAGTCCGGGGCACGGCGCTGCCGCGGTCGTAGGACGAGTGCAGGGCCAGAGCGTCCGCCCGGTGCGGCGCCGGCGCCGCGGCCACCTCCGAGCCCTTCTTGTTGTATCTGGTCTCGTAGAGCTCCTTGATCTTCTTGAACACCTCGGGGCTGCAGTCAAACTGGACCAGCTGCAAAGCTCGGGTCACTAGTTCGTGTTTTAGTCCGCTTTTACTCCTGCCAACAAAACCCAGCAACATCTGAAGATCTGAGACCCGGAAACTCATCACCATGTTCTGGGGGATAAAAAATTAAAAGATGTTCTCATAGTTATAAAAGGCAAAGGTGCAGTTCTCACTTTATAAGATGTTATAAAAGACCCCCAAACTGTCCGAACCCGCTGCTGTCGCCTGATTTTGGTTCCCGTTTCTCGTCCGAGCGACACGAACGCAGAGATCACCCACTGAAACATCACCTCGGCGACAAAACCACCGGCACAGCCATCAAATGACTCAAAAGTCACTTTGACACACGCTAAGCATCCTCGAGACTGCTCAGCTGGAAGCAGGAGCGACCTCCAAGATCTAAACCAAGAGGCCTCACTTGTGAAAGAGCTCGTGAACTCCTTCACCGGCCTGAGGCATCCGAAATTCCCAGAGAAACACGGAAAACTCCATCCCAAATGGTGTCAGTGCAAGGCACAGCAAGAAAATCACTGGGAGCTGGGTGAGGCTGAGGCGAGCTGGGGCCACCAGTCCTGGAATTCTGGATGGGAAAACTCCTCCAGAATTCTCCCTACATCCAGAGGAGCTTTAAAAAAAACCAACATATTTTAGAGCGTGGAAGGATATTCAGATTCTTAAGGAGAGCAGTGTGTTCCCTGGAGAACAATGGCAAGCACTTCCCTGTGATCCCAGCCAGGAGCTGCCTCGGTGTCACACTGGAATTATCGATTGCAGCGTCTGATAAGCAGCAAAACCCAGCTCAGCCTTCCAAAATTCCCTCTCCGTGGCAATTCAGGCCTGTAACTGTCAGCCAAGGCCACAAGGCAATTTCCCATCAGAGAAGGAATTCTTCCCGTTAAACCCACAGCTCCAGGTTGGCATTTCAGGTCCCTGAACACCAAACAGCCTTAAAATTGCCAAAAAAAACCAGCTTATAAAGTGCATGGCTTGGAAAATTCAATTTGCCCTGGTAGATATCACTCCACATCCTTCCTGGCTTGTGGGGAATATGGGAATTCAAGAAGAAACCCCACAAAAAAAACCCCAACACCCAACAAACAGCAGATCTTCCCCGACCTTTACCCCACTCTCGGACCAATAGTCAAAAACACAGCATAAAATACAATGTAACAATAATATCTTTTTCTCTGGAATGAACCAGCTACAGATTATATTTTTTTTTAAACTGAGAAAGCTACAACTGTTTCCAGACACATTTCACAGCCACTTTCGGATGTGTGGGAATCAAATGAGAGAGAAAATGTCATTTGATTTTCTCCTTTTCCCTTACATATGCCATTTAATCTGAAAACCCAAAAGCTGTTATGTCACTGCCTGTAGTTAGAACTTTTGGGAGTCGTGATGAGTCCCAAAATATCCCTGATGAGGAGACAAAAAAAAAGACTGATGACTAGAGAGGAGAGAAAAGCTGTTTAATTGCCAGAAAGTCAGGATTTCAGAGCTCTGGATTCACGGTGCTGCTCCACCAGACACCACCTGTGAAACCCTGGAGAAATCTACTCTGTGCCTCAGTTTTTCTTCAACTAAAAAAACAGAATCAGGATCATTAAGGTTTGGAAAAGACCTCCAAGATCATCAAGGCCGATCAAATCCCACCAGGATCATTAAGCCGTGTTACGAAATGGAGAGAGTGTTGTTCCCCCTCCCACCCCCCGGAGGGATTTGAGGATAAAAGGTGCCTTTGGAAAGATAAATTCATCAAGGCACAGCAGCAGGGGGCACCAGGGCATCCCAGGAGCACGGCAGGCAGGAATTCCTCCTGCGGGAATCGCTCCTAGGGCACCTCACCCAGGCCTCCGGGGATGGAAAGTGAGGCCGGAGCCCAGAGTTTTCCATTTTGAGGGGAATTAAGGCCCAGCAGGATGACGAGATTCGAGCAGCGACACAACAACAACAAAGCAAACCGAGGGCTCGACCCGGCCCGTTGGAGCAGGGCAGAGAGCACATGGAATGCCGAGATTCCCGACACTCCTGCGTGTTCCTCCTCTCAGGAACCCGCGTGTGGGACGGCTCAGACCCCACCAAAAACCTCTGCGGCCACCACGATGCCTGGGAAGCGCAGTCTCCCCTCTGGAAATTGCAGAGCAGCCCCCAAAAAAAGCCTCCCCCGCCGGGATTCCTGCGGCCATCCAGCCCCATGCTGCCGAGGAGCTGCTTCCCAGGGATCACTTCCTAGGGAAACACTTCCAGGGAACGCTCCCCGGCCGCTGCCGTTGCTCCTTAACCGCCACCGGCTGCCTCCCGGCTCCCACACGGGCACCGGAGAATCCCGAGGGGAACGGGAAAACCTCCCGGTGCCGTCCCCCGGGCCTGAAGCGAGACACAAACCGCCTTAGTAACACAACCCCCAAGCTGCTGGATTGTTTCACCCCATCGCAGAGGGGCCCTGGGGCCGCCCCTGCCCCCGGCACTGCCCGTCCCAGCGGCTCCCCCGACCCCCGCCCGCCGGACAGCTCCACACCGAGCCGCCCCACCCCCGGACCGGGCAGCGGGACCCTTAATCCCGGCAATTAGCGGGGGAGGCCCGGCGCGGGGGCAGCCCCGAGGAGGGCAGGCAGCACCGGGGGTCGGTTCGGCCCCGGGAGGTCCGGCGGGGGCTGCGGCCCTGAGGCCGGGGCGGGGCAGTCTCTGAGGTAAAAATCTGAGAGGGCGGCCCCGGAGCGCCTCCCGCGCGGTTCGTAGCGCCGCCCCCCCGCGGTCTCCTCACGCCGGGAGCCGCCCGGTGCCCGGCCGAGCCCCGCGGGCGGGGCGGCGGCGCCGCTTCCCTCACCTTCGCTTCCACCAGCTCCGCCGCCATCTTGGGCCTCCAGCGTCCACCGCGCCGGGCGCCGCCGCCGGGGTCACGTGACCAACCCCGCGCCGGGGGGGTGGGCGGGACCGCGCCGCGAGCGCCGCCCAATCGGGGCGCGCGCTCCCCGCGCCCCCGCCACGCCCTCCAGCCACGCCCCGCCAGGCCCCGCCTCCCCGGGAGCCTTAAAGGGTCCGCGCCGCTCAAACCGGGAGCGCACCGGGGAGACAGCGGCGGCGACGGGGGATGGGAGCGGCGGGAGCGGCGGGAGCGGCGGGAGCGGGGATGGAGGCGGCCCCGCGAGCACTGCGGGAGGGGGAGGGGGTGGGCAGGCGATGGGTGCTGCCCCCAAGATGGCGGCAGGTGGGTGCCCCGGGGCAGGGCAGGGCCCGGTGGGCTCGGCCCGAGGCTCCGCCGCTGTCCCGGCGCCCTGTGGGCCGTCCCCGGTGAGGACGGGAAGCGTTGAGAGGCTCCTGGAGGAGAGGAGGGATGGGGATGGAGGATGGGGAAGGGTCCCGGTGCCCCGGTTCCCAGAGAAGGGAGGGCTGGGGAGGGATCGCCCGGCCAAAATTCGCTCCGTGGTAGCGACATCCCATAGACCCCCCAGCCCTCCTGCCCCGGTCAGTGTTTGTGTCCCTTTCTGCAACTTAACGCATCGCTTATTAAAAACATCTTTTATATAATAATAATAATAATAATNGATAATGATAATAATGATAATAAATATATTGTATTTTGCAGCTTTTTCCTGATAGGCAGCTCCGATCTCTGCTCTGGTAGCTGGGACAGGAGCCAGGGAATGGCTTCAGCCAGGGATTTGGGATGGAGATCAGGGAAAGGTTCTTCCTCCGGGGGTGATGTGCACTGCTCAGGCTCCCCAGGGAACGGGCACAGCCCCAACCCTGCCAGAGCTCCAGGAGCATTTGGAAAACACTCTGGGCCAGGCTGGGATTGTTGGGGTGTCTGTGCAGGGCCAGGAGTTGGACTGGATGATCTTCAGGGTAACCCCAGTGTTTGGGGTGAAAGGCTGCACTGGGAGAGGTTTTCCAGCACTTTCCTTACTATCGATCCCACATACTGATTAGACGAAAAGGCAATTAACAGTTTCTCAGGAAGACCAGGATGTTAATCAGGTTTCCCAGTTTTCCCTTCTAGGCTGGCAAAAGCCAGGGTTGGTGTTAAAAATCCGAGAGATTGCTATGGAAACCCCAAAGGCCGATAATTCCTCCTGTCACGGGGGGAGAGCCGGGCCCAAATCCCTCCTGGGTGTAGCTCCATTGCCCTCCTGCCTGGAGGATCATCCGTCCTGTCCTCACACAGGCAGGCTGGGAATGTGCTGGGAATTTGGGAGCTGCCAGTGAGGTGATGCCCGGATTAAGGCTGAGAGAATTGGGATTGTTCAGCCTGGAGAAGAGAAGCTTTGGGGTCACCTCACTGTGGCTTTCAAAACCTGAAGGGACCCCACAAGAAACATGGAAAGAGACTTTGGATAAGGGGTGGAGGGAGAGAACACAGGGAATGGCTTCCAGCTACCAGAGGGCAGGGATAGATTGAATATTGGGATGGAATTCCTGGCTGTGAGGGTGGGGAGGCCCTGGCACAGGGTGCCCAGAGAAGCTGCGGCTGCCCCTGGATCCCTGGAAGTGTCCAAGGGAAGGCTGGACAGGGTTTGGAGCAGCCTGGAGAGTGGGAGGTGTCCCTGCCCATGGCACTGGATGTTCCTCCATGTCCCTTCCGACCCAAACCATTCCATGACTCCGTGATTTCTGTGAGCGCTAACGCCGCTGAGGGCGCACAGGGACGGCTCGAGGCCGGAGCTCTGCGGCTCCGTGACAGCCCCGGTGACACCGGGCCCGGCTGGGGGGGTCAGCCCGGTGCCGGTCCCGGTGCCCCCGCGCTCCTCCCCGCCCGCAGGGGGCGCTGCTGCACCCCCCGACCGGGACATGCGCAATGCGGGCACCCTGCGGGACCGGGGCGGGGCGGGCCGGACCCACCGGTGCCCGGGACTGCTGCCTGCCACCGGGCTCAGCCTACCGCCTTCTCCTAGTGGCCGAGCCCCTACCGCTCGGTGACACCACTCCGAGGGCGGCCTCACCAATCCCAGTACCCCGGGCCGTTTCCCACACCGGCAGCGGGAGGGACGGACTTTCCCCCCGCTGTAGCGCGGGCGGGGCGGAGCTGTCGCTGCCGGTCGCTGTTCCCCCGGTGTCGCCTCGCTGTAGTCCCGGTGTAGCCGCGGTGACACCCACGTGGTACCGGCGAGGCGGAACAACCTCCCGACCACAGAGTGCGCCGGGCAGAGCGGCGCGGCCGCGCAAGCGCTCGGCGCAGGCCTCGCCCCTCGGCGCCGCCGCCCTATAAGAGGGCTCCGGCTGACGTCAGCGCTCTCTTCCGCCCGCTCTGCGCTCGCCAGCGAGACAGGGCCGAGCCGCCGCCATTGCCGCGATCCCCCCGCCCCGCAGCATCCGCCGCCATCCGCCACCATGGTGAGCCCCCGTCGCCCGCCGCCTCTCCCGGCGGGATGAGCGGTCGTCGCGCTTCCCGTATCTCCGGGGATGGCGGTTCCGCAGGCGCTGCCGGTCACACGCCAGCGGCTGCGGCCTGTGCTGCCGGGCTGGGCCGCGGCTGCGAGGAGAGGGTGGGGCGGCGAGAAGGGGCCGGCCCGGGCGGCCGTGACACCCTTGGAGCCGGCGGCACCCGCCGGTGTCGGTGCCGGGGCTGCCGTTGGCCCGCGGGGCGCGGGAGCGGCCGCGCTGATGTGGCAGCGCGGTGGTGGCGCCGGGGACGCGGCGCTGCGGTGCCGGTCGTGCCTTATGTAACGCTGCGGTCTGGGCTGTCACTGTCACCGGCACCGGCCCGGGCTCGCTTTTGGGGGCGTTTTGCGCCCAGCAGCCGCTGACACCGCGGCTTGAGGGACGCTGGGGCAGGGAGGGGTCGGTGCTGCATCCCCGCTGCGGTGCCCTTGCTGCGGGTTGTTGTCACCCGGGCAGGATTGGTGTCACCGTGGTTATGGCAGGTGTTTGTGGGGGATTCGGATCCCTTGGAATCGCCAGGGTTTTTTTTTCCCGTACACGCTGAGTCCCTCTTCTCTCCTCCCTCAAGGTGAACTTCACAGTAGACCAGATACGGGCCATCATGGACAAAAAGGCCAACATCAGGAACATGTCCGTGATCGCCCACGTGGACCACGGCAAGTCCACGCTGACGGATTCCCTGGTGTGCAAGGCCGGGATCATCGCCTCGGCCCGTGCCGGGGAGACCCGGTTCACTGACACCCGCAAGGACGAGCAGGAACGGTGCATCACCATCAAATCCACGTGAGTGCCCTCCCCTCGGGCGCCTGCTGTTCCCTGGGCTGAGCTCTGCGGGGATTGGGCTCCTCCAGGAGGTGAAGGAAGATGCTGTTGGGCTCTGGTTTAGTCCAGAAGTTCGTCTGGTGCTTCTGAGGGTGTTGAATGATGGAGAAAGTGTTGATTGAGCAATTCCTTGCTGGGCGCTCGGTTCACCCTCCCAGTTCAGTGCCAGGATTGTTGGATGTCCTGTGGATGTGGTGTGGAGTTTTGGGAGTGTCTCTGGGGATGTGCCTGGTGGTTGTGCCACCACAGGGAGTGTGAGGACTCTGAGGTGGAGAACACGGTTGGGATTAGTGGGAGAGTCCTAAATCCATCATTTGGGAATGGAACCCTCTGTGGGTGCTGGAGGAGGTTAGGATTCTGGAAGGTGTTATGGTTTAGGAAGGGCAGACTGTGGCCTCTGCTCCTGTTGTCTCCCTTGCTGGCCCCCCAGGAATACACTTCAGGAAATCCTTGAGCCCAGCATTTAGGTTGGAAAAAGATCTCCAAGGTCATCAACTCCAGCCTTGTCAACCAGAGCAGAGCACTGGGTGCCACCTCCACCCAGTGTGGGGCAAAATGTTTCCTGAGCTTTGGGGAGGAATAACACAGATCACCATTTTAATCCTTTTCTCCTTTCTTTCAGAGCCATTTCTCTGTTTTATGAGCTCTCTGAGAATGACTTGGCCTTCATCAAGCAGAGCAAGGATGGTTCTGGTTTCTTGATCAACCTCATTGACTCCCCTGGGCACGTGGACTTCTCCTCAGAGGTCACTGCAGCTCTGCGAGTCACAGATGGTGCCCTGGTCGTCGTGGACTGTGTCTCTGGTGAGGTTTTTCTGCATCTGGAGCGTGTTGGGGGAGGGAATTTGGAGAGAGGGGGGTGGGAATAACTCATTCCTAACTCAACCTGCGTTTGGCAGGCGTGTGTGTGCAGACAGAGACTGTGCTGCGTCAGGCCATCGCCGAGAGGATCAAGCCCGTGCTGATGATGAACAAGATGGACAGGGCGCTGCTGGAGCTGCAGCTGGAGCCAGAGGAGCTGTACCAAACCTTCCAGCGCATCGTGGAGAACGTCAACGTCATCATCTCCACCTACGGGGAGGGAGAGAGCGGCCCCATGGGCAACATCATGGTGAGGGGAGCCTCTGGGAGCTGGGCTTGCATCGGGCCACTTTAGGGAGAGGGAGCAGCTCTCTCCTCAGGGAGAATTCTTTGTGCCAAGTGGAGGATCCAGGGAGGGATCTTGAAGGTGCCTCCTGAAGTCCCAGGCTTGGGCTGGGTTGGGGCTCTCCTTGGCTCCCCTCCCAAATTTCCTGTTCAAGGCCTGAGCAAATAAAGGTTGGGATTGTTGCCCAGAGCAGCTGTGGCTGGAAGTGTCCAAGGCCAGGCTGGACAGGGCTTGGGGCACCCTGGGATTGTGGAAGGTGTCCCTGCCCATGGCAGGGGTGGAATGGGTGGTCTTTAAGGTCCCTTCCCACCTCCACTGCTCCTGTTGGGTTCCTGGGAAGGGAGCAGGGCTGTGGGCCACAGGTTCTGAGGAGAAGCTTGTGCTGGACTCCTGCATGCTGCAGCTGTCCACGCCTTCCTGATCCTCCTGGGAAAGATGGGAATCCCACCTGCCCACGAACCTGAGCGCACACCTGGTGGGAGTGGAGGAAAACCAACCCACTGCTGCAGTGCCAAGCTAAAACTGTGCCTGCCCCAGACCTCCGCGGTGCTCACTGGGACAGAGCTACTCCAGAATGTCCTGCAGGTCTGTTTTGTGACGGGGTGGGCTGAGGGCTGCTGCCCTGACCCAGCTCTGCTGTTCCCCCTCAGATTGACCCGGTGCTCGGGACCGTGGGCTTTGGCTCGGGCCTGCACGGCTGGGCCTTCACCCTGAAGCAGTTTGCTGAGATGTACGTGGCAAAGTTTGCTGCCAAGGGAGATGCCCAGCTCAGCCCGGCCGAGCGTGCCAAGAAAGTCGAGGACATGATGAAGAAGCTGTGGGGAGACAGGTGAGGAGGGAATGGCGCTGGTGGTTGGAATTCCAGATCAGTTCTGCATGGCTGCAGCCTGACACTGCAGAAAACGGGTAAAAAAAGGGGGAAGGGTGTGGTTGTACCTGATTTAACAGGGGTTAATTATATTTTGGGGAGTGCTGGAAAACTGGATGAGGGGGAAAGCAGGAAATGGCTCTTCCTCAGCAGCCCTTGGCTCTGCTCTGGGCAAGCAGAACAAGCTGTGTGTCTGTAGCTGACCTGAGCATGGACATTGTGTCTGATTTCCTTCTCTCTGCAGATACTTTGACCCTGCTACTGGCAAGTTCAGCAAATCTGCCACCAGCCCTGATGGAAAGAAACTGCCCAGGACCTTCTGCCAGCTCATCCTTGACCCCATCTTCAAGGTGAGTTCCTCGGGGATTTTCCTTGGTGGCACCTCCCTCTCTGCGCTTCCGTTCCGTGCGTGATGATGGAAAATTTCTTCACTTTGACCTGACGTGTTTGATTGAAGAAATTGAGCTGTCTGACACATCTGGCTGCTCTGGGGGCAGAAGGGGCTGTGTTTCCTGGAGGGAGGGAGGAGGAACAGGAATCCTCTGCAGGTGCAGTGGTGCAGCTGCTCCAAACTGGGTCAGGGCGGCGCTGCCAACGGCTGCTCTCGTCGCAGGTTTTCGATGCAATCATGAACTTCAAGAAGGAAGAGGCGGCTAAACTGATTGAGAAACTGGACATCAAGCTGGACAGCGAGGACAAGGACAAGGAGGGCAAGCCCCTGCTGAAGGTGAGGCTGGCCTGGATCCTCTGGGGAGCTGCTGAGCAGTTACTCTGCCCCGGCTGTGCCAACGTCAGCCCGTTTGGGAGGTGGGGAGGTGAACCCCTGCGTGGTGAACGCTCTGACTGGGTCGTGCTGCTCTGCCCAGGCCGTGATGAGGCGGTGGCTGCCCGCTGGAGATGCCCTGCTGCAGATGATCACCATCCACCTGCCTTCCCCAGTCACAGCCCAGAAGTATCGCTGCGAGCTGCTCTACGAGGGCCCCCCCGACGATGAGGCTGCCATAGGTAGGGCAAAGCTGCTTGTTCTGCTGCCAGGCCTCAGCTGCACCTGGAACCAGATTGTTCTCCGCATGGATGGCTCAGGAGTGTCTGGAATTGAGTCTGCAGCTTTTCTAGCACGGATTAAACAATTTAGTTTGTCAGAGCTCAGTCCTGGTGTGCCGAACTGGCTGAGTAACCTCAGAGTAGCTGGAGGGTCCAGCTGAGCCTGGTTTTTCTTGCTGATGTGATCTTCCATGGAATCACAGAATAGATTAGGTTGGAAGGGATTTTAAAAGTCACCCAGGCCCATCCCCTGCCATGGTAGGGACACCTTCCACTGCCCCAGGCTGCTCCAAGCCCCAGTGTCCAACCTGGCCTTGGACATTTCCACAGATCCAGGAGCAGCCACAGCTTCTCTGGGCACCCTGTGCCAAGGCCTCATCTCCCTCCAGGGAACAATCCCTTCCCAATATCCCATCTATCTCTGCCCTCCAGTAGTGGGAAACCATTCTCCTTGGGCTGGGACAGTGCTTGCAGGTCTTGAGTTTGTGTTTTGGGGTGGCTGCCAGATACATCAACAACTATGGGCTAAGTTGGTCTCTCTCCCCCTCCCAGGCATTAAGAACTGTGACCCCAAAGGCCCCCTGATGATGTACATCTCCAAAATGGTGCCAACCTCTGACAAGGGACGTTTCTACGCTTTTGGCCGTGTCTTCTCTGGTCTCGTCTCAACTGGCTTGAAAGTCAGAATCATGGGACCAAACTACACGCCTGGCAAGAAGGAGGATCTGTACCTGAAGCCAATTCAAAGGTGTGTCCTTGTTGAGGGGTTGAGATTTGGGGTTCTGGTGCTGCTGTCTCAGGTCTCTCCTCATGTCTGAGGCCTGTCAGGGTGCTTGGGTATGGGCTGAGTGGCATCTCCTCCCCTTCCCAACCTCACAAATAATCCAACTTTCCCTTTAGGACCATTCTCATGATGGGTCGCTACGTGGAGCCCATCGAGGACGTGCCTTGTGGGAACATCGTGGGGCTGGTTGGGGTGGACCAGTTCCTTGTGAAGACTGGAACCATCACCACCTTCGAGCACGCCCACAACATGAGGGTGATGAAGTTCAGCGTCAGCCCCGTGGTGCGCGTGGCCGTGGAGGCCAAGAACCCTGCTGACCTGCCCAAGCTGGTGGAGGGGCTGAAACGCCTGGCCAAGTCTGACCCCATGGTGCAGGTGAGTGGCCAGAATGGATCCGGAGGTGCAGCTCCCCAGTCCTGGGAAAGTGTTGAGTGTCAGTTCCTGGCTTGGTGCAGTGACTCCCGGTGGGGAGAACATCTAGGAGTAGCTCTGTGGGTCAAACACAAAACTCCCATAGAGAGTTGCTGGTGTTTGTGGGTCGTTCTGAAGCCTCTCACCTGCTGTTCCTGCTGTTCCCAGTGCATCATTGAGGAGTCTGGGGAGCACATCATCGCTGGCGCTGGCGAGCTGCACCTGGAGATCTGCCTGAAGGACCTGGAGGAGGACCACGCCTGCATCCCCATTAAGGTAGCGCCAGGCTGAGCACCGGCTGAGCTCGGGGTTTTGCCACATTTGTTGCCTCACACTCTGCTCTCCTCTGCCAGAAATCGGATCCCGTGGTGTCCTACCGCGAGACGGTCAGCGAGGAGTCCAACGTGATGTGCCTTTCCAAGTCCCCCAACAAACACAACCGGCTGTACATGAAGGCCCGGCCCTTCCCCGACGGGCTGGCCGAGGACATCGACAAGGGCGAGGTGTCAGCCCGGCAGGAGCTGAAGCAGCGGGCGCGGTACCTGGCCGAGAAGTACGAGTGGGACGTCACCGAGGCCAGGAAGATCTGGTGCTTCGGGCCTGACGGCACCGGCCCCAACATCCTCACCGACATCACCAAGGGAGTGCAGTACCTCAACGAGATCAAGGACAGCGTGGTGGCCGGCTTCCAGTGGGCCACCAAGGAGGTGGGCTCTTGCTTTGGGTGGCATCTGTGGCTTCCAGTGGGCCACCAAGGAGGTGGGCTCTTGGCTTGGGTGGCATCTGTGGCTTCCAGTGGGCCACCAAGGAGATGGGCTCTTGCTTTGGGTGGCATCTGTGGCTTCTAGCAGGTCACCAAGGAGGTGGGCTCTTGGTTTGGGTGGCATCCGTGGCTTCTTATGTCATTTATGCTTCTCACGGAGCAAAATGCAACGTGGAACAGTGTCCAGGTGAATCACACAGCTGGTGTCAGAGGGAAAGGTGCTCTGAGGGGCTTGACAGGGATCTGGCCTTACCCACCAGTTATTTTCAGGATTAGACAGGAGAGGACTGTAGGACAGGCTGACAGGCTGGGAACAGCAACAGGAAGGATTTGTTTTCCTGTATACAATAGTTTCAGCCTGAAGGAGATTTTAAGGCAACAGTTTCTGTGACATTACTGGGACAAAACCCACCCATTTCCCTTGGCCAAACACTGGAGTTTCAGCACCATAAATACGTGACAGCTCTTGTGGCTTGAACCTCAGAGCTGATCACCAGGATGCTGCAGAGCTGGGAGCTGGTGCTCCACAGAACCTTTAGCTTGGGAAAGCCCTCCAAGAGTCCAGCCTTTGTGGGTTTGAAGGCTCATTCCTTACTAAGCATGAGTGGCTCCTGGGTGGTTTCTTGCAGCTGCTGCTCAAGGAGCTGCTTCCACAGAGCTCCTGCCAGCCAAGGGGGCTGCACCCCTGTCTGGGGACACCCAGTGCCTTGGGGTTGACATTTTTTGATGATGTCTGACCCTGTAAGAGTCCAACCTTTGTAGGTTTGAAGGCTCATCCCATACTAACCATGAGTGGTTCCTTGCACTTTGCTGCTCAAGGAGCTGCTTCCACAGAGCTCCTGCCAGCCAAGGGAGCTTCACCCCTGTCTGGGGACACCCAGTACCCCGGGGTTGACATTTTTTGGTGATGCCTGACCCCGTTTTGTGCCCTGCCAAGGGGGTGCTGTGCGAGGAGAACATGCGCGCCGTGCGTTTCGACGTGCACGACGTGACCCTGCACGCCGACGCCATCCACCGCGGCGGCGGCCAGATCATCCCCACGGCCCGGCGCTGCCTCTACGCCTGCGTGCTCACCGCCCAGCCGCGCCTCATGGAGCCCATCTACCTGGTGGAGATCCAGGTGAGCAGCCCCCGGAGCCCTCGGGGGAAGAAATAAGGGGGGGGGACAGCAGGTGGGACAGCGGTGCTGACCTGGCCGTTGTGTCGCAGTGCCCGGAGCAGGTGGTCGGAGGAATCTACGGGGTGCTGAACAGGAAGCGTGGCCACGTGTTTGAGGAGACCCAGGTGGCCGGGACCCCCATGTTCGTGGTCAAGGCCTACCTGCCTGTCAACGAGTCCTTTGGTGAGTCCTGGAGACATCCTAGGAGGGAGAGCCTTTGGGAAGGAGCTCAGGAGATGCTTGGGTTGAGCTGTTCACCCTGAACTGTGTGCCCAAGTGCCACATCCAGACACTGCTTTGAGATCCCTCCAGGGGCGGGGACTCCAGCACTGTCCTGCCAGCGCTTTACTGTCCTGGAGAAGAAACTTCTAATCTCCAACCCTCCCCTGGCACAGCTTAGGGGTGTTTCCTCTCATCCTGTTTCTTGTTGCCTGGGACAAGAGGCCAAGGTTGCAGAACATTTTGGGTTGGAAGAGACTTCTCAAAGTCTTCCAGTGTCACCCCTGGCTGAGGGCAGGGACACCTTCCCCTATCCCAGGCTGGTCCAAGCCGGCCTTGGGACACTGCCAGGGATCCAGGGGCAGCCACAGCTGCTCTGGAATTCCATCCCAACCAGAAATTCCTTCCCAATATCCCATCCATCCCTGCTCTCTTGCAGTGGGAATGCATTCCCTGTGTCCTGTCCCTCCATCTGCTTATCCAAAGTCCCTCTCCAGTTTTAGGCACTGGAAAGGGCTCTTAAGTTCTTCCTGGAGCCTTTTTTCCATTCCCACCTCATCCTAGTCAGGATCTCAGCAGGCTGCTCTGGCTTCCTCTGCTCTATCCGCAGAAGCAGCGCTGAACTAAGACCCTTCCTGTCCCACCTGACCTTTTTCTCTTGTTCCTCCCAGGTTTCACAGCAGATTTGAGATCCAACACGGGGGGCCAGGCCTTCCCCCAGTGTGTCTTTGACCACTGGCAGATCCTGCCTGGGGACCCCTTCGACAGCGCCAGCCGGCCGTGCCAGGTGGTGGCCGAGACCCGCAAACGCAAAGGGCTGAAGGAAGGAATCCCCGCCCTCGACAACTTCCTGGACAAACTCTAAATGAAACTCATGGAACTCTGGGGGAGAACAGGAAAACAAATTTAATTAATTAGCGTTATCACCCATGCCCGCCCCGGGGTTTGGGAAAAGGGGGGGGGGGTGTAGACGCCTTGTGACCACCATCTTGTTAATTATAATTAAATGGGTTTCATAGCAATTTTGAGAACTTCAGATGAGGAAAACAAACAAAAAGAGAAAAAAAAAAAGCCTTATAGGTTTCTGTGTTGCACATGACTCATCTTTGCCATTGTAACTAAAACATTTCCACTAGATCTGCCCAATTCTGTATTTATTTGACTCAAAAAAAAAAAAAAGAAAAAAAGATAGTGCTGCAGAATGGCCCGGAATGGGGTGGGGTGTGCTTCAATCAAAAAGGAGGACAAGGAAAACAGGGGGGAGAGATGGTGAGGGGGTGAGGATGCCTTATCTGCAGCGTGACTGTCCGTCGTGCCCATCGCCGCCTGTGTTAGTGCCACTGGAATTAATAAAATTGGATAAATGGTGACGAAAAGTGAAAGTTTTTGGGGTGTTTTTTAAGGGCGAGGTGGCGCCCTCTTGTGGGGATGAAGGGGTGGTGCCATCGGCGCGCGCCCACCCTCGGCCCCGCCCACTGACCGAGAGACGCGGTGGGGCGTGGCCTCAGAGGGGGTGGGCGGGACCAGGGATGGGCGGGGCTTGGTCAATGAGAGTGATGCGGTGTGGGCGTGTCTCACTGCGGCGGTGGGCGTGGTTTGTGCGGGAGGGGGCGGGGCCTGCTGTGTTGGAATGTGGCGGCGGCGACGCGGGCGGCGGCGGCCCAGNTTTGGGGGGGCTGTGGGGCAGGAAAGGGATGTGCAGGGACTGGGAGGAGAGGGGCTGTGGGGATTATTGGGTGGGGGACAGGGAGGGTCGGTGTGGGATTAGGAGAGGAAATGAGCCAGGAAAGGGATGAGGAGGACTGGGGGGACAGAGGGTGTGGGGCCTGTGGAGCGGGGAGAGGCTGTGGCCCCCTTCCCTTCTTTGTCCCCTGGGTTTTGGGGTGTGGTGACACCGGGGGACATCCCCGGCACTAACCCGGGGCTGTTAGAAATCGGGATCCCTGTGCTGGCTCCTGGGAGCTCCTGGGACACATCCCCCCCTTTCTCCCGGTGCCACAGGTGCTGATCCCCGGCTGCTCCTCCCTCCCGACAACCAGCGCTGGCAGCAGCGGGGCGAGTCCCGCCGCAGAGGGCCCCGCAGCCATGTCCACCTTCCGCCAGGAGAGCGTGGAGGATTTCTATGAGATGGGGGAGGAGCTGGGCAGGTGAGACACATCCCCCCGAGTCCTGGGGGGGCTTCCTCGGCCGCACCCCCAGCCGGGAGCTTCGCTGGATCCTTCTGCTGCATCCCCTGTGGTGTCCCTGTGCCCTCTCTGTACGCAGCAGGGCCAGGGCTGTGCGGAGTCAGGCGCCTCTGGCAGAGAGAGATTTAAAAAAANAAAAAAAAAAAAAAAAGTGTTAATTAACGTTGTTCCCGGTGTCCGTCTCCGGCTTCCGGCTCTCCTCGCCTGGCCCGGCGCCTGTGGGAGGGATCGGGGGTGACTCAGAGCCTGCGGATGGGGCTGAATCAGCCGGGATGCCGAGGCGGCGGCGGGGGAAGCTGCCTCGGGATCCTCCAGCCCCACGGCCGCGGCTCCTCCTCGGGCAGCAAAAGCATTTTGGGTCACTTAAGTGGGGTTTCCAGGGGTTGCTCCTCAGCTTTTCTTGCCCCGCTGTGGCTGTGGTTGGTTGTGAGCCGTGGGGAGGGATGTGGTGCCCGTGGATGGACCCCGCTTTGCCCCATCCAGGGATGTACAAAGGCATAAAGGAGTTTTGGGTGTTTCAGGCATTTTCCCCTCCTCCTGCCTTCTCCGTCAGGGCTTTAGGGTCTCCTGAGTCTCCCACCCTGGGTGATCACAGCAGCACCCGAACAGCCCAGGGAGGAATACAAAAAAACAAAAACAAAACAAAAAATTGTGGCAGCTGCCACATTCCTGCGGGGAATTTCGGAATCCCCTCCCTCCATCCTGGCCGGGTGTGTAAAGCCGGGCGGGCATCACCGCATCCCGCGTTCCTGAGTGGGGGGGAAAGAAAACTGCATCCCGCAGTGCCCCGACATCCTGCAGCTCCTCCCCTCGCTCCCCAGCGGCCAATTCGCCATCGTCCGGAAATGCCGGGAGAGGAAGACGGGGCTGGAGTACGCGGCCAAGTTCATCAAGAAGCGGCGGCTCTCGTCCAGCCGCCGGGGCGTGAGCCGCGAGGAGATCGAGCGCGAGGTGGACATCCTGCGAGAGATCCAGCACCCCAACATCATCACCCTGCACGACATCTTCGAGAACAAGACCGACGTGGTGCTCATCCTCGAGCTGGTGTCCGGAGGGGAGCTCTTCGACTTCCTGGCCGAGAAGGAATCCCTGACCGAGGAGGAGGCCACGCAGTTCCTCAAGCAGATCCTGGACGGGGTGCACTACCTGCACTCCAAGCACATCGCACACTTTGACCTGAAGGTGAGTTCTGGGAGGTGCAGACACCCCGTGGTCAGCTCTGGGAGCCCCCAGGGGAGCTCTGGGAGGTGCAGACACCCCGTGCCCAGCACTGGGAGCCCCCAGGTGAGCTCTGGGAGCCCCCAGGTGAGCTCTGGGAGGTGCAGACACCCCGTGCCCAGCTCTGGGAGTCCCCAGGTGAGCTCTGGGAGGTGCAGACACCCCGTGCCCAGCATTGGGAGCAGGGACAATTCCCAGGTGGGGTCTGGAAATCAGCACTGAGGGTCAGTGCACTCCTGCTGGTGTTCAGGATCTCTCCCAGCTTGAGGCACATCCTCTCCTCTGGAATGAGGAGCCCAGGGCAGCTCCCAGAGGCTCCCACAGACCCAGCTGCTCTCCCCCCACAGCCTGAGAACATCATGCTGCTGGACAAGAACGTGCCAAACCCTCGCATCAAACTCATCGACTTCGGGATCGCCCACAAGATCGAGGCTGGGAACGAGTTCAAGAATATCTTTGGGACCCCAGAGTTTGTAGGTGAGCGTTCCTGGGGGCTGCTTAGGCTGCTGAAAGCTTTGGATTAATCCTGGAGAGACGCCCAGCACTCCAGGATGTGTCTGTGGGGCCAGGCTTCCTTCCCCCACAATAAACCCATTTTCTCCCCTTTCCCCCTAAAGCCCCAGAAATTGTGAACTACGAACCCCTGGGGCTGGAGGCCGACATGTGGTGAGTGATTCCCCTCCCGAGCCCCTTCCCAGGGCTCCAGCAGCCAATCCCCCCGTGCTGGTGCATCTCCCCTCGTGCCAAAAGCTCCGGGTGACTTCATCCTCCTCTCCCTCTCTCCTCCAGGAGCATCGGGGTCATCACCTACATCCTGTGAGTATAGGGCAGCTCTGGAGGGGACAGGCTGCAGGATGAGCCCCCCACCTCGGGCTGGAGCCTTTTTGGGGTGTCCCATCCCTCTCTCTCTCCTCAGGCTGAGCGGAGCCTCCCCATTCCTGGGGGAGACAAAGCAGGAGACCCTGACCAACATCTCTGCTGTCAACTACGACTTCGATGAGGAATATTTCAGCAACACCAGCGAGCTGGCCAAGGACTTCATCCGCCGCCTGCTCGTCAAGGACCCCAAGTGAGGGACAGGGAGCAGAGCTGGGGGTTCCTCTGGGAGAGGGGACGGTCCCCCCCAGCCCAACCTGCTGTGTGCAGGCAGCTCCCTCTCTCCTGTGTGAATTCTGGGATCCCCCTGAGGGTGCAGTAGCTCCGCTGGGGTTTGGGAGGGTTTGAGCTGGGCTCCCCAGGGCTCAGGGTTTGGGAAGGAGCAGTGGGGCCGGGAGGTTCCCAGGGGATCCTCTGCTTTCATTTCTCTCGGGAGGCAGTTTGAGGAGTTGGGGGCTGGATGCAGCTCCTGCCTGGGTTTGTCCAGGCTCAGCCAGACCTCCAAGGTGATCACAGGATCCAAGCTGCTTTTCCAGGCCTTTAACAGGGAGAGAGGAGCAAAGCCTCTGCCCTGATCCCAGCCTTGCTGTGTTTGCAGGAAGCGAATGACCATCGCCCAGAGCCTGGAGCACCCTTGGATTAAGGTGAGAACTTAAACAACCAGGATTTTGGGGCGCCTGAACCCCCGAGGCCGGGGCTCTGCTGCTCCCCCAGCCCTGCGGGCGGGTGCTGCAGCCACAACTGTCCCTGCCCCAGGTGATCAAGAGGAGGAACGTCCGCAACGAGGACAGCTGCAAGAAGCCCGAGCGGCGCCGGCTGAAGACCACGCGCCTCAAGGAGTACACCATCAAATCCCACTCCAGCATGCCCCCCAACAACACCTACATCAACTTCGAGCGCTTCTCCAAGGTCATGGAGGAGGTGGCTGCGGCCGAGGAGAGCCTCCGAGAGCTGGAGAGGAACAAGAAATCCTTCCGGGAGGACATCGAGGCGCTGCTGTCCATCTACGAGGAGAAGGAGTCGTGGTACAAGGAGGAGAACGAGAGCATCAGCCAGGACCTGCGGCAGATCCGGCAGGAGCTGCACAAGACGGAGGCTCTGAAGAAGCAGGCGCAGGAGGAGACCAAGAGCGTGGTGCAGGCTGCCAACGGGCTCAAGCGGCGCTACCGCAAGCTGGAGAACCACTACGAGGCCCTGGCCAAGCAGGTGGCCTCGGAGATGAAGTTCGTGCAGGAGCTGGTGTGGTCCATCGAGAGGGAGAAGCTGCAGAGCAGCGAGGGCGACGGCAGCATCCGCTAACCCGGCCGGCCCCGGGGGGCTCCGGTGCTGCCCGGTGTCCCCCCGGTGTGCGGGGGGTGTTTGTGCCTCCCCCTGGAGCCCCCACCTCGTGGGGTTGGGGCCGTGCCACCCCGGGGGGGTTTGGGTTTCTGCCTGCAGCTCCTGCCTGGCTCGTGTCCCCGCGCTCCCTGTCACTGCCGCTGCGCCCCGGGGCGTTTGTCCCCACCCCTCGACACTACAGCAGCAGCCACGCGTGGGCTGGGACCGTGGACTGATCCCCCAAACTCTGCAGCCCCCCGCGGGTGACCCCAAATCCCCTCAGGGTGCTGCACCCCTTGTCCCCCCCGCTGTCCCAGCCCTGGCTCCCCGTTTGCTCAGAATAAAGGTTTCTGTGTCATGGGGTGGCTGCCTCAGCTCCCGCCGTGGCGGGACAGGGGTTGGGAGGGGGACAAGGATGTGCCCTGTGGTGACAACTCCTCCACTCTGCTCCCATCCCAGAGGGGTTTCCTTAATTTGTGAGGGGAGAGAAATGATTTTTTTTCGAAATGAGAGCCAGTGCTGGTGGGTGAGCTCGCTGTGGGCACGGAGGGAGGTCCAGGATGGTTTGTGGGGTGTTCCCAGGCTGGGGGAGCCCCCAGCCCCTCTCGCCTGAGATCCCTCACTCCTGGGGACGGGGAGCCAGGTCCCAAAGCGCCACATTCCAGAGAACACCAGAGCAGGGAGCAGGTTCCCCTGGGAGCAGCGAGGGTTTCCAACTGCCTGTGACCCCGGGGAGCCCAGATCCAGCTGAATTTGATCCGGGGGAATCACCGGCCAAATCCCAGTGGATGGCAGGCGTCCCCCTGGCTGGAAGGGTGGGTTCACCTCTAGCTCAGCTCCGTGCCCAGGGCATTTGCTCCATTTAGGATTTATTTGTCACTCTGCTGTGGCCCCTGGGGACCAGCGGGGCTGAGGGGCCATGCCCCACGTCCCTGCTGACGTTCCAACAGGTTTAGGTTTCATTCCCATCCGTGGGACACGTGGACCTGCTGATATTTGACCTGCCCCGGTGTTCCCTGCCAAGGCTCCTACAGGAGGTGACTGGGGCTGTCCCCGTGTCCAGCACAGCCACGGGGGCTGCCCGTGGGGAGGGGACACGGAGCCCTCGGCGTGGCCCAGCCAGGCCCCGTGTCCTGGGGAGGCTTTGGGCTGTGGATTTGGATGCAGAGGCAGTGGGTGAAAGGATGTATGGAAACCCTATAGCCCCGGCTGTTCCCGAGGCAGGCAAAGTTCACATAGTGAGAAACCCTCCTGGATTCTCCTTGTGCCCAGGGCTTGGGTTTCACACTCCCAAAAGGCTTTTGGAAGTCACTGGTCATTCACCCTGGCCCAGGAGCTGCTGTGCCTCAGAGCAGCAGGGGATCTCACCCAGGTGGATGCACGAAATGACACCAAAACAGCTGTAAAAAAGCAGAATTTGGGGTGTGGTTCCTGAGTCTACTAACCCTGAAGCCTGTAGGAAGCGGTGTTGGGAATGAGGGGGATGTGCTGCCCCGGGGGGATTCTGGTGCTGTGACATTACTGGGATGTTCTGCTCCAGTCCCCTTTGCAGCTGGAGCTGCCACCACCCCGTGACATTTCCCTCTGTGGACAGAGACACCAAAATGCCTTTTTTAGGCTTCAATTTCTGCTTCCCGGAGTCTGGCAGGAGGTGGGAGCGAGGCCTTTTCCCTTATAAGTCTTCACAAACCCCAAATGCTTTTGCACAGCTTAAACCAGCCCTGAAGGCACAGGGAAAGCCCCGGGAAGCCAGGGCTGCATCCCCTGGGATCCTGTTCCTGCCAGGGAAGCTGAGCCGTGGGGAATGCTCCGTGTAGGAACCAGGGTGACAGGCCACAGCAGGGTGTCCCTGCGGTGCCATCACAGTGGGGTGGGTGTCCCCAGGCACGTTCGGTGCTGCACACCAGGAAATTTCCCTTTTTAGAGCCCGGGGAGAAGCCAGAAGGAGCCAGAGCTCTCTCTGGCCATGGCATCCCTGCTCAGGACAACTGGAAAAATCACTGGAGTAAGACAAGGACAAGGAGCTGGGTCTGGCTCCCCTCTGGGTTTTTGGGTGACTCCTCATTAATCTGTGGCAGCAGCAGCACTGCTTCGAATTCAGGCCCCAAAATCTTGGGAAGAATTTCCCCCAGCCGAGTTATTTCAGTGCCTGAGAGCTCCCAGTGTTTGCAGGGACAGGGGTGGCACTCCCATGGCACTGCCCTCTCTCCAGCTGACATTTGGATGGTGTTTCAGCTTTAATTCGGCCTGAAATGGTTCTTAGGGAGGCAGAGTTTTCATTTCCCGTTCCCTGAGGAATCCCCCCGGTTAACCTCATGGATTTAAATTCCCAACCTGAGCCATTCCCACCTGCCTGGGCCTCTGTGAGCACCCAAACCCAACCAGCGACACGTGGAATGAGCTTTGAGGCCACCCAGGGCTGGGATTCCAAACACCCAGGAAAATGGAGCTGTTGTGTTTGGGATGAGCTTCACAGCCGTTTTTATTGCAACAAAGCTGAGCGAGGAATTAAATCAGCACCTCAAAAGGAGACTGAAGTGGATTTTTACTGAGCTGAGACGTTACAAACAAGCCTTGCAGGAAGCCTTCCTGTCTGCAGAAGCATCCGAGCAGGAGCCCTCTCGTTTTCCCAAGCACAGCTCTACCTGCTCTGCTATAAAAATGCTGTTTCCAACTTCTCTGTAAGCCAGCGGAATATAAAATAATTACAAAAAAAATAAACCCACCAAAAAAACCCCAAACCCCAGCGAGGCGATCCTGTCCACGTGGCGGGAATAAGTTACCCTCGAGTTTTCAATTATATACAGAAGGGACTTGCCAAAGGGAGAGGAGTTCACACAAATAACCCCAATTCCCACTTCCAAGTATTATTTACATCACGCTGTACACGGATTTTCCAGATCTTCCCAGACCCTGGAAAGCAGCAAAGGGAAAAAGGGTGAGATCCAGGGTGAGACCCAGGGTGAGACCCAGGGTGAGACCCAGGCTGTTCCCAGCACATTCTCACGTCCCAGCCCTCTGGATTTGAGTTACCTATGAGCAGTTTAGGAGCTTGTTGTGAATATCTTCAAAGACTTGGTTGTAGAGCTCGTCCCTCGACTTCAGGCCGTCTAAATAAACTGGGAGGAAAAAAAAAAAAAGGGGGAGTCAGGCTGGGGCTTCCCATCAGAACAAGATTTTGGGGAGATTTTTCATATTTTACTGATCCAAAGGACAACTTGGTTTTCTATTGGAAAAACAGAATCATCCTGAAAACACATCCTGAAAACACATCCTGAAAACTGGCCTGTGAAATCCTTATTCCATTATAAATTCCTTCTTTTTAATTTTTTTTTATCCCCACTCTTAAGTCCTTAAGAGTGCAAAGCAAAGGGAATCAGTTCTTAGCTCTAAAACTGCCCGTATTTATCCAAAGTAGGCCAGGATTACAACTCGGGAGTAAAAATAGCAGCCTGCATCATCCCAGTGCAAAGTTTCCTCGAGTGAAATCACCCAATTCCTTAAATTCCAACCCCAAGGCCGAAGGATCTGTGCTTGGGAAGGACTTACCCACATCCACTCCACAGTCCTCCATCTCCTTCCTGTGTTTGAGGTACATGGGCCACACGTGGCCATCAAAGAGGCCTGGGGGGTCAGGGACGGTGTAATTCCGTGTACTGGGAACAAAAAAAAGGAATGTCAGGAGGGCCTGAGCCTTTAGGTTGGGTGTTAGGGGGGAAAAAAAAAAATCATGGAAAGGATTGTAAAGGATCAGCACAGGCTGCCCAAGGCAGTGCTGGAGTCCCCGTCCCTGGGTTTGGGAATGAAGGATTGTGGCATTTGGGGGAATGTGATGGCTGGACTCCATCTCAGAGTCTTCTCCAACCCCAAGCTGTGATTCCAGGTTCCCTTCCTCCACTTCCATTAAATTTCCCACTCTAATCCAACCAACACATCCCAGAAACTGCAAATTTCCATCCCTGGAAGTGTCCAAGGCCGGGCTGGAGCAGCCTGGGGTAGTGGAAGGTGTCCCTGCCCTTGATGAGATGACCTTCAGGGCCCTTCCAACCCCAACCATTCCAGGGTTCCAGGGCCAGGAGCAGAGGGAAGGGCTGGATGCACAGCCAGGAATGTTCTCACCTCCTCCTCCTCTTGCACTCGTCGTAGGGCACGG
Source organism: Cyanoderma ruficeps (assembly GCA_008694505.1). NCBI lineage: Eukaryota > Metazoa > Chordata > Aves > Passeriformes > Timaliidae > Cyanoderma > Cyanoderma ruficeps. The sequence goes on from VZDJ01000014.1 coordinate 1,173,432, forward strand.
CCAGGTAGTAACGAAGGTCAAACAGCTCAACCAGAGGTCTGGGGAGGGGACAAGGACACAGTGTGGAGATCTCACTTCTAGTGACAGCAAAAATCACCCCAGACACCACCAAAATCTCCCTGCCTCTATGGGATTTGGGTCCTGACCGAGGGTAAGTGATTCCCTCACGGGTTTGTTCACTCAAAACCAGGGGAAGGTTCTTTCTGAAGGGTCAGAATGGCCCGAGCAGGGACTTTTCCCACCCAAACAGCTGCCACTGGTGCTGAGGGGGATCACAGGGATCCTGTGGAGGATCAGGCACTGGGCTGGGGACTCTGGCTCTTCCTAGATCATTCCAGAATCTGGGACAGGGTGAAACTCCTCAGCTCACGTTCATGGACGTGTCCAAGGCCAGGCTGGACAGGGCTTGGAGCTGGATGGGCTTTAAGGTCCCTTCCAAACCATCCTGGGATTCCACGTTCCTCCACAAGAATCCAGGGAGTTGTCTCTGCCACAGCTCGCTCCTCTCACCAAGCTCAGTGTTAAACAAGCAGGGGAAAGAGCAGCTCCTCAATTCCAGGAGAGATTCCAGGCAGTGAATGGAACATTGCCTTGTTCTCACCCAGCTGGGGGGGATGAGGGGGAGGCTGCACCCCTCTGCCAGCAGAAATCCTGCTCTGAAACTCCCCTGGAGTGAAAGGCTGCGCCCTAAATCAGAACCTTAAACCCACCTCACTTCTACATTGAGGAGTTAATTTCACACTTCACAGCAGAAAACCCTCCGGGGTGAGAATTCAGAACGAGGCAGGAAGGGGAAATTAGTAAAAAGGAGTTTTTAAGCTCCGGCACGAGGGATTTAAGGACCTTCCCTGGCAAACCACGAAGAGTTCTCCAAACCTTACTTGTAGTTATAAAGCAGGAAGCCTTCAATGACCAAGACATGGGAGTCTTGGGAGGTTGGCTCTCTAGAGCCAGGTGTGACAGTCACCCCGTGGGAACGGGCAAACTTCACGGGGTTCTCAATCCAGGCCCGCACTGTGCTCACCATTGCCTCCATATCCAAGGAATCCAACACTGGTCAGGAGAAAGGGGGCGGGTGGGAAAAAGGGACACCATCAAACACCATCAAACACCACGGGCTCGGAAGTATAAAAACAGATGGAGCTCGGTAAAGTTACAATTTTACGGATATTAAAGCTTTTAACAAAAGAAAAAAGAAATAACTTAGGAAAAGAATATACGTTACTGCATCCTATAAGGGAACACTGCTCTTACCATCCCATTGTTTAAAGCCGTCTTCCCCGACTTCTATTTGATCTTGTGGCTGAAATATAGTGAGCAATAAAACATTGCTGCAACCTCGGCGGGATCAGTCCCCTCCGATGCCACCAGCACCTGGCCACTACTGCAACACACAACCCCCCCTGGGGCTGCGGGGACATTCCCATTCCCAGCTTTCCCCAACCCCGAGGGCTCTGGAAAGTTCCCTCGGCTGCCTCAAACCGCTTTGGATTAAAGATTTTTTTTATGTTAATGACTCGATACACGTTGCCTGTTAGTGGGCGAAATGCCACAGGGCATAAATAAAATATAAATTATAAATAAACGTCTGTGAATTTTGAAGTGGAAACTCGGTTAAGGAAGCGCTAGAATGGATATTTTATTTAAAGAATAGGTATTTGAACTCCTCTAATAAAAATGAAGATGGGCATAGCAGCACTTTGGTTGCTCAGTTACCACTTTCCTCGAGCTGCCGTTTACTCCAAAGAGATTTTACAGATTTTTATGGAAAATCAAACAGAATTTCTCCCCCAGGGGCTCCTGAGTGATCAAATCTGTGCAGGACAGACTGAGCACACGATGCTGGGGCTGGAGCACTTCATGTTTTTGGGGATGACCCACAACTGCTCCAAGCCCATCCCTGCACCTCTTTGACTTCCACGTGTGGTGGGCTCCAGGGATAACATCATTCCCATGAAACCGTGCAGGGTTTAGAACACTCTGCACTCCCAGGCAGTGAAGGTGTTCTGCATTAATCTCTGCAATATTTTAATTGGGTTTTATCAAAGCTCCCCCATAAAACCCTCTTTCCGTATTTGAACCAGCACAGAGGTGCTTGAATCCTAAAGCATCATTTAGCAGGCTCATTCTTAGTTTAATGAAATAAGGTGGGAAATCCCAATATGGAGAAAAATCATTCATGCAGAGCACTGTAAATAACCTCTGCCTGAAATCAGTACTAAATTTAACCTGTTGTTAACACTTAAAGGTGCCTTTGCTGCGACTGCTTTGAGCTGGGTCAGGCCAAGCTCCGATGGCATTTATAAAGGTCAGGAACACCTCACCTGTCCAGTCATTTAAAAATTAAATATATATATTAAAAAAAACACCCCACAAAACCAGAAAGCTTGTGGCTCCTAAGCTGTCAAAACTGACTCGCCCTGCACGTACAATTAACACTGCAAGAAAGAGGGGACTCAACTTACCTTGAAGAAATCGTCCTGATGGACCACGCAGCAGTTGGGGAGCGCCTTGACGAGCCTGTTGGTCAAGGTGGTTTTGCCACCATTGGTGACCCTGCACGGAGCGGGGCGAGACAGAGGTGGAAGAATCGCATTAGAACCGGGTCTGGGAGCCACTGGGACCCCCGGCGGGACAGACACCGCTGAAGGAGCCGAGCCCTGAGGGATCCGAACCCCGACCGGCGGCGGGAGCCCCTGAGGGGACCCGGGCACTGTCCCTGAGGGATCCGAACCCCGACCGGCGGCGGGAGCCCCTGAGGGGACCCGGGCACTGTCCCTGAGGGATCCGAACCCCGACCGGCGGGAGCCCCTGAGGGGACCCGGGCACTGTCCCTGAGGGATCCGAACCCCGATCGGCGGCGGGAGCCCCTGAGGAGACCCGGGCACTGTCCCTGAGGGATCCGAACCCCGATCGCCGGCGGGAGCCCCCGAGGGGACCTGGGCACTGTCCCTGAGGGACCCCAACCCCGCCCGCGCTCATTTGAATTTCCCGCCCCTCCAGCGCCGGCCGCCGATTGGCTGCGACCACCACCACCCCGGCCCCGCCCTTTCCCCGGCTGTTGATTGGCTGCGACCGCCCCAGCGCGATCCCGCCCTTTCTAGCGCCGCGCGCCCGCGCTCGGCCGCGTGTAACGGCCGCGCCGGTTCCCGCGCGCGCGCAGCGGCCGTGAGGGGAGCGCGCGGGGCCGCCATGGCCGCCACTGCCGGTGCCTCACACGCCCCTGAGGGGAGCTCGGGGACGCCATGGCCGCCGCTGCCGGTGCCTCACAGCTCACAGTACCCTGAGGGGAGCTCGGGGACACCATGACCGCCGCTGCCGGTGCGTCACCCTCCCCTGAGGGGAGCTCGGGGACGCCATGGCCGCCGCTGCCGGTGCCTCACAGTCCCCAGAGGGGAGCTCGGGGCCGCCATGGCCGCCCCTTTCCCTCAGGAGCCCGCGGAGCTGCCCTCGCTCCCTCATGCCCCCCCATAACCCCTTCAATGTAAAAGCCCTGCATAACTTCTCTCTCACTTGTCTTATTCCTCCCCCTTTTTTTTTTCCCCCATCCCGAGGCTGTATAAATCCCTCGGTCGCATATTATTAATATATTATCATTCTAATAACCCATATTACCCGCGCACTGTTCCATTTCCGGAACCTTCCCGCCGCACTCTGCACTCCGTCCCAGCATAAATACACTTTAAATCCTGCTTTTTTTTTTAATGAAAATCAATGCCCTATATACAGCACCACCCCATTTTATAAGAAACAGGATTTTCTCCCTTTTTGCCTTTCAGAGAAAATTTTAAATGTTTTTTTGGTCTGTCTGCCCTCTAAATTTACTTGAGAGAGGGTTTTTGCCATTTCAGCATCCCTCCTGTTAACCCTATAAAAGGATATATAAAACTGGATAAAAGTATCTCTAAAAGTATATAAAAGTGCAAGTATAAATCTGTATATATAAATATGTACATAACACAAATAAGTATATAAAATATATATAAAGTGTATCTAAAATGTAGATAAGTCTGAAAGGATGTGCTGCCCTGCAAAAATGTTGAAGCAGCATCCATCCTTTTAATCCTATAAAAATACATATAAAAGGATATGTAAAATAGAAGCACATCTGAAAGTATATATTAAGATACATATTAAAGGATATATAAAAGTGTACGTCACCCTGCGGAGCGCTCTGTATTTAAACATCACGAATTAACACTCAGCGAGTTGCACCATCTCCCAAACCCTGCATCCCGAATATTAGTCCACAGCCCAGATAAACCATCCCCATCCCCGGCACAAAAATTAAAACAGGAAAAAAACATAAAACAAAACATAAACCAGCCCAGATTTTAGCGAGGACTTACCCTCCGATGCCTATAATATATTTCATTTTGCCGAGTCGCCTCTTGAGCCGGAATGCGGCGGCGGGGGGGGGACGACACCAAACCCGCTAAATTCGGGAAAAGCTGAAATAACTTTCGAGCGGAAGAAAAACTCCGCTGTCCTTATTCCCTCCTTTCCCTGACCCTGCTGTGCCTCCCCGAGCCTTTCATTGAGGAAAAAGGCGCTTTTGGGGCGGATTTATAGGGCCGTGTCCCCGCCCCGGAGGAGCCCTGTGACCATCATGAGCCGCGATGTCACATTTTTTTGGGCAGGTCCGGCCAAGCCTCAATGTGACATTTTTGGAGGAATTCAGCCAAAACCCTCCCTTGGCACATCCCGGGAGGGGTCAACCTCCTAATGCCACATTTTAAGGGGGGTTATGCCCCCAGTGTTACTTTTTTGGGGGGTGTTAATGCGCCAATCTCATATTTTTGGGGGGTTCAGCTCTGCAGTGTCTCATTTCGGGCAGTTTCAACTCAATTTTAGAGGGGTTTAAACCCCCCGATGTCACATTTTTGGGGGGATTAACCCCCCCAATGTTACTTTTTTGGGGGGGGTTAATGCCCCAATGTCACACTTAGGGGGGATTCAGCCCCAAGTGTCACATTTTTGGGCAGTTTCAACCTGTCAATGTCATATTTTAGAGGGGTTTAACCCCCTAATGTTACAGTTTTGGGGAGGTTTAACCCCAAAACGTTGCATTTTTGGAGGAGTTCAGCCCCACAGTGTTGCATTTTGGGCAGTTTTGACATGACAATGTCATATTTTAAAGGGGTTCAACCCCCAATGTCACATTTGGGGGGGGGTTCAACCCCCCAGTGTCCCATTTTAGGAGGATTTCCACCCACCCTCAGACACCACAATCTGGGGGGTTGTTCAGCCAACCCTTCAAATCACATTTTATGCCATTCCAACCCTCTAATACCACTTTTTTGGGGGGGATTCAACCCCCCAATATCACATTTTTTTGTGGGGATTTCATGCCCCCAATGTCCCATTTTAGGAGGATTTCCACCCACCCTCAGACACCACAATTTTGGGGGTTGATCAGCCAACCCTTCAAATCACATTTTATACTCTAACACCACATTTTTTCGGGGAGGATTCAACCCCCCAATATCACATTTTTTGGGGGGGATTTCATCCCCCCAATGTCCCATTTTGGGGGACTCTCAGCCCACCCTGCGCTGTCACGTTTTTTGGGGCTCATTCCACCCCCGTGTCACCCTCTGGCCCTGCACCTGTCCCCTCTCCCTCGCTGGCCCCGTGCGCTGCCGTCACCCGGCGCGGCCAAAAATAACTTTTTTGGCCGGCTTTTCCTTTTCCTAAATTAGTCATGGGGCAGGTGGAAATGTCACCCCCTGCACCATCCCCTCGGGAGCCCGGGGATTTCGCAGAGGTGTGCGGGATATAATTAAGTCGGGGTTTTTTATTTTTTTTTTTCCCCTGTGCCGTCTCCCCTCTTTTCTTCCCCAATTCCCAGCTGATTGCTCTGAAATTATCCTGAAACTCATCCAGGGAAGGTTTTTTTTTTCTCTAAACTCCTGCAGGAAAAAAAAAAAAGGGAATTAAATTTTAATTTTTTGGTTTTGTTTTTCTTTTTCGGTCGAGCTGTTCGGAGAAAGGAATGTGGAGCGAATCTTCCCGGAATGTCTCTTTACAAGGAATTTATTGAACGGTTTATTTTTTGGAAATGGACACAAATTCCTAACCTATTATCTCTGCAGAGAGCCTCCTCCTCCCCAGTAAACTCACATAAAATAAGGCTTTTTAAGGTAAGTTAACTCTGCACCTTGTGGAACCTGGCCTTTAATTTGAATTAGTCCAGACGTTTCTTAATTGGGCTTCTCTGAGCGATGTCAGGCTTTTCAACAATACTTTTTGAGGTTTGTAATGTGCATTTTTTAAAATAATATCTTGCCTTGTTCTTCCTCTTTATAAAACCACACTGTGGCAGGATTAAAAAGCCACTGTTAAAAGTATTAAAGGTTCCTTGTCCTACAGTGGGTTGTGAAGTGATGGTAAAAAAATCAGTGACACCAAATCTGGGGGGTTTGGGGTCCTGTTTGACATTTTGCCTTGGGGTCTTCAGCTTTTACAGTGTAAAAATCCAAATATCCAGGATTTCAAGGGAAGCTTTTGAAGGAATATACACACACACATATATAAATATATATATATTTTCAGATATTTCCTAATTAATAAAATACAGGATCCTCCAGACCATTTAAGTTCTGGCATCTCCTTTGTCTCATTATATCCCATGGCACCATCCCCGTCCTGATCCATATCCCCATTATTTTCAGGATGCTTTTCCTCACATTGTGTTTGACACCATTAACTTTGATTCAGACCCGCTCCTGAGCTGTGTTTAACTTGAATTTTTCTCTTTCAGGCCTGGAGAAGTCTGTGGCCTCAAACCTCCTTCGTCTCAGCCCAGCTGTGTCCGTTGAGCTAAAATAAAAATAAAAATAAAAATAAAAATGTTATTTTTCTCTTCAAAGCTGTTTCTGCTCCTCAGCCACCAGACCAAGGCCAAGTGCTAAAATGAGCTGCTCATGAATAAACATGAGCTGCAAATTAACTGTCAATTTTAACTGTCAGAGGTCAAGATTCTGGTGATTTTGCAGTGAAGATATTGAAGGCAAGAAAAGAAATCAGGTTTAAGGTAGAACCTGGTGAATTTATGGGTGGGAATACAGCGAATGAGCTTTTCCAGTCTTAATCCCAGTGTTCCCACTGTTGTTATTATTATTATTATTATTGGAGGAAAGATTAATAAATAATTTGGTTGTTCCCGGAGGCACCACTTGCACTTTCGCCATCAATTCCAGGGTAAAAATGAGAATTCCAGAGAAATCTGAAGCTTGGATTCTCCCGTTTGAGTCAGCGAAGTTGAATTTCCAGCCCTGCTTGGCGTTTGCAGGGTGTCCCCGCGCCAGCTGACGAAGTTATCATCCCAAAATTTATCCAAAAAAATGGATAAATTGTCCACAGTTTCGCTCCTACTCAAAATTTTTATGCCTTTTATTGCTTTTCTCCCCTACTCCTGAACTAGGAAGTTGTCTGGGTTAAGAAATCCAATCCCAGGGGTTTATTTCATTACATTTGACCTCACGTAAAGGGAAAAAGAAACCAAGAGGGCCCAAAATTGTGTCAAAGGTCCGAGGGGACACCGGCCCCGGCCACCTCTGCCCCAGTTCTCTTTGCACTGCAGACCTGCTAATCCAAATATTTATGGAAAAAATTCCATCCCAATTGAGCGAAATCTGTAATCTGCCCGGTTGGATTTGCCTGCAGGGATGTGGCTCTGGAATACAGGAGGGGTTTTTACCCTGGGGGAAAGGGTAAAAAAAAAATAAATGAGGATTTGGCCAAAGCTGTACGAGAAGAAACAATGAATTTTTGGTGTTGGGAGAAGCAGGAAAACGAATTTTTAGTGTTGGGAGAAGCAGGCAGTAATTGTGGTGGGAGCGGCAGGATTGGATTGTTTGGGATCAGGGAATCCAGAGAGTGTCCCACTATCTCCAGGAGGAATGTCAACATTTCTGTTTCTTCTGGAAAAGGGAGGACTGAAGGACACGGGTCCTGGTTGTTGTTGCCGTTGGGGTTTTTTGAAGCTCACAGCTGCAGACCCCGTTCCTGTCGGTGTCAAACTCATTTCTCCTCGGTGTAAAACTCATTTCTCCTCGGTGTAAAACTCATTTCTCCTCAGTGTAAAAGCTCCTTTCTCCTCATTTAAAAGCTCCACTTCTCCTCATTGTAAAAGCTCCTTTCTCCTCAGTGTAAAAACTCCTTTCTCCTCATTTTAAAAGCTCATTTCTACTCATTTAAAAGCTCACTTCTCCTCAGTGTAAAAGCTCCTTTTCCTCAGTGTAAAAGCTCATTTCTGCTCAGTGAAAAAACTCACTTCTCCTCAGTGTAAAAGCTCCTTTTCTTCAGTGTAAAACTCCTTTCTGCTAATTTAAAAGCTCACTTCTTTCTCCTCAGTGAAAAAACTCACTTCTCAGTGCAAAAAGCTCCTTTTCCTCACTATAAAATCTCATTTTTAAACCTTTTTTTTTCCCCCCCCCAGCCCCTCAGCGCTCCTCTGTCTGTTCCTTTCCCCAGTTTATTTTTTAGGTTCCTCGGGGGTAGTTTTTTCTCTCTCTCCCCTATTCCTGCTCACGCACCACGCGTGCTGGGAGCTGGAATTCACCCACATAACTCGAATTCCCAAATTCCTGCCTGGCCCGGGGAGCTGCCGTTCCTCTGGAGGTGCCTGCCTGTATTTGGAGATGCCAAATTCCAGCTGTCTCCTTCCTTCCTCCCCAGCAAAACCCATCTCATCCAGCCGCGGTGAGACACTTCTGCTCCAGCAAAACTTCACCCAAACCGTAAAAATACGAGTTATGCAAATGCCAAATGTCAGGAAGGCTTTTTTTAGCCCCGTTTCTGTCGGTCATCTGAAAGTTCCTTTTTTTTTTATTTTTGGGGGGGGTTGTTCGTGGCAGAGATAAGTTATCTGCCTGACACTTTAGTCACACGAATGCCATTCAGCAGGGAGCCTGAATCAAAGGCAGGCCATGTTCCCTCTCTCTCTCGGGGTGTTATTTTTGGAAATACTAATGTTTACTAAAAGCTCGCGTTAATATTCTTTGTTCGACCTCGGCTAAATTTAGCGGGAGGCGGTTTAAGCTCCGCGGAGCCACGGGGGACGTTGTTCCCCGGGGATTGTTTAGTTCCTGGGTGCCCCGGTGACCTTTTTCCTGCTGCAGAATGTGACTCATTTCCTTCTGCGGCTTTAATTCAGGGTTTTAATCCTCCGCTAATCGCGAGACATTGTTGATGGGATGAGCAAGGTCGTGCCAAGGTTGTGCCTTCCCGGAGGGGAACGTCAAGAGGCGAGAAATGGGAGAGGTTTTCACTTGGGAATGTGGAAATTTTGGGGGTTGTTTATTGTTTCCAAAGCTCTGGGGGGGAATTGGGTGGCTCGGAGTCCTTATCCAAGGCTGGGGAGCTTCTCAAAGCCTCCGTGTTTGAAGGAGAACAGGGAAACACAACCGTCAAAAAAAAGGAGAATTTTCTGTGAACCTCAGCCCAGAAAGAGGGGAAACGAGGGTAGTGGAATAGCAGAGTTAATTAGCGTGGGGTTTTAAGTGGCTGGCATCTCCTCCTGGCGGCTGCCGGCCAAGGAGCTGCCACCACCGAGGGTGACATTCCCTGCCACGGCTGGCGCTGGTGACAGCAGCTCCAGGGGGGGGACAGAGGTCACATGGAGACAGGGGCAGCTGTGCCCACAAGGAAAAGACAGAGGAGAAAAAAATAATAATAATTAAAAAAAATCAGAATAATCCCCGCTTTGGGAAGTGGGATCAGGCTGGAAAAGTGTCCTGGAGAGGAGGAGGGACCTGGCTGAGCTGTGTCAGGGGAATTGGGGATGGAGATCAGGGAAAGGTTCTTCCCCTTGAGGGCACAGAAAAGCTCCCCAGGGAATGGGCACGGTCCCAACCCTGCCCCGGCCCCAGGAGCCTTTGGAAAACGCTCTGGGATTGTTTGGGAGCTTTGGATCCCGGTGGGTTGTTAAACAGAAGGTGGAGTCAGCAAAAACCCTCAGACATCCCCAGAACTCAACCCGAGGCGCCAAGGCGGGGGATCCAGGGATGTGCTGGAGAAGGAGGGAATGTTCCAGCCCTTTCCCTCTTGTCCCCTCACATCATCACTTTGTTTTCCTCCCCTGGGCTGTGATTCACTGAACGAATCCTGAAAGGCGTGAGGGGTGTGAAACTGGATAGTCACTGATTTCCCCCCCAGCCAGAGCAGGCAGGAGTGACTCAGCCTCAGGCAGGTGTGAAATCATCCCTTGGAATAATCTCCTTCATCCAGAGGGAGACGGGTTTAAATCCACATCTCGTTTTCAGATGGATAAAGCGAGGCGGGATCAACCTCACCCCTCGGGCAGGGGTTGATAATTCGGGAGGAATCCTCATTATTATGAGCTGGCAATTTTGATTTGAGGCTGGGAGATCAGCCAGGACGGGGAAGCCCTGGGAATATTCCGTGCTGGAAGGGGCTTTCCCGGGAAATTTCTCGGCTCAGGAGTCGCAGTCATTGTCAGGGAAGAGCAGCCCGTGGGAGGAGAGATTCCCACTCGATGACAGCTCAGCTCCCAGCTCCTCTCGCAGAGGAGATTCCAGCACTGAGGAGGTGGAAAAACGCTGATTTTTCACTCAACTGCAAAAGTTAGATTGAAGTTGGGGAAGATTTTTCTGGCTTGGAGGCAAATCCAAGCTTTTAAAAAAAAAAAAAAATCCAGAAAATTTTAAAATTCCATAATTTTAAAAAAATCCTTTTTTAAAAAAGGGAATTCCTTCCCAAAATCCCACCTATCCCTGCCTTTGGGAAGTCCCTCCCTGTGTCCTGTCCCTCCATCCCTTATCCAAAATCCCTCCCCAGCTCTCCTGGAACCCCCCTCAGACCCTGGAAAGTCACAATTTGGTCACGCCAAAGCTCCCACGTGGTTGTTGTTGCCATAAATTGAATGTTCGAGCTCCAGAATTGCTCAACCTCAACAAGCTTTTCTATAGAAATTAAACAAAAAAAGCAGAGGACGAGCAGGAGAAAATGTTGTTGATCCTGAGAGGATTTGGGTTTTTGGGGGAGAAAATAAAATCAGAGCAAAAAAACCAAAAAAAATCTGATTCTTACAGACTTACAGTGCAGGTGTAGACATAATTTAAAATTAATTTCGATTAATATGTGTTTCCTGAAAGAATTCACAGCGTGACTACGGCAGCGCTTGTTAGAGGATTAAACTTGTATATTCCAACTCCACTTCCTATTTCCAATTCATTAATTATGCCAATGATTTATCTAAACCCACTCAAATTAGACCTCTCACTGTAAATAGTTGGGTTTTTAAATATCAAATCATATTAACTATTTATAACATTAATATTAAAAAGGGGTTTGTTGAGGTTTTGGTATTTTTTTCCATTTAAGTGGCTTTGGGTTGGTTTTTTTTTTGGTGTGTTTGGGTTTATAATTCCATTTCCAGTCACGGTATGAATTGGATTATAAAAAGATACGTAAAAATAACGTGAGATTAAACAACTTGAGACCAGCAGGGTTCTGTACAGGTTGATAGAAACCCAAGGAAAGGAATTTTTTCCATGGCTCTCTCCTAAACTGGGAAAGAATCCTCCAGGACAGTTATTTTAGTAAAAAAAACTCTTGGAATTTTGCAGTGTCAGAATTTCCAGGGAGGCTTTTCGCTGCCTTTCTTCAAGGGAACAACATCCAAATAAAAAAAATAAAAAAATTCCCTCATATTTTCCACGTGAAGCCAAATCTTAAATCAAATCTACCGACAGAAGGAAGGCTTGGCCGAAGGATTAGTCTCGTTTTTAATTGAATATCCACAGATTTGATGGAATAATACAAAGCAAAGTCAGGGTACAGACGGACAGTCCGCTAGCACAAACCACCTAATTACAACCACTGCAGAAAATGACATTTCACACGTTTGTACAGGCGGGGTCGGGCTGGAAAAGAACCAAAAATAAAACAAAAACAAAACCCCCAAAACCACCAAACACTGGGGTTGTGGTTTATTGTTCGTGGGGAGTTCTCAGTTCTGCTCCGCCAAAACCTGCTGCGTTGCTGGCTGCCCAAAAGGAAGGAAAGGAGGAAATACAAAAGAGGAAAAATGTGCTTTTTTCCGTCGTGTTTAGAGCCAGGTTTGGGGTTTTTTTTGTCCCTTTGTCTCCTCCTCCGGGCCAACCCCAGCTCACCCTTGACTCCTGGGGTTTTGAAACCCTCTCATAAAGAGGGTTGGTTGCCTTTAAAACCTTTCCTGCCAGTCTGTGTAGGGGAAAAAAAAAAGAAAAAGAGGTGGAAAAATAGGGAAGGTCTAAATATCCACTCAACGTTTACACAGCACTGGACAGAAAATAAAAACGGGGATGGATTGCTGGATTACTCCGGGTGTGGCTCCTGTACCTTCCTGGTCAACCACAACAAAAAAATTCCCAGATCTGGAGGGTTCTGTGTGGAAAAAGCAGAAAAGTTGGAGCTGAGGAGGGCCCGGGATAAATCCTGGAGGAGAGAGGAAGGGAATTCCTGCTCTGGAATTCCTGCTCTGGAATTCCTGCTCTGGAATCAGCGGTGCAGGAAGAAATCAGATTTTTTCAGGCTGAATCGAGGTCCGGCTATTGTACACACAATAAGTGAAAACGTCTGGATTTCGGTGAATGTGGAAAAAAAAAATCTCAGGAAAAGTCAAATCAGAGCAGAAACTGCTCAATATGATCCAGGGAATTCACAAATGAAAATCTTGATCCTCCAGGGATGGTTTTGTGAGGCAGGAACGAGGCCTGGTGCGCCTTTGGGACACCAAAGTCCAGCAGTATTGCTAAAGGGATGAAGTTTATTTCGTTTTATTCTTTAAACATATTTATATATTTATATACTGGTCAAAGTCCTACTGGAAATGCACTTTTTTTATTTTTTTTTACCAGCAGCAGTGCAGATTTCTCCCCATCCAGCTGACATTTGTCACTCCACCTTTGGGACAGGGACATTTCTTTTTTTTTGTGTTTCTGTCCAAGAATTTGCAGGTTTTTTGTAAAATCACCGGTTGAAATAAGTNCAGAAGCTTCACACGCTCATAAAACTCTGTGGAAAAATTAAAATCCCGTGCACGCCACCGGGAGTGCTCCATCACAAAGTGCACTTCTTGAAACGAACAAACAAACCGACCAAAAAAATCAGTTCCAGGGAGTTAAAAATCGATTTTTGTGTGGAAACAAGCGCCCGCCCCCGTCTCGTGAAGGGAAATTGAGGCTCTGTCCTTTTCCCAGCTGAAATCCCCTTGCTCTGAAGGAATTACTGGGAAAAAACGTGAAGTTTCATTGTCAGATCTGCTCATTCTGTATTTTTTTTTTCTTCTTTTTCCTCAAAGTGCAGACAGAGTGGTTTTGGGAAGGAATTAAAGAGCCAAAAATCACGTTCTGCTGTGGGGACTGACGAGGATCCAGAGCCCCCACACGAGAGGAGATTCGGATTCCTTCTCTCCCACATCCACCTTTTCCATGACAGCAGCATTTTTGAATTTTTTTGATGCACAAAACCTTCCTAGAGCTGGGTTTGGAACCCATCATCCAACATTTTATCCACTTGCTCGTGGTGAAATTGCAAACTCCCCTTGCGGTGCCCAGCGTGGGTCACGCTCTCCAAGCTGATGATTTTTCTCTGGATCCATAAAAACAGAGGGAAAAAAATAAAAACCCACTCGAAACGTCCTCGGTGAAGTCACAGACTCTGGGCCCACGAGGAGCTTCGTGATTGTTCACAGGCTGAACCGAAATTGATTTTATTAATTGATCTGCAAAGTCCTTCCTTCACCTCCGTGGGCTGTGCAGTCCCTGGGACAGACGGAGTGTGAGGGATCCCAGCCCTGCCCTGGAAATTTGGGAATTCCCGGCTGCTGCTTCTGCCTCCAGACAGAGCTGGGAGCTCAGGGGAGCGGGGAGGTGTCACCTGGAAATGAACCTGAGCTCCATAAAGGCCTGGAGGGCTCTTCTTCCCTTGAAGCACAAAATTCCTTGTAAAATTCCAGGTTTGGGTCGGGAAGGACCAAAAATCCCAATCCTCCCGTGATCCCGGCGTGCTCCAAGCCCTTTCCAACTTGGAACATTTTGTCAATAATTGGTTAGTAACGAGCTCGTGTGGTGCTTTTTTTTTTTTAGATGGAATGTGGAATTTTATTTTTTTTTTGTTCCATCTTCAGCCCCTGGGTTGGTGCCGTGGGTGCAGCGCTCTGCTCTCCATGCAGAGGTGTGGGCAGGAAATCCACCCGTGGCCGGAGTGCGTGGGGAGAACTTCTCAAATGAGAATTAAAGTTAAAAAAGAAACTTTTGGTGCTTCCTTGGGGCGTCCAGGGGAAGAAGGGTCTCACCCAGAGGGGTTTTGTTGGCTGAAAGGAAGAGGAAAAAGCAGCTTTGCGTGTCCAGAGGAGCCATCCCCCACCTCGAGGAAAAATCTGCAAGAATTCTCCTTGAAGCGACGGGATGAGCAGGGAATTCTTCATCTGCAGGGGTTTGAGAGGGGTTTTAGCTGATTGTGGAATCAGGGAGTCCTGGAATGGTTTGGAGGGAACTTAAATCCCATCCAGTCCCACCCTGCCACGGGCAGGGACACCTTCCACCATCCCAGGCTGCTCCAAGCCCTTCTGGCCTGCCCTTGGACACTGCCAGGGACTGGCTCTGGCTCTGAAATCAGGAGTTTCCAAGGATTTTTTTTTGGCCAAACCGTTGTTCCTTAATTCCTTTCTCCCCCCCTTCCTTTGCTCACGGAATCCTCACGAGTCCAAAAACCCGAATTCCAGGAGTCGCCGTCGCGCCTCTCAGCTCCAGGACCCAGCCCTGCCTCCTGCACTCTCCGTGGGGATATTCCAGGCGGGAATGCTGATGGATGAGGCCCCTGTCCAGGGAAAAAACTTCCAACATTTTATCCAGCAGCTCCTGGGAGGTCTCAGCAGCGAGTGATTGTCCGGTGACGCGACATCGAGACGGAGACGAGGCGCGGAAAACTTCCCCTGTCCTTAAGGCTCCTTGGAAACCCAGACCCTTTGGGGTGTGGGTGAGTTCAGGAGAAGGTTCTGTGGGGCAGCCGCTCCTTGTGGGAATCCCTCCGGAGTGCCTCAAGCACCGGGATGGGACAAACCAGGAAAAAAAACCCAAAAAAACCCCCACGGGATTTCCTCAGGGGAACGGGTTAGGGAGGAACGGGCGGTGACGGTGCTGCCGAGGCCGTGGGCACTTGGGATCTCCAGGGAGAAACTTTCCACTGGCTGTGGAAAGGAGGGAAAAGCTTTTTCCGTTGCCTGCAGTCGTTATTCCTGGGGCTGGCAGATTTTGGGAGGAACCTGGGGATGCAGCTCCAAAAAAAAAAGCAGAAGGGCTCCGCGCTGGCCAGCAGCGAGCGAAAGGGGAGGGTTGATAATTTAAACCAAAAATATAAAATTCTCTTTCTGGGCTGGGGATTTGTGGACTGGAGGATGCTCTTGAGTTACTACGAGGATACACAGTGAGTATTTGCACCGTGCCAATGCTCTCCACAGACCGTTCTTGAAACACACCCGAACCTGTCCTGAAAAGTGCTGCTCTTGCTTCGTTCTCTGGGGGGGATTTGTTTGGGTTTTTTGTTCTGTTTTTTTTGGGGTTTTTTTTAAAAAAAAGGAAAGCAATTCCCAAAAGGTTAAAGGACTTTGCATCTTGGAGGCGGAGGAGGCAGGCTCCAGGATTTACAGGACTTGCAAGAAGGTGGTGGCGAGGTCTTGTCCCCAAAGGTCGTTGAGGTGGGTGACTGCCAGGCTGCTCCTTCTCCTGCTCCGTCCCTCTGTGCTGCTCCCACTCAGGACATGCTGGGCAGGAAAAGAGACACAGGAGGGATTTTCAGGCAGCAAACTGAGGTAGGAAATGTTATTATTGCCACCACATCAACAACAACAACAAAAAAAAAAGAGTGGATTTGGGTGAAATGGTTCACAAAAGTGTGTTGGGGACAGAGATGGTGGCAGGCGTGGCTTTGATGGGCAGAGGGGACAATGCCTTGGGTGACACCGGGCTGGGGGATCACAAAACCCACAGAATCCGTCCCAGACACACAAACAGCTCAAACCTGGTTTCCTGATCCTCTGCTGGGGGCACGGGCCGGCTGCAAAGAGAGGACAAAATAAGGGAATCTCCAGCACAGACCAGTCCCCCCTCTCCGCCCTGAGCTCCCGGGTGTTCCTTGGAATGGTTCAGCCTCACCCAGCGGATTTTTCCCTGTTCCCCCTCAGGAATTCGGATGAGGAGAGAGGCTGTGTCGCTCTGATCAGGGCCAGAACCAGCCCACGTTATCCTGGAGAGGGATTTTGTCTTCCAAACCCCTCCAGAGTTTCCCTTCCCTCCAGCTCCAGCCTTTATCAGCTCCTGAACACTCTGGGAATGTCCCGTTGGACCCCGGGGTTGTTCTCACCCCCAAAGGCTGTTCAAGGGAAGGATAAATCAGAGAGTTCTTACCTTTCCCTCTCAGCCATGTCTTGTTTCTCCTCTGCCCTGTAAACACAAATCCCATTGGGAATCCCTCTCCTGGTGGGAAAGGAGGGAGACCCCAGTGCCTTTCTGGGGTGCTGGATGGGCCCTGGAGAGGAGCCCCTCCCCATCCCACCCCTCCCCAAATTCATCTCTTACCTTTCTTTTCTGGCCTTGATCCTCTCTTCTTCGTATCTGCCACAAAGATAAAACGTGGATTCAATAAATAAAGTTGTTAAAACAAAGGCAAAAGGTCTTTTAAATGCTGCTGGGCACTTTCAGTCACATTCAGCGTTTGCTCTGATGGCGACAAAAGCTCCGGGCTGCCACAGCCTGAAGCTCTTCCTTGGCTGAGACCAGGTTTGCCCCAGGCTGAGCCTTCCCAATCCATGGATTTTGACCCAGCCCTGGGCAGGATTTTGTGCTGTGCCTTCCCAATCCATGGATTTTGACCCAGCCCTGGGCAGGATTTTGTGCTGCCCCTCCCCAGAGACCCTCTGGCACTCACTGGAGGACACAGTCCGGGATCTGCACGTGCTCCATGGGGATGAGCTGCTCCAGTTCCTCCAGGCTGTGGACGTACTGGATCTTATTGATAAACTTCACGCTGGCAGAGAGAGAGAGAAGCACTGACACCCCAGTGGCTCCTAAAAACACCTCTGGAGGTGTCACTGGGAGTATCTGAGAGATGTGGGACAAGTGGCAGCTTCACCTTGGTCAGCCCTGGCTGAGGGTGAGCTTAAAATCTGATTTGTGAGGTTAAACCCCAGGGAAGGGGCTGGGGCTGTGCCGGGGGTTGGAGATCAGGGAAAGGTTCTTCCCCCCGAGGCTCCCCAGGGAATGGGCACGGCCCCGAGGCTGCCAGAGCTCCAAGAGCGTCTGGAAAACACTCCAGGAACGCCCAGGGCGGGATTGTTGGGATCGTTGGGTTGCTCTGGGTGATCCCTGTGGATCCCCCCACACTGGGGCCATCCCACCACTCTGCCATCCCAAATTTCCAGCCCAGAGCCCGCTGAGGCCGGGGCGGTGTTGGTGCTGACCTGATGAAGGGTCTGGAGATGGCCAGCACGGTCCGGATGAACCACGACGGGTGGACGATGATCAGAGCCTTGAGGTTCTTCCTCAGCCTGGGGACAAGGCAGGACACAGTGTCAGCCCCCAAATGTCGCCTTTCCTCTCCTCCTCGCCAGAGTCGGGATCAAACGCTCGAGACGTGTTTCTTCTTTTATTAATTTCTTTTAATTTTAGTAATTTCTTCTTTTATTAATTCTTATTTCTACCTCTTTATCACGAGCTGTGACTTCTACAGCACTTCCAGCTAACAAAGTAAAAAACGGCCCCTGTCTCTCTCTCTCTCTCTCTCCAAGGCCTTTTTAAGGATAAACTGTCCAATTATGAATTAAAATTGGTTTTAGTTTTAACCCAATAATCAGCCATCTGTGCCCCACAATGCGGATTTTTCTCTCCAGTTACAAAATACCACCCAGACCCATGAAGGAGGTGAAAAAGGACTAACCCCTGCCCTAAATCTTCCATCTTGCTTTATATATATATTCTAAATATATATAAGTATATCTAAATCAATAAAAATATGTTAAAATATATATAACGTATATTATTAAACGCACACAATACATTAATATCTATTATGTAATATATAATATATAATATATAATATTATCTAATGTTATAGATATTATATATATTCTAAATATATATATACGTATATATAAATCAATAAAAATATGTTAAAATGTATAATGTATAGTATTATATTAAATGTACACAATACATTAATATCTATTATGTAATATAGTATATATATAAACTAGTATATATAACATATAATATTATATGTAATGTTATAGATATTATATATATTCTAAATATATACTCTATACTATATATATACTCTCTATATATACTCTATATATTATAGTCTATATATTATATACTGTATACTATATATTCTGTACTATATATTATATAGTATATACTGTATAAATTATTTATTTTATATATATTTATAAAATATAATATATATATTCTAAATATATATATATTTATCTTGCCTTATATATTCCAAACTATATTCTATATAAATTCTAAAACCTTAAACTCTTAAGTTTTCCACCCTGTGCTATCACACACTTGTGTTCAAACTCCACACCCCCAGGGCTGTCACTCAGTTTTGGAGCCTTTCCCGAGGCCTCAGGCCAAATGAAGAGTTTTCTCGTGGAGTCAGAACCTGCCAGGACAGAAAGTCTAAAATTCTCGGGGTTCCCACATCCGAGGAGCTTTCCCGAACTCCGACAGGTGTTGTGGTGCTGCCCACACAAAAAACCCCTTGGGAAGCTCATCCCAGCCCAGCAGGATGTGGGAATGCTGCTCTGCCCTCTGGAAATATCACCGTGAAGGAAAACATTCCAAGGCCAGGTTGGACAGGGCTCGGAGCGAGCTGGGACAGTGGGAGATGATTTTTGAGGTCCATTCCGGCGCCTGGCGGGTGTGGGGATGTGGGACTGGGTCAGACTCATTCCTGGTGAGGAGCACCTGATTTTCCTTCGAGTTCCAGGACGGGAGGAGGCCTGGGAATGCTGAAGGGGCCCCACCCCAGGGTCCTCACCTTCTGTCGATCATCTGGTAGCATTTCTTCAGCCAGCCCAGGCCCGGCATCCTCCTGCGGGGCGTGGCCCCGTTCAGGTACACGATCATGTAGTCCTCGGCCACCAGCAGCTCCAGGCTGCTGATCACGTACCTGGCAGTGGGGGGGGACCAAAAGGGACCCAAATCAGCCTCAGAAAACATCCTTTAGATGCCTCCACGTGTCACCCTCAAACAGCTCCAGGCCCTTTCCCTGCAGGTCTTGGGAGAGGTTTGGTGTCGTGGGGTGTCCCTCAGGGATCAGCAGTTTGTGGGACACCCCGGCTCCATTCCCTGCCCAGCAGCATCTCCCAGCTGGGGAATATCCCAGCCTGGCTGTGAGTCCATCCCAGACAGAATTAACTGGAATATTTCAATGGTTGAGCTCGTTGGACTCGGAGCCGGGGCCAGTGTCCCACCAGCACCGCCGGGCTTGGATCCAGACTGTTCCCAGCCGACATTCCGGGTGCCCCATGAGCACAGGGAATGAATGTGCTGCTTCCCTCACCCTCCTGCCCCTCCCAGAGCTCCTGAGGCACTCACAGGAAGAGGTTTTCCATGATGTAGTGATAATCTGCCAGGTTGCTGTCCGGGAGGTAACAGGCGGCAAAGACGATGATGGCGTTGAGACCTTCCCCGTAATATCCTGCCAAAAAACCCACAGGTGACACTTCCCAGGGAAAGACGGGAGAGCTGAGGGGAGGAAACAGCACTGGGATTTGGTCCTGGGGTGGGTTTTGTGTCTCTGCTCGGCTCCAGGTGAGCGTTTCTCTCTTGAGAATTCTTTTTCCTCCTACAATGTGGATTTGGGGTTCAGAGAAGGAATTTGGGGGTTTTAAAGCTGGGCTGTTCCGTGGCTTTGCTGGGATTTTGGAAATAGATCTGGCTGCCCACGTGGGCACCCTGGAGCACCTCAGGGACTGCTGCACATCCCTCCAGACCTTAATTCTACCACCACTAAACATTTTTGAGCACTTTGGTGCTTTTCCACGCAGAGGCACCAAACAAACAGAGATTTTTTTTTTCCCCCCCTAAACAAGGTCCCAGCCAGCCTTGGCGTCCCCTCCGGCGTGACCCAAGAGGGACAAAGCCCCGCAGGGAGGCAGGCTGCGGTGCTCACCTCCGTGTGTCACCACTCTCATGTAGGGTTTGATCATCTGCAGGTCGATCCGGTGCTCCTGCTCGCCGATGATGACGGTCCTCCAGAGGCGGCCGTTGGTGGCACTGCCATCCTCTGTCCCCCCGTCCCCGAAGAGGTCAGCGCTGTCCCCGGGCATGTTCTTGGCCGTGGCCACCGGGGTGTCGTCTGGGAAAGGGACAAAAGAGTTCTGCCTTGAAGGGAGTGTGGGGAGAGCTTTGGTAACCCCGAGGATCATGGTCTGATCACATTTCACCTCCAGCCCCGGTCTGTGTGAATTTATGGGTTTTAACCTTGTTCTGCTGCCCCAAATATTATAGAAATTACCTTAAAATCTCCCCCCTGCTTAACAATCCTCAGCTGCTGGCGGTGAATTGCATCAAAAAGTCTTTAAAATGAGGCTGAAACCCCACCCCAACCCCTGGAAATGTTCACCCAGAACCAGCCTTTTTACCTTCCCATTCCAGCTCGTTCCCATTGCCCAGGAATTCAAGGGAATCTGTCTCGTCAGGAGTTTCAATATCGTCCACATTAATGTCCAGGTCATCTGGCGTGTCCAGGAAGTCGTCAGAGAGGATGGAGCCCTCGCTCTGGTCCAGGGAAATGTTGATTTCAGGTGCAACCAGAGTCTTCCTCTTCCGATGGGCCCCGTTAAAGTTCAAAGTGTTGGGGGGAGCTGGAGTTAAAAGGAAAACGACTGACAGGGCGTCCTGGATCCACTGAGCATGGTGGATAATTCCGTGAAGGAATCCAGATCTGGAGCCCTCAGGGTGGTGGGTCAGGGCTGGGAGGCACTGGGATGGAGGTGCCCACACCCCTGAGGTCCCACTTTCCTCCCGCAGCTTCTCAGCTTCAAACCCCTGCTGCTTTCCTCTCCCATGTGAGGAATTTTTTGGTTTTTGTGGGGTGGAGAATCCAAGGTTTCCTCCCTGCCTGCCAGCTGCCCTTTGCCTGGGTTTGGGGATTGTATGTTTGGTGTCCCTCAGGGATCAGCAGTTTGTGGGACACCCCGGCTCCATTCCCTGCCCAGCAGCATCTCCCAGCTGGGGAATGTCCCAGCCCGGCTGTGAGTCCATCCCAGACAGAAATAACTGGAATATTTGGATGGTTGAGCCTCGGGGCTCTGGGGAAGGTTGGTACTTACAGGACGTGGTTTCATCTTCTGTGGGGCTTCCCAGGGACTCCATCCCTGTCTCTTCTGGGAGAGGCCTGCAGGACAGGAGGGAAAAAAAAAACACAGCAGGGAGGGATGTTTAGGAGAAATTCACTCCCAGAGAATGGAGGCAGCAGGGAAAAAACACAACCCCACCTGTGCTCTGCCTTTTCCCGTCTCCCAGGGAGCTCATCCTGGGGGATTCCCTCAGGGATTTGCCCAGAGGTTCCCTCCTGCAGTGCTGTGCAATCCCCACTGGACTCCAGACTATCCCAAAGGGTGAAAAATCCAGCCAGGGAACAAACCCTGACCCCAGACAAGCATGGTGACATTCTCCTTTTCTCTATTATCCTCCTTTTTCTCTCTGCAGGAGCTCCGAGGGGCAGTGCCAGGCCCTGGGGCTTTATCCCTGTTCCCTGGCAGTGCTCTGGGCTGCCCACAACCCACAGGGAGGGAACTTTGATCCCAACCCATCCCAGCTTTATCCCCAAGCCTGCCACAACCACCTTCCCTGGGAAGCAGCTGCTCCTTGGTGCTGGCCCTGGTTGGGATCTGTGATCCCAAATTGTCACCTCAGCCCCCACTGGGTGACTCCCAGTGACTCCCAGCCCCTGCTGAGGTTTGGATTTGGGTTAATTCCATGCTGAAATCCAGGCAGCAACACTCTGAGCCCTGTTTTGGAGCCCGAGGCCACCCCACCGCTCCTTCCCTGGGATTTGCAGCCTCTCGTGCTCAGCTCCTGCACCCTCCTGGTCCAAATTTTGGACTCGATGATCCTGAAGGTCTCTTCCAACCTGCACATTCTGTGAAATCACGGCCCCTCCAGCTGGAGGCACCAATGGATTTCAAAGTTTTCCTCGCTAAAATCAATCCCCAGGGCGTGGGTGTCACCCTTTGGGAGCCGCTGGAGCTGCTCCTGACCCACCCTGGGGTGAGTGGAGCAGGAATCTGGATCTGGACCGTGGAACCTTCGCTGTGGCTGAGCCTGCAGTGCCCACCCTGGGCATTCCCGGCTGCTTTTCCCCCTTTCCTTGGAGCCGGGACCTGTTCCCGTCGCCTGGAATTCTCTGCCTTTGACGTTTCTTGCGCAAACCCCGCACAACTCTGCAAGTTCGCGCTGTCAAATCTCCCTTTAAGACACCCCCATTCCAGGCAGGTGTAAAAATCCTACAGTGGGACAGCCCCGCGATGGAACGGGGAGAGAAATCCAGGAATTTTCGGGATGAGGATTTCGTGCGGAGGTCGCTGTCCAGCAGCCTGCTGGCCCCGCCGCGCAGGAAGGGAGGTGACAACGGCGACAGCATCCAGCCCAGCTCCTCTTCCTGCTGCCATGACACCGGGGCCACCAGCCAAATTAAACCCTATGAATATGTAGATTAAGGGATAATCCTCTGCTGCTGCTCGTTGTGTATTTATGAGAGCTCAGGACCCCGTCAAAGGCACGCCGGGGGCTGCCGGGACACTCCGGAACGCTCGGAAAAAATCCCTCCGTCCCCTCCAGCTCCTCCTGCTCCCGTCCCCACCGAGGTTCGGGGGTTGTTTATCCGGAGCCTGGCACGATTTGGTGGCACGGCCTGGAAACGGGGAGGGGAGCGGGGCAGCAGCTGCTGAGTACGTGCGACATCCCGGGATCCGCCTGAGGACAGCGCCCGGCAGCCAGAGGGGAACAAAAAAGCAAAAAAAAGCCCAAAAAATTAAAAAAAAATAATAAAAAATCCTTCCTTACCTTCCCCAAGGCTGCCGCAATCACTGCCCGCCGCGGAAATCCTCCTGACCCGACGCGCTCAGCCCCGGATGGCGAATTCGGGGGGCGCAGCACTTTTCCGGAGGGTCGGGAGGGGCCCGCGGGGATGGAGCGGGGACGGCGGGACGCGGGGATGGAGCGGGGATGGAGCGGGGCTGGATCCGGGCTGGATCAGGGCTGGATCGGGGCTGGATCGGGGCTGGATCCGGGCTGGATCAGCCTGGATACCGGGATTGATGCAGGGCTGGATCAGGGCTGGGTGCAGCGATGGATGCAGGAACGGATGCAGGACTGCATCAGGCCTGGATCGGGGCTGAAGGCAGGAATGGGTGCAAGGAGAGATGCAGAAATAGATGTAGGGATGGATGCAGGGCTTGATCAGGGCTGGATGCAGCGATGGATGCAGGGCTGGATGCAGGGCTGGATGTAGCAATGGATGCAGAGCTGGATGCAGCGATGGATGCAGCGATGGATGCAGCAATGGATACAGGGATGGATGGAGGGATGGATGCAGGGATGGATGCAGGAGTGAGCATGCTCCCGCTCCGCGCCGCCCGCGCCTCGGTTACGGCATCCGCGCCCCGGGCCGGAGATCAAACCCCGGGCAGCGGCAGCGGCAGCGGCGCGGATCCGCCCGCTCCGCTCCCCTGGAGCTGCTCCCGCCGTTCAGATTCCCAGGAAATGTCGCCCCGTGTCCTCCAGGAGCGGCCGGGTTCTGTTTTCCCGGCCCAGATCTCTGTCTAGGATGTAGCTTTCCCTTTTATTTTTTTTTTCCCTTTGCTTTTCGGGGCAAGATTGGCTAATGGCAGGCAGGCAAAAAATAGCTCTGCAGCAAATCAGCTGCCGGAGAGCTGCTGTCCCACATGCAGCAGCTTCTGCCCTATTATTCCGACGCTTCCAGCGGGGAAGCGGCTGGAAAAGGACAATTTATTTATTTCTATTGCGAGTTAGAAGGCAGCCGGCCTGCCCTGGTTTTGCCCCGGGGCTGTCTGGGCTCTGTCTCGCATCGTTCCCGCTCCAATCCCTCTGGAGGAGGCTGAGGAGCTCCGGCCCCGCTCACGGCCCTTTGCCTCCTCCCCGGCTTTAATTTCCGAGGCGTTTTCCCGAGTTTGGTGGTGCTGGGGGGAGTTTTCCAGGAGAAATTTCCCTGGGGAGGAGTTTGCTGCCGGCGTGGGCAGGGTGGGACAGAGCTCCCAGGGGATGCCGGGGATGGTGCTGAGGGTATCCCAGAGCCAGACCAGCTTGGTCCTGGATTTTCTAGGGAGCTCTTGGACTCCCTAGAGTCCAATATTTTCCTTTCTACACCTGGATTTCCTGTCTGTATTCTCTGAGCAGCCTGGGCTGCTGGAATGAGCCTCCACCCTTGGAAAGGAGATGAGTTTTAAGGTCTCTTCCAACCCCAACCTTTCCACGACTCCCATCCATCCATCCATCCCTTTCTTTTCCACACTTCTCTCTCTCTCTCTCTCTCCTTTTTTTCCCCACTCCGTTAAAACCCTGAGGCTGGCGGAGATCCAGCAGCTCTGCTCTCAGGGGGAAATAAATAAATTTATCAGAAGGAAATGAAACCCACCCTGGGAAGGACAAACCCGTCGCTGTGGGATGGAGCACAGAGGGGCTCACACGGGGACGCAGCTGGGGCTGGACAGAGCCAGGCTCAGCCCAGGGGAACAGGAGCCCCTTTCTCTGGGCCTGGGAACGCTGTGAGCTGCAGCTGGCCGGGGCTGGGACAGCCCTGAGAGCCCCCAAGCACCTGCAGCTGCACCAGGGGCTGCATCTGGGTTCTGGCTGCCCAAAAAAAGGTTCAGAGGCACGTCCCAGAGTTGTCAGCATTGGAAGGTGTCGCCCTGATTTTTCAGCCTGGAGTTTTCTCAGGCATTGTAACACGAACAAAGTTGATGTTTTGAAAAACTCTGCATTTTTTATCCTGGGGGAAGGACAAATTGATGGACTCCTAACCCGACCAGTGGGCTCAGAGAGGTGTCAACCTCATGGCCCCAATCGCTGATCGAGTTCCAAACACGATTTAAACCCCTGATCCCAAAAATAAACTTCCTTCTTTCTGCCTGCACAGTGTGAGTGGTTCCTTCGTGTCCTCTGGTGACAGGAAGGGACCTGTGGAGGTCCCCCAGTGCCACCCCAGTGTCCAGGCAGGGTCACCAGGAGCAGGAATTCGGGTTTGGAATGTGGAGAGAGGGAATCCATCCCTGCCCTGGGCAGGCTGGGAGTGGGAACAGCACCGGGAATGGGAATTCAGAGCTCGTGGGGATGGTTTGGCTGGAAATGGGAATTCAGAGCTCGTGGGGATGGTTTGGCTGGAAATGGGAATTCAGAGCTCGTGGGGATGGTTTGGGCTGGAAATGGGAATTCAGAGCTCGTGGGGATGGTTTGGCTGGAAATGGGAATTCAGAGCTCCTGGGGATGGTTTGGATGGAAATGGGAATTCAGAGCTCCTGGGGATGGTTTGGATGGAAATGGGAATTCAGAGCTCCTGGGGATGGTTTTGGCACCTCTGTGCAGCTGCTGGAGCGGATCTGAGGGTGGAAGGTGCCACTTTGTCACCTCCTGTCACCCCCACACCTCCTTTCCCACCCTGTTGGTGGGGAATCGCATCCCGATGGCAAATCCCTGGCACAGCAGCACCGCTCCCTTTGGGAAGACTCTGCCTGATTCAGAGCCTGGCAAGGACTCCATAAATCCACAAATCCATAAATCCACCCCCATGTGCCTCCATCCCTCTGGGGATCCCTCCATCCATCCCAATCTCCCCGTGCTCCACAACCAGCTCCTTTCCCTCCTTCCCGTGCCCACACAGGGCTGGAAAAACATCCCAAATTTTTTGGATGCACTCAGAGCAGCTCCAAAACTCCTGAACTCCTGTTGGAGTTCAGGCAACTCCTGTTGCCTCCGAAGGATCCTCCCCCTCCAGGCCCTGATGGTTCCTCAAAAAAATAATAAAATTTCCTGGTTTTGCAATTAATTTTTTTTTTTTCCCCCAGGGAACGCACCTGGGGAAATCCTCGTCCTGCCATTCTTCCTTCACATCCACGTTTTCCATCCTGAGCGTGGCCTCCGTGGTGCCCATGGCTCTCGGGGGGCAGCAGGTCCCTCCAGGAAAGGCTCAGGCTGGAAAAAAGGGGACGCAGAGAGGTCGGCACGGAGAAACCCGAGCTGGGATCTCTGTGAAGAGCAGCGTGGGAGCTGCTTGCACGGGGGGAAAAAGCAGGAAAAAATTCGGGATTTTGGGGGTAGTTGGCAGGTTTTGGGGCAGAAGGAGGAGGGGAGGTTGGCCCTGGGGTCTGGCCGGGTCTCCCTGGGGAGCGGCACCGATTTCCAGACATTTTTCCCCTTCTTGTTTCTCCTCCTTCCCCAATTCCTCATCAGTCCCGCCCTGCTGGGGGAGACGTGGCTGAGGGGGCAGAGCGGGGCGAGAACCACAAAGTAACTATATATATATATAAAAAATAGATATAAATATATAAAAATATATACAAATATATTAAAATATAAATATCTATTTATAAACATATAATATTTATATAATATATTTTATAAATGTGTATAATATATTATAACTAATAATATGTGATATTATATTATTGGGTTATTGTATTTAATATATAATATAGAATATATAATTATGTCTAAAAATACATATAAACATAGAAATAGATTAAAATACGTAGAAAATATCTAAGATATCTAAAAAATCTATATCTATATCTATATTTTATATCTATATCTATTATATCTATATCTGACATATTTATTCCTCTATAGTAAAATGATATTTTGATAAGATCATTTTTTTGTGTGCTGAAAANGAGGAGGAAAAATCCGGCTGGTTTTGACGGAAAGGGACGAACGTGTGCGAAGGCCCGAGCGAATCCAGCGTCCCTCAGCATTCCAGGGGCTGGGATCGGCACTGCAGGGCTCCCTCCCTCCATCCCTCCATCCCTCCCTGCTGCATTCGGGATTGGCATTCCTGGGATTGGTGTTCCCGGGATTGGCATTCCCAGGATTGGCATTCCCGGGATTGGCGTTCCCGGGATTGGCATTCCCGGGATTGGCATTCCTGGGATTGGCATTCCTGGGATTGGCATTCCAGGATTGTCATGCCAGGATTGTCATTCCTGGGATTGTCATTCCTGGGATTGTCATTCCTGGGATTGGCATTCCCGGGATTGGCATTCCTGGGATTGTCATTCCTGGGATTGTCATTCCTGGGATTGTCATTCCTGGGATTGGCATTCCTGGATTGGCATTCCTGGATTGGCATTCCTGGACTGGCATTCCCAGGATTGTCATTCCCGGGATAAATCCCAGCCCTACCTGAGCTGAGTCACATTCCTGCCTTGCTCCAGGTGATCCAAACCAGGCTCCGAATTCCTGGAGCAGCTCGGCCCAGGTTCAGCTCCAGGGGTTGTTCCCAGCCTGGCCTTGCTCCGGCACTCGGGGAGCAAATCCAGCTCCAGGAATTCCTGGATTTCACCCACACTGAACCCCAGGGGCCCTTAGGATCACATCTATATATATTATATATATATTATAGAATATATATATATTTTATAGAATCACATATATATATATATATGTTAAAAATTTATTAAAATGTAACACATCTATTATATAATTATAATGTAGAATAATGATGTGATATATAATAAGTAATATAATATATAACTAATATAATATATAACTAATATAATATATAACTAATATAATAGATAACTAATATAATATATATAAGTAATAATATATATAAGTAATATAATATATAAGTAATATAATATATAAGTAATATAATATATAAGTAATATAATAGATAACTAATATAACATATAACTAATATAATATATAACTAATATAGTATATAACTAATATAATAGATAACTAATCTAATAGATAACTAATATAATGTATAACATATAACATAGAAATTCTATAATATGATTCTGTTATAATTATGATGCTGAGGGCTGCTGGATTCACTCGGGCCTCCGCACAGGTCCATCCCTCTCAATCCCGTGGCCTCCGTCCCTGCCTTCCCTACACCTCAAAGCTCTGGAAAAAAAAAAAATCCCGTTTTCCCCCTCCCTTTTCCACCTCTGGCAGCTGCTCCCTGCCGGCCCCGGAGGCATCATGGAGGGAGAAGAAAAGGAGAATAAATAAATAAAAAAACCAAACCCCGAGGAAATCGCGGTGCCCGGCGAATCCCACTCACCGCCGCCGGTGCTCAGTGGGGAACAAAAGCTCTCCTGCCTCTCTCGCAGCTCGGCATTCCTCCTCCCCACCGATCCGCCTCAGCAGGTGCAGCCCCGGGATGGGGATGGGGATGAGGATGAGGATGGAGGAGCCGCCTGGGGATTCATCCAGCTCGGCCTTTCCCCCGCTGCTCTGCGGTTTTGCCGGGATCGAGGGCGGTTATTTGTGTCCTTCCATGTTCCTCGGCCTCCTCTCCTCTCCTCCCCGAGGTTTTTTTTTTATTCTGATTTTCCAGCCCGCAGCTGGCTAAGCCTGCGCTGCCCTAAGTCAGCTAATTCCCTGCTTTTGTGTGAGAGGGAGGGGAGGGAGGTCTGGAGGAGGGGAGGGGAGGAGAGAGGAGCGCGGAGCATCCATCCCTCCATCCTTCCCTCCATCCCCTCCCTGTGCCGGGGCCGCTCCCATTGGCTGCCGGGCCCCAAATCTCTGCCCGGCTGGGGCGGATGGTGCTGCCAGGGCGGGGAGGCAGGAGCTGCTCCTGCAGGAGAGCTGGGAAGGATTTTGGGAGGCATCATTCCCTGAGGAAGTCAAAAAAAAAAATAAAATAAAAATGGGATGTGGGATTTGATGGTTCGGCTTTGTCGGTTTGGGTTCTGGACAGACAGACAGACAGACCCTGCAGATGCTCCTGCTCGGCCTCAGGGAGGGAATTTCTGCTCCCAGGGTGTCCAAACCTGCCCCCACACCCTCAGCCCCCATCGCGGGGCCCTTTGGAAACCTGAAGGTGGAGGAACTGAGATTTTCACTGGCAGGAAGGAGGAGCTGGGCAGGGTCGGGATCTGCCCCCAGGGAACCACAGGACAAAAGGGAACGGCCCCAAGATGTGCCCGGGGAGGGTCAGGTTTGGAGTTTTGGGGGGGGGAAAAAAAAAATTCTTTGCCAAAAGGTTGTGTTGGATAATTCTCACAAAAAGAACATCCTCTGGAGCCGGGCTGGGAGAGCTGGGGCTGCTCACCTGGAGAGGAAAAGGATCCAGGGACACCTCAGAGCCCTGCCAGGGCCTAAAGGGGCTCCAGGAGATCTGGAGAGGGACTGGGGACAGGGATGGAGGGACAGGACACAGGGAATGGCTTCCCACTGCCAGAGGAGAGGGCTGGATGGGAATTTGGGAAGGAATTTGGGAATACAGGAGCTGTGGCTGCCCCTGGAGCCCTGGAATATCCAAGGCCAGGCTGGAGCAGCCTGGGACAGTGGGAGGTGACCCTGCCCACGGCAGGGGTGGCCCTGGCTGGGATTTAAGCTCCATCCAACCCAACCCACTCTGGGATCCTCTCCTGGAATCCAGCAGAACATCCAGGGCACAGGAGACATCAGGAATTCTGTAACGTGTGAAGTGTCCGAGTCCACCACATCATCCCCGGCTCTGGTGGATGTTTCCCTTTCCCCCTTCATTTCCCCATCACGGACGTTCCCCTCCCGTTCCCCGGGGCGGTCCGGGCCCGGCAGAGGCTGTTCCAGGCTGGGGTTGCCATCTGCCGGCTGCCGCCCGGGCCTGGAGCAGCCGCTCCCCGCCCGACCTCCCTCCGACCCCGCGGGAATTCCGCGGGCCGCGCTCCGCCTTAGCCCGGCTCCTTTTGCCGGGAAAAAATGTTCTTTTTTTGGGATGCTGGCGTGTCCTCACCTGCGCTGAGGAGTTTTCTCCAGCTCTGCCGTTCTGGGAATTCTGTGCTGAGCCCAACTCTTGGATCTGGAGGGGGAATGCCTGGGGCAGGACCGGCTCCCTCCTGGTGCCGGGGATTTTCCCAAGGATCTTTTTTAACCTTTTTTCCCAGTCTCCCCCTTCTCCACATGCACTTTTTCCCTGGAACAACACGTTTTCCTGATACCTGGGAGCTTGTTTTTCCCACCTGAGAGCCCGACAGTGCCTCGAGGGGGAGGAAAGGACGGGGTGACTGGGAAGACACCGCCGGCCATGGGAGCATCCTTCTTTTATTTCCTTGGATGGGATCATCCTCCTTTTATTTCTCCTTTTATTTCCCTGGATGGGATCATCCTCTTTTTATTCCTCCTCTTATTTCCCTGGATGGGACAATCCTCCTTTTATTTCCCTGGATTTGCTGCTGGTTTTGAGGCAATGCTGATCGGGACACTCTGCAGTGACCCAGAGCTCCTAAATTCCTTTTCTACCTGTGGGAATCTGGGATATCGGGGGCGGGAGGGAGGTGGATCCATCCCGGCTGTGGATAAATCCCGGCGGATCCATCCCGGCTGTGGATCCATCCCAGTGGATCCATCCTTGCTGTGGATCCATCCTGGTGGATCCATCCTGGTGGATCCATCCCTGCCGTGGATCCATCCCTGTGGATCCATTCCTGTGGATCCATCCCTATGGATCCATCCCTGCTGTAGATTCTTCCTGGCCATGGATCCCTCCCTTTCCCGGATCCCTCCCTTTCCTGGATCCCTCCCGGCCGCGGATCCCTCCCTTTCCTGGATCCCTCCCGGCCGCGGGCGATGCTCGGCGCGGGCTGCAGAGGTCCCCGCGCACCAGGAGATGAATGCAGGGGGAAAAATAATAACAATAATAATAAAAAAAACCCCGCGGGATTTCTCCAAGGGAGAAGCAGGAATTGCGGATTTACCCTCAAGCTGAGTCTGCTGCTCCTTAAAGGCCGGTTCTGATGGGTTTTCCAACAGCCGATATTACAGAATTCCAGACTGGTTTGGGTGGAAAAGGACCTTAAATCCTGTCCAGGGCCACCCCCGCCGTGGCAGGGACCCCTCCCACTGCCCCAGGCTGCCCCAAGCCCTGTCCAGCCTTGGGCACTGCCCGGGATCCAGGGGCAGCCGCAGCTGCTCTGGAATTCCATCCCAACCTCTCCAGCCGGGAATTCCTTCCCAATATCCCACCCAGCCCTGCCCTGCGGCGGTGGGAATCCGTTCCCTGTGTCCCGTCCCTCCCTCCCTCATCCCAAATCCCTCTCCAGCTCTCCTGGAGCCCCTTCAGGCCCCGGAAGGTTCTTGTTGACCCTCATGACATCCCATGGGTTCCCTCCTCCAGGTTCTCCAGGTCAGGAGTTGGTTCTCCCCAAGGATGGAGACTCCACAATCCGCTCCAGCATTTGGCCACCCTTAAATTAAAAAAAAAAAATACCCAAACCATAAAATTTCTCTTCTCTTTAAAGGGAATTTCTGGGTCTCCACTCCTGCCCCGGCCTCTTGTTCACGCACTGGGCACCTCTGGGAAGAGTCTGGCTCCAATCACTGGAAGCAGAAATTCAGACGAAATGTTTCTTGTAGGGCAAATAAAAGTTATTTTTGGGGGCCCTTTGAAATTATTTACGACTTGAACCCAAACCAAAAAGGAGCGTTTTGGGGATGAAAAGCCGCGGCTTTGTTGGAGAGATGCTTGAAATTAAACGCTTTGCCTTTCATTGGGCCGCGGCATTTCCCAGTTGAAATCTGCCTGCCTTTAATTAAAATTTAAAAAAAAAAGAAAAAAAAAGCAGGGGATCGTAAGAGCTTTCAAAGATGCATTTGCAACCCCAGAAATGTTTTATTTGGGGGAGAACAAGATGTTTTCATTGACTCCACTTAAGGGGAAAAAAAATAAAAAAGTGTTTTGCTGGGACAAACGGGAAGGTTTCATTCTGGGTTGACCCAGTGAGTGAAAATCTTGCTTTTCCTAATTTTTTAAATTGAATCTCTAAAAGCCAGGGCAGCCGTTTGCACAGTCCAGGCTTTGAGAAATCCCCGGGAGTGTCCAAGGCCGGGCTGGATGGGGTTTGGATGGGATTGTGGAGGGGGAGAGCCACGGCCACCCCCCACGGGAACCATCCTTGGGACGACGTTTTGGGGGGTGAAAATCGACTCTGGGCAGAGAAATCAGCGGGTGGGGGAGTTACTTAACCCCTCAAATTTAGATTTAAAGCCTTAAATCAGGCCCCCAAAAGCATCTGGGAGAGATTGTGGCCCTGACCCCGGGGCTGGTGTTTATTCCAAGGGGGCCCCGGGGCCCGACCCGCTCCCGGGCCTTGTTTACATCTCACCAGGAGCAAAACTTGGCCCTCACCCCGTGATCAGCAGCAAATCCCGCCCTGCCCCGGCCTCCTGGGCTTCTCCTGGGCAGGAGAACACAGGGAAAAGGATAAACAGAGCTCTCCAGGGAGCTGCTGGCTGGGGATTGTTGCCGTGGTGAGAAGGATCCCGGTCCGCACCTGCTCAGGGTGGGGCTGGCAGGATGCACATTTTGGGAGCTCCTCGTGTTTTCAGTTCCTCCAGGAGCGTGTCCAGCTCCCGTGGTCTTTGTTGTGTTCCCAGCTTTTGGTGAAGATCTTTTCCCCAGTACCCGACCTAATAAAGAAATTTTTTTTTCCTCGTACCCCCATCTCCTTGAATTACCCAAAAAAACCCCGCTCTACTCAAAACTACTCAAAACTACTCCAAACTACTCCAAACCACGGGGTGCAAAGTGGCTCCTGACCCTCGAGGAGATGCTCCAGCTCCTCCTGGACGCTGCCAGAGCCCGTCCAGGAGCTGCTTTTGCTCTTGTGTTTTATCATCTGCTCATAAACATTTATTCCTGGAGCCCCACGGCGATAAATCCCGCCCTGAGCAGGGAGGGAAGGACATTCCTGCCTTTGGGATTCCCAAAAGCTGCCCCAGTGACCTTGACATTGACCCGGGGAGGGTTAATTAGGGCTCTGCTCCCTGATTAATTCCAGCCAGGTGTCCAGGCTTCGGGTCTTAAAACAACAACCTCCGGAGAGTCTGGGAAGGTTTCGCCAGGCCCCACGCTGCAATTCCAAGTATGGATAAATATTTGCACCTCCGTGGCTCTGAGACACCTTGGAGATAGGAAAGGGATCGCCGGGGGAGTTTTTTTCCAAGGGAAAAGATGGATTTCCTGGGGGGTCTTTCCAAGGGAAAAGATGGATTTCCTGGGGGGTCTTTCCAAGGGAAAAGATGGATTTCCTGGGGGGCAGCGTCGGGCAGGGCCCGTGGGCTCCTCTTGCAGCTCTGCCTGGGTGGTCTTGGGGGCAAGATCTTGAGGTTTTGGGGATCAAAATTTCAGAATTTGGGGAGTAAAATTTCAGATTTTCTCAGATTTTTAATCAGAGAAATTTACTCTAGGTCTGAGTTAAGTTATATTGAAATAATGTGTTGTTTTATTAATCTATTTTATTATTCTGTTAATAGTAAGAGTGATTTCTGTCCGGTTGAAAGTTAAGTGTAAGTTAAATCTAAGTTAATCTAAGTAAGTTAATCTAAACCCTGTTAAGTGTAAGTTAAATCTAAGCTTTAGTTTTTATTTATGAAGTTCAGGTGATAATAGGTTTATATTCTATTAATGCAGAGTTTTCACGTGCAGGTTTTACAAAGTTAATACAACTCAAGATTCCTTTGCCAAAATTTATTCACCTCGAGTTTAAGCATCGTTTAATTTCAAAATTATTCACAGGTTGATACTATTATTGTCTTACAGCCAACTTTTTTAATGTTTTGCCAATTTCTGCACAACTTTCTCCAAGCCACGTGTCATTTTGAGATTTCATTTTTTGTTCTCCAGCCGTGCCAGGGAATCCAAACCTGCTCCCACTGATGGATTTACACGGGAGAAATGAGGAGCAGAAATGCAGAGTCCAGGGGGATGTGCAGAGTTCTTGGGGCACCCTGAGGAAAGGCTCAGCCATCCCAGAAAATCAATTTTTTTTTCTGGGAGTTCCCGTTTCCATCTCAGTTTGGTTTTTCCCTAAAACCCTCCGGAGGCTTCCGGCTCTGCCTTTCACCCCTGTGGGTGAATTTCTCTCTCTCAGCAGCGTGTGATGAGCTCCAGGATGGCAGAAAAACGGTGTTTGCCATCAGAGCGGGGCCATCCAGGTTTTTCCAGGCCTCCTCCATTCCTGGGAAATCCAAGGAATTCAGTCACTTGCTCTTCTACAGCTTTAATTGTAGAATCAGGTTGGAAAAGCCTTCCGAGATCATCCAATCCAACAATCCAGTGGCCTTGCTGGTGCTCCCCTGATCATTTTTTTATCTTTAAATATTTTTAAAACTTTTTTTCTTTTTTTTTTTTGCTGCGTTTGGGTCTGCAAATCTCACGGGGACCTGCCAGACCTGCCCCTCACCTCGCTGTGGTCAGCAACAGCAGAACTAAAACCCACCCCGGGGTTGTGGTTGAGCGGATTTAGGGCTGCAGAATCCAAATTGTTTGGATATAAGAAAATAAAATAAAGAGCCTCACGAGAGGGCTCTTCCCTCCAGAGGGTGACGGAGCTGTTCTGCCCCTCTGGGGAGTCTGTGCTGCATTAAAACTCTCGTAACAACTTCACAGGCCTTTCCACATTCGAGTGATCGTAATAAAACACACTCCAGAGCGAAGCATTTATGAATTATTTGACTTAAAGTGAGAGGGGGGGGAAATTAAAAAAAAAATACAAGAAAAGAAAAAAGAGAAGAGGAAGAAAAGACCTGGGCTGAATTAATAGCTCTGGGAGAGCCGTAAATCGGGAGGAATCGTATTGCAGAGGGTGATTCTGTGCCTGCAATAAAAGCGACGTTTATGGCTCCGCCGCTTGAATTTGGTTGGGATGTTGTTTTTTTTTGAAGCAAAGAGCTTTGAAAAAAACCAAAAAAAACCTTATAATTTTTTTCTCCTTTCATTTTTATATTGCCTGGAAGAGAAACGCCAGGCACGGCTGTGTCGGAGCGAGGGGCCAGGTGGGAGAGGTGGGAATTTGGCAGCCTGGGCTGCAGCAGGTGAGGAGGAAGAGGAGGGAGGGGAGGAAGAGGAGGGAGAAAAGGAGGAAGCTCCGGGCTCCAGGGGAGATGCTCAGCCCCGGGCTGGCTCCCTCCCAGCCCAGCCCATCCCGAGGTTCTGGCGCGGCTCCCGTTCCCTGCCTGGGGCAATCAATTGTCGGGATGTCCCGGGATGTTCCCGGGAGCTGTTCACACCCCGCAGAGAACGGGGAGGTTCCTTTTTCCCTCCTTTCCCGGCCTCAGGGGATGTTTTATCCCGGGAGATGAGGGGCAGGAATACCTGCGTTCACCCCAAGCCTCCCAGTAGTGTGAGTTAAAGCTAAGCTTTAGGGGTTTTTATTTATAAAACTTAAGTGATAATAGATTGATATTCTATTAATTTAGAGGTTTTTTACATGTAGGTTTTATCACCCTGGATTGGAAAGAAGGACAAGGATTGGAAAGAAAGAAAAGGATTGATTGGAAAGAAGGAAAAGGATTGGAAAGAAGGAAAAGGATTGGAAAGAAGGAAAAGGATTGGAAAGAAGGAAAAGGGTTGGAAAGAAGGAAAAGGATTGGAAAGACTCTGCCCTTTAGCAAAGTGGGACAAAACTTCCACCACTGTCGCCCTGATTTTTTCAGCCTTCTGATGTTTTGCATTTCTGGACTTGGGTTCTCACACGGGTAACACGAACAAAGTTGATGTTTTGAAAAACTCTGCATGTTTTTCCTGGGGGAAGGACAAATTGATGGACTTCTAACCTGACCAGTGGGCTTGGAGAGGTTTCAGCCTCATGGCCCCAATTGCTGATCAAGTCCCAAACAATAATAAATAAACTTCCTTCTTCCTTCTTTGACACAACTGCACAGTGTGAGTGTGGCTCTTCCCTCTGGTGACACACCACCATCCCTAAAACCTGTTCCCAAGTGCCGGGGAAGGATTTCCACCCCCGAGGAAGGTTGGGAGGGAGAGCCGAGCTGGTTTTGGATGCGGCTCTGGGGATGTTGGGGATGACCCGCTGCACCTTCCCCGAGTCCCTGCAGCTGGGGAGGGCCTGGATCTGCCGGGAACCCGCTGATTCAGGCAGCAGGAATGCAGACACCATCCCTTCCTTGCTTTGGGGTGAGGTTTATTTTTTTTTTTTGCTCCTTTCCTACATTCCAGGATCAGGCAGAGCGACCCCGAGGCGAAGCCCCGGCTCGTAAATCCCTGCCAGGACCCGCAGGGATTCCTTCCCTCCGTCAAACCCAGCCGTCAAATCGCTCCCAACACGTTTTTGATGGTGGAACTGGAGGCTCGAAGCTTCCCTCGGGGACATCTGCTGGCAGGGAGGCTCCGGCTCCCATTCCTGGCTCAGCAGCAGCCGGGATTCTCCCTCCTGGAAACGCTCAGGGCTCGGGATTGTGGCACCCACATGGGGCCAGCAGGGAACTGCCCCCGGCTCCATCTGCTCCCTCAGGGCTGGGGATGGGGCTGGGGACGTTGTCCCGTCCCCCAGGGAAGTGTCACAGGCAGGGGATGAGCCATGGCTGAGGAGGAACCGCAGGAATTCCCGGAAAACCGCCGGAATAAATCAGCCGGGGGTGGAGGAGCGTTTGTTCGTCTCTTGGCTTTGAAATGTTCGGGTGACAGATTTGACGCCCGAGGTGGTGATTTCCTCGTGGGCTGTGGGACTCCCAGAAATATCAAAGCTGGAGGCAAGGACAAGGGCGTCACCTTCACCATCATCTTCATCATCATGGGATCTCCTGAGCTGGGAGGGATCCAGGGGGATCCACAGGGAGTGGGGACGCTCGGGAACAGGCTGGATTTGATCTTGCAGGTCTTTTCCAACCCTCGTGATCCCATGGCTCTGTGATTTTCAATCCCCAACATGAAAAAAGAAAACAGATCAGACATGAAAACAGATCAGACATGAAAACAGATCAAACAAGAAAACAGATTAAATTAGAAAACAGCTTTAACCTTGTACCGAAGCTCTGAGGTTGGGATAACACAAAGCTGGACCCCCTGGGCTGGGATCCTCTCATTAATGGCTTCGTTAACGAGAGGAACCAAAAATTAACACTGAGCAAGTTGATTTCTCGTGGCTGCCGCTGGATAAAGTTCAGCTTGGGGAACTTTTTAACCTTAAACCAGACATTTCCCGGTCTGGCTTAAATTACGCCTCCACAGGCTGTCATTAGAGAATAAAAGGAGCAGGTAATTTTAACATTTTTGAACAATTGCCCAGATTAATTTTTTTTTTTAAAGAAGAGAAGAAACCTCTGTGAGCGTTCATGGAGGCAGAGAGGAAGCCGGGGCTGGAATGCTTTGATTTATGAGCGGGGCTGGGGATGCCCGGGGAAGGAGCAGGTCCTTGGACAGCGGCCACACGAGCGAGGGAGGCTTGAAAGCCCCGCCGAAATCTTTGTGGTCAGAGGCTTTCCCCGCTGCTCTGATCCCTCTCTGATTATCAAACGGAGCCCAAATTCCTTCCTGATGACACGGAGGAGGGGGGAGAGCGTTACCGGAGAAGCCCAGCTGATGGATTCAGGGTGAGAGGGATGTGGCTGAGGGTCCTTTTTGGGGGTTTTTTTTGGGGAGGGGGGGAGGAATTCCCGTGCTGAGGTGACTCGTGGAGGTTCCTGCAGAGCTCAGGATGTTGTTTTATTGAGCCACAGAACCCCCGAATGGCTTGGGAGGGATCTTAAATTTCATCTCGTTCCACCTCCTGCCACGGGCAGGGACAACATCCACTACCCCAGGTCGCTCCAAGCTCCAGCCAGCCTGGCCTCGAAGGCGTTTCTGAGGGGTAAAACAACTTCCTTGCCCACGACACATTCTGCAGAGTACCTGCATCCCCCCAGACTGGAAGAGAAAACCCCAGCCCGCAGCACGGTGTGAGGCCAGGGCTGTTTGCACCTCTCTCTTTCACATTTTCCAGGGCGGGGATGAAGTGGGGAATGAGACACATCGCTGCTGTGCTCTGCTCCAGCTCCCCAAAACCATCACAAATCAGGAAAAGCAAACCCGGGGAGGGCTGAGCAGCGGGAGAAGCAGCAGCAGAAGCATCTTGACCCCATTTGGGGAGCGAGGAGCAGCGGGAGCAGCGCTGGGAGCAGCGCTGGGACCGGGCTGTGTGACTCCAGACACCCCTGGCTGCTGTGCGGGGCTGCGGGAGGATCCCGGGGGGAACAGGGAGGGGGGAGGTTGTGAATCGCCCCCACCACACGTGCAGGGAGGCTGCGGCTGCCTCGGAGCGAGTGCAGCTGACACGGCCCGAAATAGCGAATTTCCCCCCGCAAGGAGGGTTTGCTGTCTCAGCTCTGCCTGGCTGCAGCCCCCAACCCCAGGGAGGGTCTGGCGGGGGCAGCTTCGCCCAGGGATGGTGCAGAGCAGGCTGAGGCAGCAGCAGCTGCAGGATGGTGTTGGTTTCTAATTTATTTTCTTTTCTTCAGGGATTAACGCACGGGAGCTGCAGTTTCACGTTCTGATTTGGTGTTTATTAATTCTTCTTTATATTACGGTCTGGTGAGTTGTGAGCTCTGACTAACAAGGTAGAAAGTGGACGTGTCTCTAACCCTTCCCGAGGTTATTTAAGTGCAAAGCATCCAATAACGAGGTGACACTTACATTTATATTTATATTTATATTTATAGAAATCTTTATATTTATATTTATAGAAATCTTTATATTTATATTTATATTTATAGAAATCTTTATATTTATATTTATAGAAATCTTTATATTTATATTTATAGAAATCTTTATATTTATATTTATATTTATAGAAATCTTTATATTTATATTTATATTTATAGAAATCTTTATATTTATATTTATAGAAATCTTTATATTTATATGTATATTTATAGAAATCTTTATATTTATATTTATA
The DNA here is from genome assembly GCA_008694505.1 of Cyanoderma ruficeps. Lineage (NCBI taxonomy): Eukaryota > Metazoa > Chordata > Aves > Passeriformes > Timaliidae > Cyanoderma > Cyanoderma ruficeps. Next base: position 1,212,358 of record VZDJ01000014.1, read on the forward strand.
GAAATCTTTATATTTATATTTATAGAAATCTTTATATTTATATTTATATTTATAGAAATCTTTATATTTATATTTATATTTATAGAAATCTTTATATTTATATTTATAGAAATCTTTATATTTATATGTATATTTATAGAAATCTTTATATTTATATTTATAGAAATCTTTATATTTATATTTATAGAAATCTTTATATTTATATTTATATTTATAGAAATCTTTATATTTATATTTATATTTATAGAAATCTTTATATTTATATTTATAGAAATCTTTATATTTATATGTATATTTATAGAAATCTTTATATTTATATTTATAGAAATCTTTATATTTATATTTATAGAAATCTTTATATTTATATTTATATTTATAGAAATCTTTATATTTATATTTATATTTATAGAAATCTTTATATTTATATTTATATTTATAGAAATCTTTATATTTATATGTATATTTATAGGAATATTTATATTTATAGAACTCTTTATATATTATTTATATTTACTTTTGACCCAACAATTGACCACCCAAGGTCCTCAGTCCAGACCCTTTCACCCAATAAGAAAAAAACCACCCAAAACCGTGAAGAAGAAGGTGAAGAAGAGGGACTTAGACAATGCCCAGAATCCTCCACATCGCCCCATATTATCACTAGACACTGAAATCTCACACTCTGAGTTCCCAGGGTTTCAGCAGGAAGGGATTGACAGAGTCAGAATGATAAAAACCGTGGCGTGGTTGGGGTTGAAAGGACTTTAAACTCATCCAGCCCCACCCCAGGGACACCCTCCAGCAGACCAGGCTCTCCTCGCTGCTCTCGTTTCCCTTTCCCAAGAGCCAGGCTGAGATCAGGAGCTTGGGGCTGTGCCAGCCCGCTCAAGGAGCTGCCCTGAATCAAATCTCCGGGCAGACAGACTCTGGTGGGGCTTGTAAAACACTGAGCACCTTCTTGGCAGAGCTGTGGTAAATAAGAGTGAGTAAAAGAAAAAGAAAAAAAGAAGAATTTGGCCTGGTCTCCTGGGAAAGGGGGAGCTGCTGGCCCGGTTCGTGCCCTGCTGCAGCAGCGCTGTGGAAAAGGGCTCAGGGATAGATGGAAGGGGGAAAAAATCCTCAATTTGATGAAGTTTGATTGATGAAGTAAGGGAAAAATGGCTCAGAGAGGAGGATGGGCCCAGAGGGGGTTTCTGTGCCCTGGGAGATGATGTGGATGTGTCACCCACACATCCCGTGGGCAGGGGCAGCTTCCACTGTCCCAACCTGGCCTTGGGCACTGCCAGGGATCCAGGAACAGCCACAGCTGCTCTGGGCACCTGTGCCAGGGCCTCCCCTCCCTCCCAGCCAGGAATTCCTTCCCAAAAATCCCATCCAGCCCCACCCTGTGGCAGTGGGAAGCCATTCCCTGTGTCCTGTCCCTCCAGGCCTTGTCAAACTGGCCAAAGCTCCTGGTCCAGCCTGGGAAGTTCAGGATTCTCTCCTGGCCAAGAGCTCCTGGTCCAGCCTGGGAAGTTCAGGATTCTCTCCTGGCCAAAGCTCCTGGTCCAGCCTGGGAAGTTCAGGATTTTCTCCTGGCCAAGAGCTCCTGGTCCAGCCTGGGAAGTTCAGGATTTTCCCCTGGCCAAAGCTCCTGGTCCAGCCTGGGGAGTTCAGGATTCTCTCCTGGCCAAGCCCAGCCCCGGGCTGCCTTTGCCTGGTGAACATCTGATGCCTCACAGAGGGGATGCTGGTGCATCCAGATGTTTCCACAGCTCAGACCCAACACCAGGCACCGAAAATAAGATAAGACAAAAAAAAAATAATAATTCCCAATAAAGCTCGCCTCCTAAAGGCAATAAATAACCCTGAGCAGATGCTGGCTGCCCTCAATCCAATTATCCATCAGCAGGGCTGCGAGGGAAAACACACCAGCCCCATTTGCTGGGAGTTGGGGGCTTCAACCTCTGCCAGTTTTTGGCCTCCCACCCTGCCCCAAATCCAGCAGAGCTCTGCAGGAGCAGCACATCCACGGGCAGCTCAGCCCAGGGGCACCTCTGCAGCCTCAGGGCTCTGCTGCTGTGGGAATTTGACTCTGCAGTGGGAATTTGACTCTGCAATACCCAACCTCGAGTCCCTCGTGCCCAAAGCTGCCACGGCAGCGCCTGCAGGAGCTCTGAGGTGTGGGAAAAGCCTGGTGCAGCCCAGCAGGGAATCATGGAATGCTTTGGGGTTGGAAGGGAGCTTAAGGATCATCCAGTGCCACCCCCTGGCATGGGCAGGGACAATTCCCACTGTCCCAGGGTGGTCCAACCTGGCCTTGGACACTTCCAGGGATCCAGGGGCAGCCACAGCTGCTCTGGGCACTTGTGCCAGGGCTTCACCATCCTCACACACCTGGAGGATATTTATAAGGTTTATAAGGTTGTTTTGGGGTTCTTCTTTATGATTTTTCAGGATGGGACTGAGAGCCTTTAGGGTCAGCAGTGGACCCTCTGTGTCCAAGCAGGACAAACCTGCGGGAAGGTGTCTGGGCAGGGCAGGTTCTGTTCTCCCTGCTCCTGCTGCTTGGCCACCCACTGGCACACCCTGGGAGCCTCCCCAGCAGTCACTGGCCACCCTTGGAACCCTGCAGCCACTCAGGCTGGTGCTGGTGAGGAGCTGCTGGGAGGGGGCTCCATGTGACAGCAGTAAAAGTGTTCCTGGAGGGGTGCCCTGGCCAAAGTAAATCGTTGGCAGCCACGCATTAATTCCCTTCCCGTAAACAAAGGCAGGCAGATAAAAGCAGCAGCAGCAGCAGCAGCCTGGGCCGCCTCCTCCTTCCCCCCGGAGCAGCCCCTGCACTCCCACCCCCCATCTGGAGCTCATTGGGGGCAGCTGCTGGAAGGACGGGGCTGGGCTGCAGCCGAGCTGTGGGGAAGGAGCTCCAAAAAGGCTTTGGGCTGGGAGCCGGGGTCACACCCGTGGTGGCAGCGGTGGAATTGCCACGGCAGCTCCAGCCGCAGCAGCTGCGCTCCAGCCCTGGTCCCTGTGGGTCCCTCCCAGCTCATCAGGGGGTTCCGTGGGGCAGAAAATCCAGGTGGTCACCGGGGGTTTTTAGGGCTCACTCCTCACTCCCACAGCTGAGCCTCAACCCTCCAAACTCCAAAGCCAACTGTGCTTTTACCTCCTGAATGTTCTCCAGCCCTTGGGCACTTTTTGGTTGGTTTTTTTACTTTTTTTTTTGGTGGAGACCCAGGGCAGACAACTGACAAATCACCCTTAATCCACCTGAGCTGTTAAACCTCCTGGTAATCCCTCCCCAGCCCTGCTCCCCTCCAACAGCCCCTCTTGGCTCCATCCATCAGCGTCCTCAGCTCCTGGGTGTCCACCTCTCCTCTGGAAAACCTGGGGACCTCCCACAGCTTCCCTGTGAACCTGGAGAGGGGGGTCAGTGCCCTGAGCAAACTGGTGGGGAGGGCAGGTCCTGGTATTTATATGGAAACCCATTAGGTGGGAATATTTTCTCTCCCTCCAGGCTGGAAGAGGAGGCTGGGGACGATGGGGAGGGTTGTGGGCAGTGCTGGAGCTGCCTCTGACGTGCCCTGGATTGCCCTCCCTGCTCGTGGCTGGGTTATCCAGCACGTTCTTAACGCCACGGAGTGAGAAAAGCGGATGCTGAAGGTGTTCAGAGAGGAGAAACAGAGCCCAAAGCCTTCCCTGGTGGATTTTAAAGCTGAACAAAAAAAGCTGCTAAACCAACTTGGATCCCTCCTGGCTGGTCCCCCCGTGGATGATGTCGTTCCCCAGGCCCAGGATGGATTTTGGAGGTGTTGCTATTTTCAACCCAACCCTGAGAGCACCACATGCCGATTACTAAACCCTGAGAAATGTGGGATCTTGGCTCTTGAGCTGGGAACTCGATGATTTCAAGGAATGGGCAGGACAGGGGGAGCAGTGCCGGGCTGTTCTGGATCAGGGCAGGGAGGATAAGTTGTTGCAGCTTTTTGTTGAGTTCACAGATGGGTTTGGGCACGCTGGACACACACAACCTCCCTGATTCCCGAAAAAAATGATGTGATTCCTCCCCGGGAGAGCTCCACGAGGAGCTGAGATCCTGGGAAAGGCACAGGATCTGGGATGTAAGAGAGACAGAGCAAAGCCATGAGGCAGCCTGGGGAAGGACAGCGGGGAGGAGGTCTGGGCTGCTCCAGGGGCCTGAGGAGACGTGGATTTTGGGGGATTGCTGGTGCTCAGGGCTGGTTGCCAACCCCAGGCTCCCACCCCAGTCTCCCTGCTGACATCAAAGCGCTGTGGATCAGGAATTGATAATTTTGTTCTTAATAGTTTCTCCATGAGCTGTGCCATCAGGAACTCATCTCTGGAGGCCAACCAGGGCTTGGGACCCGTTGATGTTGTGGGGTTGGGCCCCTCCCTGATCCCTGATCCCTGATCCCTTTCCCAAACGCTGGCAACCCACCCGTGAAATCCAGCAGGGTCAGAGCTCCTGTTCACGTTTATTTTCTGTCTGCTGGGAGGAAGGCTGGGGGCGATGAGGGGCACCCTGTTTGGACAAGCCCGACCCTCTGGAGCTCAGCTGCACGTTCAGGGCTCCCACGCTGGATCCACGCCGGGATTTGCCTATCAGCCATCATCTCCCAAAACATCTCTGTTCTTGGAAAGCCTCAGCGAAACATTCTGAGCTGGGACACAGCAGCTGTGAGTGTCCAGGCAGAGCTCCCTGGTGAGTCTTCACAAAGGAATTCTGCGTTTCTCCCGCTGCTTCGCCCTCCCCACAGCGACTGGAGCAAGGAGAGGGAGAACTGTTCCCTTTCTGCAGAAGCTTTTTAAAGGAGTTGGAGGAACAGGGAGATTTTAATTTTTTTTCAGTTTATTTTAACGGAAACGTTGAACTCCTCGATACCAGCAGAGATTTCTGGGGCCATGAACCGTGTTCCCTGTTGCCTTGGTATTGTTACCACTCAGGGCTGCTCGTGTAACGACACGCAGAATTCTGATTTTTTTCAGAGGGCTTATTGCAAAGTTGATTGAAAGACAGATTTATTTTTTTTAAATACAGTGTTTCAGTACTATGAATAGGATTGGTTCTTTAGGGCACCACCTTTTTGTAAACATCTCTACCAGTAAACAAGTTGGAAAAACACCAGGTGTCAGGAGGAGGATATTTATAAGGCTGTTTTGGGGTTCTTCTTTATGATTTTTCAGGCCAGACTGAGAGAGTTCTGTCTTTGGTTTGCCCACAGGCTTTAAGATTCTGCCTGGAGCCTGAGAATCCATGTTCTGGCCACTGCCAGTTCCCACATCTTGGAGTCTCTCTTTTCCTGGGACACGGTGATGAGATAAATAGTAGTCCTGGGCTATGGATTTTCTGTAGCCCCATGTTATGGATTTTCTGTAGCCCCAGGTTAAGGATTTTCTGTAGCCCCAGGTTTTGGATTTTCTGTAGCCCCATGTTATGGATTTACAGTAGCCCCAGGTTATGGATTTTCTGTAGCCCTGGGCTATGGATTTACAGTAGCCCCATGTTTTGGATTTTCTGTAGCCCCATGTTTTGGATTTTCTGTAGCCCCAGGTTATGGATTTTCTGTAGCCCCAGTTTAAGGATTTTCTGTAGCCCCAGGTTATGGATTTACAGCAGCCCCAGGTTATGGATTTCCTTCCCATGCTCCATATGCAGCGAGGAAATGGAACAGAACCAGGACAAGGATCTAAAACCTTCCCATTCCCATCTGACCGTGCCAAACAACACCCTTCAAACACCACCCGATGGCCCAAGGAGGGCCCAGGGCAGAGTTTATTCCCAAACCTGCAGGAGACACCTGGACACAGGTGACCCCCCTCAGGAAACACAGAAATCCTGGGATGCCAAACCTTCCACGCCGTGCCGGAATCCGCATCCCTTGCCCGTCCAAAACCGCCTCCAGCTCGTACCCGAGTTCTCCCTGCGACTTTAATTCCAGCCCGAGCGCCCGTGTTTACAGCTGGAGCTCGTTAAGGCCGGTAATTAGACATAATGGCTGGTTTGCAGCCCAGCCAAGCGCGGCCGGATCCATCCCCGTGGCCGTGGCCAAGAACCAACTTCTCCTCGCGCTCCACCAGGGCTTTTCACCTGTCCCTGGAGGAGTTTTGGGTGGGATTTTGGGAAAAAAATCCTTCCCTGGGAGGGTGGGGAAGCCCCGGCACGGAGAATCTCTGGCTGCTTTGAGATATTCAGTGATGGAACTCGAAGGAAACACCCACGGCACGTTATGATAATGCATATAATAAATTATATTATGTAAATATAATGTAATTCCTGCAACCAATGTAATGTAGTTTCTATAATAAACATAATTTATATAATAAAATATAATAATATAAGTTCTATAATAAAATGTATTGTATAAATAAAAGTTGTGTACCTGTCTGTATATTTATATATATAAACATAATTTATATAATAAAATATAATAATAAAAGTTCTATAATAAAATGTATTGTAAAAAGAAAAGTTGTGTACCTGTGTGTATATCTATATATATAAACATAATTTATATAATAAAATATAATAATAAAAGTTCTATAATAAAATATATTGTATAAATAAAAGTTGTGTACCTGTCTGTATATTTATATATATAAACATAATTTATATAATAAAATATAATAATATAAGTTCTATAATAAAATATATTGTAAAAAGAAAAGTTGTGTACCTGTCTGTATATCTATATATAAACATAATTTATATAATAAAATATATTAATAAAAGTTCTATAATAAAATATATTGTATAAATAAAAGTTGTGTACCTGTCTGTATATCTATATATAAATACATATTTTACTATATACGTAAATAAAAGCTGCATAACTGCGGATGTATTTATTATAGAAGATATATACAAGAACATATAAAACAATGTTTATATATTTAAAATAAAATAATATACATATTTTAATATACGTTCATATACTGTATATACTACGGTATTTTATGTGTATGAATTACATATATATGTATATTTGTATATCATGTGTGTATTTATGTGTATTTTATATGTATGCTACATATATCTATATAAATGATACAGATTAAAAAATACACAGATATTAAAATATACAGATATAAAACGGCACATATAAAATTTATGTGCTATGTACAGTATTTTATATGTATATAAATGAAATTTATATGGTAATTTATACATTTATAGATACACGTGTATATTTTCCATCTATTTTAGATGTATATGTAGCATATATATAGTCCTTATATTTACACAGTACNAATAAAATAATATACATATTTGAATATACATTCATATACTGTATATACTACGGCATTTTATGTGTATGAATTACATATATATATTTGTATATTATGTGTGTATTTATGTGTATTTTATATGTATGCTACATATATCTATATAAATGATACAGATTAAAAAATACACAGATATTAAAATATACAGATATAAAACGGCACATATAAAATTTATGTGCTATGTACAGTATTTTATATGTATATAAATGAAATTTATATGGTAATTTATACATTTATAGATACACGTGTATATTTTCCATCTATTTTAGATGTATATGTAGCATATATATAGTCCTTATATTTACACAGTACTTATATTTACATAGTCCTTATATTTACACAGTAGTTATATTTATAGAGAATATATTTGTGTGGAATATAGTTATAGTTACAGTTATAGGTATATCCATATATATTATAAATATAGATATAAATAGACATATTCAGTGTGTATGTATTTTTATGTTTTATTGATTTATATTTTATTTTTTTATTTTATATGTTTATATTTTATATTTTATATTTTAATATATAGAAATGTATAAATGTATAAATATATAAATATTTATATGCGTTTACACATTACATATTTCTATGTTTTATATTTACACAGCGTGTGGAACGTGTACCTTTACCATGGCCAAACCAAGATGGCGGCCCCCTCAGGCCGAGGCCTTCCGGGCCTGGTTCCCTTCCAGGAAAAGCGAAGGCCGTGGCTGCTCCTGGCAGACAATTCCAGCCCCATCCCGATCCAGGATCACCGTCCCGTCCTCTCAGAGCAGGAACAGCCGGGAACATGTGGGGTCACGCAGGAACAGGCAGCCCACTCTGGATCCAGGAGGCTCCGGGGTCTCCGTGTGCCGGCTCCGGCGCTCCAGAGGGACCGTCCCTTTGGAACCTCCATGTCCTCCATGGCCACGTGCTGCCCCTTCCTGCCAAGCTGTGACCCCATGGTCCTCTCTCGCCCTCCCTGGGGTCCCTGGGCATCCGTCCATCCTCCTCCTCCTCCCATTCCGGTGCTGTTTGCAGACCCACCCACGAAGGCCAGGGAGGGATGGAAGATTTCCTTCAAGAAGCTCCTCAGCCTCCTCCTCCTCCTCCTTGGCGCCATCTTCAGCCTCATCATCTCCCTTCGTCCATCCAAGACTTTGGAGCCGAGGCATTGCTACCCCGTTCCCTCCGCCCAGAAATTCCCTCCCAGTTCCTCTCCTCTCTCCCAGTTCCTCTCCTCTCTCCCAGTCTCTCCTTTCTCCCAGTCTCTCCTCTCTCCCAGTCTCTCCTCTCTCCCAGTCCCTCTCCTGTCCCAGTCCCCCAGCCCCACGCTGCCCTTGCTGTGCCCTGGGCTCTTCCTGGCCACTTTTGGGACGTTCTCCCCCATCCCCACCGATCCCCCTGGACTCTCTGTTCTCCGGACTGTTGATCCCTGAGCCCTCCAAAGGTCTCTCCTGACCCCGGGGGTTTTCCATGAGGGAAATCAGCTCCCAGCCCAGCAGAGCACACAGAGATGCAATTGTTTGCTCCACCAGCAGCGTTTCACAAACATTTCCAAGAATTCCGGCCGCTGTTCCTCCTGCAGTCCTTCCTTAGGATCATCCACAACCATCAAAAATTCCTTATTTTTCATCACCAGCCTTTGCCACCTTCGTTTTCCCTCTGCTCCGGGAGAACACGTGCATCAGCACCAGCCAAATGGAGATTTTTTTTTCCACTGGGAGTTGATTTTTTATTTTCTCCCTGGGAAATAATTTTGGGAAGCTCCAACACTGGGGTTCAACACGGAGCATCCCGTTTCCTGCCTCGTTCCTTTTTCCGTTGCGAAATGACCAAAGGAATATTGAACATCAGCTGGGAGCTGGGAATTCTAAAACCAGAGGCTTAAATGAAATTGCTTTACTTAAGGCAACAAAAATTCTCCGCTTACATGATGGAAGTCGACAACACACACCTCATCTCCAAGGAATCCCACCCCAAACCATCCCTGATCCCAACACTTCCCAACTTCACATTTTTTTCCCTGCGACTGCTGTTTTCATCCTAAATTTTTGTTTGTTTTTTTTTTTGTGTGTGTGTTCTTGGAGGAGTCAGATTTTCCAAGCAGGATCATTAAACTTTCTGGTGTCCATTTAAAAAAAGATATTTATTTATTTCGTTGTGGACGGGCTGGCAGCGGGATTTGGGTTTCCCGGGTTTCTCTGGGGCGCGCACACGCCGTGCACGCGCTCGGGGGGAGATTTATGGTTCTCCAAAGATTCTTCCCAAAATATTTACAAAGCGGAGCTCGGAGAGGGGAATGTTTGACTCGGCCATGGCTGTCATGCCTCTGGGTGGCATGAGGGGGGAATATAAACAGACCATTTTTTCCATTCCCCAAAAAAAAAAAAAAAATCCTATAAACCTTTTATCCTTTTTTTTTCCCCCCCCTCTCCCATTGTTCTCCATTTTCCTGTGCCAGGTTTGAACCTATTTTGGAGTGAAAATCCAAATAAATTCTGTTTATCTGGACAGGCTGGGCTGGGACTGGTGGTCTTAAAGGACAGAGATTATTCCCTTTCTCTTCCCCTTTCATGTGATTTCCTCAGAATTTTCACATTTTGGAGCCAACCCAGTTGGAAGGTCCATTCCCAGAAGGGCCAAAGCTGATTATTTCTGGGTCTTTCCCCTAAAAAACCCAAATTTCCCTTTTCTTAGGCCATCCCCACTCCCATGGCGGGGACTGACCATCACTCAACCACCGTGACAGAGGAAAAATCCACAAAATCCTTCTTTTTATTCCCACTTTGCCGCGAGGATGGAACAGATCACACCCGAGTTCAGGTTCGTTTTTTTTAAAAAAAAGAAATAATACGAAACAGCATTTTATTCTCTTTTCTCTCATTTCATTTTATTTCCCCCCACCCCACCCTCCCTCAAGGTTCAGGATAAATGGTACAAATGTAATAAATGTAAACTGCGCTTGGCACCGTCAGGGTCAATAAATAACATAAAAAAGGGAGCGAGCGCGGGAGGCGTTTGGGGAGGCGGCGCTTTGGGATCTAAATAAATAACATAAGTTACTTCCAATAAATAGCAGTATCCAAAATACAGATGCATTGCATCCACTTCTGCAGCCGGGCACGGCCCCGGCCATTCCGGAGGGGGAACGGGATGATCCGGGTGGTGCTGGAACAGGAATCCCCTTTCCCCTTTTCTATCTTTATTTTTTTAACCTTTTCCCCCTTTTTTTCCTTTTTCTGCTTTTTTTCTTCCTCCCCTTTTTTCTTTTTTTTTCTCCTTTTTTCCCTTTTTTCCTTTCCTCCCTTTTCCTTTTATTTCCTTTTTTCTCTTTCCATCTTTTCTCCTATTTCCCCTGTTTCCTTTTCCCCCTTTTCTCTTTACCCTCTTTTCTCTTTTTTCTCCCCCTTTTCTCCCTTTTTACCTATTTTTTCCCCTTTCCTCTTTATTTCCTTTTGTCTCTTTTCATTTTTTCTCCTTCCCTCCCCTTTTTCCCTTTTTCNCCCTTTGCCCTCTTTTCCCTCTTCTTTTTATTTCCTTTTTGCCCTTTCCCCCTTTTTTCCTTTATTATTTTTCCTTTTTTGCCCCTTGTCTCTTTTTTCCTCTTTCCCTTTTTACCTGCTCTTCTTTCCCCCATTTCCACATTTTCATTTTAATTCCTTTTTTCCCTTCCCCCCTATTATTTCCTTTTCGCCCTTTTCCCTTTTTTCTCCATTATTTTTTCCCCTTTTTTTTCTTTTTTTCTCCCCACTTTTCCCTTTCTCCCTTTTTTCCTTTTTCCCCTTTTTTCTTTTCTCTTCCCCCACCTTTTCCCTCCTTTTTCCTTTATTTCCTTTTCCCCTTTTCCCCCTTTTCTCTCCCCTCCTCTCGGGCCTCTCCTTCGAGGCCACGCTTTGTTTAGCCCAGAAGGAAAACATGTGGCAGCCCCGTTCCCAATTTACAGAAAGCTGAGGCTCTGAATCCCACCAAAACATCATTTATCTTGATAAATTGGGAAAATCCTTTCTCCCCAGCAGGATTCTGGAGCTGTTTAAACCCAGAACATTTTCTCTGCCAGTGCTTTCATCGAGGGGAAATGAGGATGTTGGACCCGTTTCCCTCCCACACCGTGGATCCCAAATTGGGAGCGAGAGCCTGGGAGAAAATGGGATCCCGAGAGATTTGTGGGATGTGTGGGTCTGATCCCGGATCACACAGCGTGTCCTGATGGAAAACCCACTGAAAAATCCCAGAACTCACCAAGGCAGGGACGGGAGAACACAGCCCTGGGATTTTGAGCTGTCACAACCACCGGGATCATTTTAAACATCTCCTCGTGTTTCCAAACCTCCTGTTCTTCCAAACCCTCCTCTCCCGGGAGGAGCTGCAGCCCCAGACAAGCAAAAACCCAACCCCCAAATCCCCTCAACAGCTGTTGCACGCTGGTTATTATTATAATTATTATCATCATCATCATTTATTTTGTTTCAAATTAATAAATTATTCTTATCTTGTGAGGTTTACACTTTCTTTCTGATTCTCCTCCCCATCAGAAGGCAGTTGGGGTGGGGAAATTANCTTCCGGACAGCTCCAGCTCCTATTACAGCACAGGGGGCTGGAGCAATGGAAAGCATTAGGGAAAACCTCAGCCTTTTCTATTGGAACCACATTTCCAGGGCCGGGTGGCAGCGGGATGGCACCGGGAAAACTGGAGGAGCTCCATGAGGAGGAGGAGGAGGAGGAGGAACCCTGAAAAAAAGACATGGAAGCAGAATCCATCCTTTTGGCCACACCACGATGGCCCAGCTCAACCCTTTGGGGAGTTTTTGTGGCTGCAAATCCCAGCTGTTCCCAAAAAAAAAACCCCAAAACCTCAGCAGGAGCAGCGTGAAGCAGATGGGAACATCCCCTCCACACAGAGAGCCGGAGCTCCACTGCCAGCAGGGGGAAATTTAAAAAAAAAAAACAAAAATGAGCAAAAAAAGATGAATTGGAGCTATTCCTGCTGGTTTTAACACACCATTGCATTGAGTCAGGTTTTCCTCAGGGTTTTGGGGGCTCCAGGCTGGGTTTGCACTGGGAATGGGGGGTTTGGCAGCTGGGAGATGTCCCAGGCTGAGTCCCCACCCTGCTGCTCCCTTGTCCCCTCGTCTTCCTGCTGCTCCCAAAACCTGCCTGGTGAGAGGAGGGTCCCTTGGGCCAGGTGCCCACCATCAAGGCACCCTAAATCCCTGGATTCAGCCAAAAAAACATCCCAAACCAGGGTGCAAACCCTCCAACTTCCCCTCACGAACAGAGGCAGCTCCTGCTCCGAATCCTCCCCCGAGGCACCAGGTCCTGCACTGTTTCCACAACACCTTCCCCGCCTCCCCTGCTCTGCCTCCGCTCCTTTCTTTTTACTGCAACAAAACTAATTTTAGTTTTATAGCTGCGAGACCTGGAAAGCACCCAAGCCCTTGAGAGGACAGTTATTTTTATTATTGTTGTCATTATTATTAATTTTGGGTGCTCTTTTTTTTCTTCCTTAACTCGAGCGAGCCGCTTATCCACTGCCCATCTGCCATTCCCATCCTCCAGCTGATTCTTTCGGGCCACTTTTCCCATTCCCAGCCAAAACCAGGCCTGCAAACTCACACCTTGGCTCGGGAGCTGCACCTGCAGCGTGGAGTTTATCCCCTCTCAGTTCCCATTTCCCGGGTGAAGGTTTCACACCCCTCACCCCGCAGCTGCCTCCTGCCTTTCCCAAAATCCAGGGAAAACTCCGTGTTACAGAGTCCAGGCTGCCTTCCCGGGCTGCCAGCCCTGCTGAAGGATGGTGTTTATATTCCTCCACTACACCCTGGCTCCACTCAGCCAAGAGTTTGCGTTTGGATAAAAAGGAGAGGGGGGAAAAAAATCCCCACCAGCCTGGCCCTGTGTGGAGGTCGGGAATGTGGCTGGTCCCACATTGGAGATGTTGTCCCCCATCCCAACCCCAAATGCCATCCTGCTCCCCCAAATCCTGCAGCACCATCCCTGTGCTGGCAGCACCACCAGCAGCCCTCCTCCTCCTCCTCCTCCTCCGCANACCAGCAGCCCTCCTCCTCCTCCTCCTCCTCCTCCTCCTCCTCCTCCTCCTCTTGGGGATGAAGGCACAAGGGATTTTTTTTCCCCTCCTGTTTTACCGGAGAGAAGAGCCAGGACAGGGCACACGGAGTGTTTTCCCTCACGTTGGTTGATGCCCAGGACGTGACACCAATATTCTCCTTCTGTTTATGATTTGCTCTTTCTGGGAGAGGAGCCAAGGGGAGAAAACCCATCAATCCCAGGCAACAAATCGAGCCTGCCCAGGGAATGTGAAAGTCTGCGGGCTCATTTATTTCCCCGCAGAGTAAACAGCAGTGACACTGCTGTAAATGCGAGCGGAGCCAAACCCGGCACAGAGTCCCCCTCTCCCGCAGGATTTCAGCCCCGACCGAGGGCTGGGAGATACTCCCGGGAGAGCCGCGGGGATTTTGGGAGACGCCGAAGCAGGGGATGCTCCTGCCCCGCACGCCCCCGAGTGCCGCGGCTCTGCTGGTGGCCCTGGGGCGGTTCTGTCACCTCCCTGGCGGTGGTGGCGGGGCTCCGGCCCAGCTGCCCGTGGCGGGGGCACGGCAGGTTAATCCAGTTACTTCAGATTATCCCGAGTTTTAAGAAGAACAGCCCCGGGGGGCTGCAGGAACGAGACGATGGCAAATGGGGGCACAAGCCAGAGGGAGGCAGAGCCACGCACACAAACCACTGCCGGTGTTTCTGTGTCCCCCAAACCCCGGGGTCTGGGGTGGTTGAACCTCCTCCAGCAGTGCAGGGTGGTCACAAAACCCCAAAGCTACAGAGAGAAGGGCTCAGCTCCCACCCTGGGGCAGCACAGGGCACCTGACGCACCCCGAACCTGTAATGCACCCCAAAACACACCCCGAGTGTGCAGCACACCCCAGAACACACCCCGGGTGTGCAGCACAGCCCAAAACACACCCCGGGTGTGCAGAACACCCCAAAACACACCCCGGGTGTGCAGCACACCCCAAAACACACCCTGAGTGTGCAGCACACCCCAGAACACACCCCAAGTGTGCAGCACAGCTCAAAACATATCCTGGATGTGCAGCACATCCCAAAACATATCCTGGGTGTGCAGCACAGCCCAAAACACATTCCAGGTGTGCAGCACAGCTCAAAACACATCCCGAGTGTGCAGGACAACCCAAAACATATTCCAGGTGTGCAGAACACCCCAAAACACACCCCGGGTGTGCAGCACATCCTGTCCAGCACTGGCACTGCTCACAACAACCCCTGGGTGTGCCACACTCCTGTGCCACACAACCCCTGGCATGTGTGGGTCCCTCCATGCCACAGGACACCTGTACTGCACCACCCCCTGTGCAGGTAACACAACCTGTGACACGTGTGACACCTGTGGCACCTGTGACACCTGTGACACCTGTGACAGCGCAGCCCGTGCACGCCGAGGGGCCGGACACGCCCCGCGCACGTCGCACCCCCGCTGTCACCTCAGCAGGGCCACCCGCAGCGGGGACAACACCCTCCAGCACCCGCCACCGCTCCAACCGCAGCGGCTGCGTCTCTAGTCCTGCACCACCAGCGCCACGGCGACGCCGAGGGACGGCGACACCAAGGGACGGTGACACCGAGGGACGGCGACACCGAGGGACGGCGACACCGAGGGACGCGCCAGCGGCTCAGTCTCTCCTCCTCCGGCCTCTCCAACCTCCATCCCGGCCCCCACGCGCCGGGGGTGGCCCCGTCACACGCAGCCGCACTCCTTGGCCGACAGCTCGTTGACGGTGTAGTATCGATTGTAGGCGTCCAGGAAAGACACATCGTCATCGTAAGCCAGCGGCCTGCAGCACGGCCTGGCGCGGATCTTCTCCTTCCGGATCTTTCTGCGGCTCCTCATGCTCTTGAGGGAGAGGTCGTAGCTGCGCACGGCGGCCTCGCAGGTGCCGCTGCAGTAGCGGAACAGGACGGTCTCGTCGGACTCGTAGCCCAGGCCCAGGTCGCTGACGCTGACCTCCAGCTCGCGCAGCTCGCAGGGTTTGTGGCGGGCGCGGGCGCGTTTGCGGCGGCTGCCGGCGGCGCGGGGGAACAGCGGCAGCTCGTGCCCGCCCGAGTTCATGGCCTGGCGGTAACGCTCCACCAGCGCCGAGAGCAGCTGCCGCAGCTCGCCCTCCGTGTAGCTCTCCAGCAAGGCGCTGTCTGCAAGAGGAGGGGATGGGGGTTAGCGGGTGTTTTCCCACCCCACCGCGGGGTGCGAGGGGGTTGTTGGGGCTTGGGGCGGGAGATTTGGCATGGTGAGGATGTTGGGGGGCTTCAGGATGGAGGTGGGTTGGGGTGGGTGGGTAACCTCAGGATGGAGATTCCCTGGGATGGGTAAATGTCCTCCAGGAGGAAGGTTCCTTGGGGTGCATGACTCCCAGCATGGAAGTTCCCTGGGGTAGGTGGACATCCCCCAGGATGGAGATTCCCTGGGGTGGGAGGACATCCCCCAGGATGGGGATTCCCTGGGGTGGGAGGACATCCCCAGGATGGAAATTCCCTGGGGTGGGTGGACATCCCCCAGGACAAAAATTCCTTGGGGTGGGTGAACATCCCCTAGGATGGAGATTCCCTGGGGTGAGTGAACATTCTCCAGGATGGAGATTCCCCTAGGATGGGGAATTTCCTACAGGAAGAAGGTTCCTTGGGGTGCATGACTCCCAGGATGGAGATTCCCAGGAGTGGGTGAACATCCACCTGGATGGAGACCACCTGAAACGGGAGATCCTCCATGGCTGAGGATCTCAGCACCCTCCAGGATGGAGGTGCCTTCAGGGCGGATGGATGATCCCCAGGACTGAAATTGCCTGAGGTGGGAAGGACATCCCCCAGAACGAAAATTCCCTGGAGCGGGTGAATGTCCCCGAGGATGGAGGTCCCTTGGGGCAGGTGGATTTGGGGAAAAGCACCAATAAATTCCATATTTGTTCTGTTTCACTGTGGCCTGGGAGCCCCAAGACCCCGAGGGCTTCCCCCGAGACCCCGGGGCCAGCAGCCAACGCACAAACTGTGCCCAGACCCTGCTGGCACCCCCCACATCCCTTTATCCCAACCCTAAATCCAGGGTGATTCCAGCTCAGCTCCGCAGGAGGCACAGGAAAGACAGAGGAAAGCGTGGTTTGACAGCTTGTCATCCATTTCCAAATTTCCACCCCCCAAAAAAAAACCAAAAATAAAAGAAGCGGTTCCTCTGGTTTGGAATCAAAACAAACACGTGGGGATTTCCAGCCCTCAGGGAGCACCGAGGGGTGAGCAGGGGGGGAGCTGCTGCCGTGCCCTCAACTTCAGCTCCTGTTTGACATTTTCCATTTGTAAAAAATAGCACGGAACTTTAAAAAAAAAAAAAATTACCAGAAAAAGAGCCACTTTGAGAGGGGGAAAAAAATAAAAAAAAGCAGCTTTTTTGCAGCAAATGAAAGCAAGTTCAAAAATGAGCTGTTTGAGTTTCCCTCTGCTGCGCTCACACCGCAGCTTGGTGCCCAGTGCCTCCTGTTCGCCCCGAGCTGGTGTTTGAACCCTCCTAAAGGGGATGTTTGGATGCAGGAGAGGGCAGGGAACGAGCCCACGGGGATTTTTGGGGGTTTTTGGGGATCTGTGGGGTCGGGGGGTGGGGGGGACAGTGACCCCGGGAGGGAGGAGCGGGAGCTTACACTGGGCCAGCAGAGAGCCGTGGCGTTGCAGGGCCCGTGGGGATCTCCGCGGAGCCGCCGGCAGCCAGGAGGAGGAGGAGGAGGAGAAGGAGGAGGAAGAGGAGGAGGAGGAATCCCGTGAGGAAGACGGCGAGGAAGGCGAGGGGCTGAACTCCCGGCTTCCGCTGAACATGTCTCTACAAACTAAAATGGATAACACGGAACTGAGGAGCATCGATGCGATGGCTGCGAACTTCCATACCTTCATCTTAGAGCAAGTCAGAACATTGAGACTCTGCAAAACAGGCAAAACAAAGATCCTTAATGCACACCCCGAGCCCCCCGAGCCCCTTCCCGCCAGCCCTCCCTCCCCACGGATGGGGACCAGGGGATGCTTCATCCCCTGGGATCCCCTTGGCTCCAGCTCCTCCATTCCTGACACCGGCACGGTGCTGGGATGGGGAAACTGAGGCACAAAGGACAGCCCAGGGATGTGCTGGAGCGGGAGACTGGGCGTGGAAATGTGGTTTGAGGCTGGTGGCAGCAATGGGGACGAGGTGACACCGATGGGGATGAGGTGGCAGCAATGGGGACGAGGTGACACCGATGGGGATGAGGTGGCACCAGCGGAGATGAAGTGACACCAGTGAGGACCAGTGTCCCTGTCCTTCCACCTCTTGCCTCCTGTGTTTTATTCCAGCTCCTTGCAAACTCCAAATATTTTTCCTCTTAAAATGAATTTTCCAAGGGGGTACTAAAAAAAAAAAATTTAAAAAAAAAGAAGAAAAGGCGAAAAAAAAAGAAAAAAAAGCGGGAAAAAAATAAAAAAAAAGAAAAAAAAAGAAAAAAAAAGGTGAAAAGGAAAAAAAACCCAGCCCAATCCCAGTCTTATAATATTTACAGGATATTTACCAGATAGAATTTACTGGGGGGAAAAAAATGAGTATTTTAAATTGGAATTTGACAGGTTTGCTTTTATTTTTTTTTTATTTTCATATCGTAGAAAACACCACGCCGGGCTGCGACCGCCCCCTCATCGCCACATCCCCCGATTTTATGGGATGCAGATAATTCCCGGCTCCCCAGCAGGGAATGAGGTACCCTGTAGGTTACAGGATCATTGTCGGACCCGGCCAGAGCCTGAATATTTCCGACGGGGCTGTAAACAATGCCAAGATAGAAAAAGAATAGTTTGGCCTTATAAGGAGGGAAGAGGATGGAAACCCGGCTGGTTCGGAGAGACAGCGCCGGCCTGGACACTGGGAATGGGGTGGGAGCTGGGAGAGGCTGCTGGGAGCACTGGGAGCACTGGGAACACTGGGAACACTGGGAGCACTGGGAGCACTGGGAACACTGGGAGCACTGGGAACACTGGGAACACTGGGAGCACTGGGAGCACTGGGAACACTGGGA
>VZDJ01000014.1:1240314-1255475 GCA_008694505.1 Cyanoderma ruficeps
ACGAGGCGGTGGCAAAAGAAGATTGTTTCAATTTAGCTCCGGGATGCCGAGCTGCAAAAGCCAGCCCCGTTTGGGGTTCTGCGAGGGAGAAGGGATGGGGATGGAGCTGCTCGTGGCATTTCCCGTGCCAGGGTGGTGGCTTTGCTCAGGATGCTCCAGCACAGGAGAACAGCTCTGCACCACGCCTGGCACAGCTTCTCTTCCTCTGGTGTGGGCCTGGTATTTCTGGGCCTGAGAGATTTTTTAGCCTGCTAGCAGCTGCTGACTTTTTCCCCATGAAAAAAATTCCTCAAAAAAGCTTCTTCTCAAAACAATCTCGGCAAACAACTCTCCTTTCTCCAAACAATCTTTCTCCAGGTGGTGTTTTCTGTTTCTCTGGTTTAACCAAGGGGATTAGAAAAGTGTCGTTCCTATTCACCAACCATGTTAAATCTGTATCAGAACACCTTATAAAAGGTAGTAAGAATTAAACAATAAAGCCTTTTTTTCTATGCTCTTTGCCTTCTGAAATATTTAAAGTCTTTCTTTCGTGTCCTACAGCAACACTCTTCTCCAAGTTTCACGGGGACACTCTACTTCAAACCGGCCAAATCCCGGAAAAAATCAGAGTTGGGTGGGATTTCTCCAGTCCAACCCATTCGTGATGGTTCACCTTGACCAGGGTCACCCCGTGGCTGCACTCCTGGGATGCCGAGTGATCCCAGTAAAGCAAACCCACAGCAGTGAAAGAAACCCACAGCAGTGAAAAAACCCACACCAGTAAAAGAAATCCACACCAGTAAAATAGACCCACACCAGTAAAACAAACCCACACCAGTGGAAGAAACCCACACCAGTAAAACAAACCCATACCAGTAAAATAACCTCATACCAGTGAAAGAAACCCACACCAGTAAAACAGACTCACACCAGTGAAACAACCTCATACCAGTAAAAGAAACCCACACCAGTAAAACAACCCCACACTAGTGAAACAGACCCACACCAGTAAAACAGACCCACACCAGTAAAATAGACCCACACCAGTAAAACAACCCCACATTAGTGAAACAACCCCACACCAGTAAAACAAACCCATACCAGTAAAAAAGACCCACACCAGTAAAATAGACCCACACCAGTGAAATAGACCCACACCAGTAAAACAACCCCACAATAGTAAAACAAACCCACACCAGTAAAACAACCCCACACCAGTGAAACCCTCACCAGTCCCACACCCCTCCCCTCCTGCTGGGAACCCCCCCAGGGCCTCCTCCCCTCACCATCCCCCTGGAGCTGAGGCTCAGCCCTGCTGGGCACCCAGAGCTGCTCCACGGGCAGGGGGGTCCCCCAGAGGCAGCTGCCAGCCCTTTGTGCCCCCAAACCCCCCCTGGGGGGGCATGACCCGGCTCAGCACGACAGGATGGGGAGAAGGCAGAGCTCTGAATGCCACCCCACCCTGGGGACAGCCAAGGTGACACCTGCTCTGGTCACACCGTTGGGCTGGGCTGCGTTTAGGGCTCGTGACCTCCAAAAGGGGATATGGCAAACCTTACATCCATCCCCGCAGATCCCCCCCAAAGGTGCCAATCAACCCCAAAACGCATCCCGGAGCCCCCACACAGCCCGAGGGGGATCCAGGAGGGGATGGAAGAGCACGATGTGATTCGTGGCAGTGCCGTGGGAGGGCACCCAGTGCCACCACAGCCGGGCCCGGCGCCACCCGCACCCAGGGGTGCCCACCCCTCCCCGTGCCTCAGTGTCCCCCCGGCTGTGCCACGGCAAACCGGACCCGCTCCTTTTATTTCCAGCCCAACCGCGAGGCCTGGAAGGTGCCGAAAAGCCGGGAGGAGCCTGGCCCCGGTGCCGCATCCCGCTGTGAAGTCGCCGCAGGCACGCACGGGCCGCGGGCAGAGCGGCGGGGCCGGCGCGGCATTCCCGGGATGCGCCAAACAACCTCCCGTGCTCCTTCCTCCGGGCTGGAGCGGGGCTGAGCCGCCCCTCCGACACCCAGAGCCGCTTAAAAATTCGGGATGTAGGAACGGGAAAGTGTAATCCTTCCCTCCCAGCCCCGCGGCTGCCGGGGATGGAGGCGCAGGGCGAGCCCGGTGGTGACACCGAGGACATTCACGGCGGGGCACTGTCACAGCGCGGAGCGGATCCGAGGCGCAGCATCTGCAGCCGCCGCAGCAGCGGGCGGATTTGGGTCGGAACCAGAGCGTAAAACGCAAAGCCAAGCGCTCGCACCTCCTAAAATTTGGCACAGAGACGCCCCTTTCCCCGCTCGGTTTCCCCGCCCTGTGCCCGGCAGAGGCTCGGCCGCTTCTCCCACTAAACCCGGGAGCAGCCACGAGCAGGAGAGGATGGATTTGGGATCCACTGGGATCCCGCCTTTAGATCCGGGATCCCAGCGCACAGCCAGGACTCGCACGGCGCTTCCGAGAGGCACCAGCCGGTTCTCCCGCCGGGATAACCGTGCCCTCCGCCCGGCGCCTGGCCGCGGCTCCCGGAGCAAGGGACGGGATTTAAATCAGCGCTGGCTACAAGCTACCATATATGTGCAATAAAGACACCCGAGGTCTGCCTTGTTTTGTTAAAGCCTTCCTAGAGAGACACCGCGGCGAGAGGGGGAAATTCCCTCCCTGGAGGATGGGGGGAAATTCACTCCCCCAGCCCCGGCGGAGCCCTGGACATGGTCAGCGCTGCGGCGCGGCCGGAGCTGGGGGAAGGTGACGGGGCTGGAGATGCCGGCTGGAGATCCTTCCGTTCCTTAAACTAATATTTAGACAGGAGCCATCTCCTCCCCTCCCGCGAGCCGTCCCGCGCCGTGTTTGTGTTCCTGCGTGGCGGGACGAGCTCCAAGTATGAAGCAAAGCCCTGAGGCGGCCGCACAGGCCGCCCCGAGCCCGGCACGGCGCCGGGTCCCGCCGCTCTCCCCACATCCCCGGGGGACCCCCAAGGCTCCGGTTCTGCCCCGTTCGGAGGCGGCAGCATCCAGCGGGCGGCGGGGAATAAACAGCGGCCAAGCCCCGGGGTTGAGACCGAGCGCGGCGCGGGGGGAAGAGGCTTCACCGGGACCCCCGGAGGCGCTGCCGGTGCCGGGGCAGGAGCGTCCCGGGCCGGGCAGGTGCCCGGGGCCGGCGCTGCCGAGCTGGAGCCGCCCGCAGCGCTTACCTGGACGCCGGGCCGGTGCCGGTGCTCAGCGCTCAGCGGCGGCTCCGCGCCGGGGCCGGGGCACGCGTGGGGCCGGGGGTCGCCATGGGCGAGCGGAGCGGGGCTGGCGCGGGTCTGGCTCGGCTGGAGCGCGGCGGGGGGAGCTCGGCCACCGCCTCCTCCCGCTCCGGGCGGCGGGTTTGGAGCCGGCCGGTTCCCCCGCCCCGCTCGGTCCCGAACCGGGCTGCGCTCCGGTGCCGCTGCCGGTGCCGCTGCCGGTGGCCGTCTCGCCCCGGTGCCTCCCGGTGTCGATCCCGCAGCCAGGCGAGTCCGCGGCTCCCCCGGAGGAGGCACCGGCTGCTTCTCGCAGCGGAGCCGACGGGGCCGCCCGGCCCCGCCCCGGTCCCTCCCGGTGCCGCCCCGGTCCCTCCCGGTGCCGGTCCCGCCCCGCCCGGGCTCAGCCAGACGCGCCGGCGCTGCCCCGGTGCTACCAGCCCCGAGCCCCGGTTCTACCCACGGCATCGCCCCGTTCCCCCGGTTTGCCACCCTCGGCGCTGCCCTTGGACCCGGTGCCCTCCGCGGGAAAGGACCAGCCCGGGCCCGGTGCCCAAATCTCCCCTGGCGGCGGCGCCCGACGCCCCCGGGCGTGGCGCATCCCGTCCAGGTTTATTGGGGGCGTTTTTAAGGCGGTCTGGGCAGGGCAGGGCGCAGTCACCTCCAGGTTTCCACCGGGGCTTTCCCCACACGGGTGTCACGGAGGGAGGACGCGGGGAGGGCGGCAGGATCACAGCCCGGCCCGGGACGGGCGGGATGGAGATCGATGCCAACCGGGACAGGCTGCGGGGCAGAGTCGTCTGGGGATGAGCTTTGCTTTCGCGCTCTCTGCGTAAGAACCAAATTGCTCGGTTGGATCAATGAAACCGACGAGTTGCTTAAGTTTGGGAAAGGCCTCTCAGATCATCGGGTTCAGCCATTCCCTCCTCCCGTGTCCCCAGGGGCCTCTTCTGCACATCCTTTCCATCCCTCCCTGGTGACCCCACTGCCGCCCTGGGCGGGACAACCCTCCCAGTGGAGAAATGGCCTTTAAGGCCCTTTCCAACCCAAACCATTCCAGGATTTCACGGGAAGGGCTGAGGAGAGGCAGGACACCAGGAGGTTCATGGAGCTGCTGATCCTGCAGGGTCTCCCATGGTTTTGGCTCCTCTCCTCGCTCTCCCATCCAAGCGCAGCTTCACCCGCTTGGAAATCAGGACGGGGCTTTGCAAAGTGAGTGCTGGAGATGCTGAAGAGACTCCCTCCCAAAAAAAAAAGGGCAAATCCAGCTTTGAGAGGGGTGTAGGAATAAAGCCAGGCTGGCACAGACCTGCTCGGGCACATTTCCAGAGGCTGCTCCTGGCACGGGGGTGCTCAGGGGAGTCAGTGGCTGTGGGAAACAGAGGGATCAGAGTTTAGAGAGGGGAGACTTAGCGCTGCCTACACGGCTGGCTCCTTCCTTCTCCCATCTCTTGGCTGTTTGTTTTTGCAAGTATTAATATGCTGGGACTGTTTCCTTTAGCACATGTCGGGGCTGGAGGGGTTCACTGGGGGCTCTGGGATCCCGGTGACCTCGGCCCATGGGGACACCTTCCCAGGAGTGCTCCAGGGAACCTGACCCACGGCTGCTCCAGCTCCCCACAGCCCCGACAGGAGCCAAAAAACCCCCGGCCCGAGCTCCAGGGTGCTGCTGGTGGGGCGGGCAGCAGCGCTGGGTGCTGTGGCTTTTCTCTCTGGCGTGAGGAGGGTTCACCTGGACGTGTCCAGCTGCTGCAGGACCCCCCTCCCGCTCCTCAACCCTCAGGAGGCAGCAGCTGTCCTGCCAAAAAATCCCCCGGTAGCTGCTAAACAAACAACTTAATGCAAAGCAGCCTCGGCGGAGAAGGAGCGAACGTGCCCAAGGAAGCGTCGAAGCCATTACGGAGCCGCAGCAAAGGCAGCGCAGCCTGGTACAATTTGCATCTTTTGTTTTAATTAACGTTTCGCTAATGACGGTGCGTGTAACAAGGCTGGTGATAGGCAGCTTCCATCTCTCCCCCGGTGTTTGCTCGGAGCCCAGAATGTCAGCCTGCCTGGTTGTCAGGGTGGGATTGTTGGGATTGTCCTGGCTCCACCATCCCTGTGGGATCCCCGGGGGATATTCCACCATCCCCACACCTCACCCCGCTGCTCTCTCTCGCTGGGTTGGTGTCAGCACCAAAAATCCCAAAATGCAGAGTGTAACTGGGAGCCTCTGGCTCGCAGAGGAGGTTTGGGAGCCGCTCCTGTTTGGCTTGGCTGCCTCCCCTTGACCAGTCAAGCCACCCTCGATCCGCTCGGATTTAAAGCGTCTCCAGGCTGGATGTTTGCAGGCTGATCCTGGAGATTCCCCTTGGTTCTCCCCGTGTGTTTTCTGCTCTCAGCCCGGGCACCGGGTGCAGTCACATCTCAGACAAGTTCCTTGTGCAGCACCCTGAAAACCCCCCCCAAAAAATCCCTGGATTCCTGCGGTCCTGGCACAGGGAGGGACGTGCTGCAGGCTGGTGGGACCCAAAGAAAAGGGGGATGGACACGGGATCCAGAGGGAATGTTGGGAACCACCGCTGGAAATGGGGTGAGAAATTGGAGCCAGGTGGAAAATCCGTGGTGCGGAATGTCACACACCAAACCCACGAGGAACAAGTGTCCATGAACACCCAGGGGGGGAAAAACCTAAGCAATTAAGTCATTTGAAATGTCAAATAGCCCGTGGACCCCACATTTGGACATGACAGATGAACCAAAACATAGGCATTAAAAATTCCTGAAAACTAACAAAGGAACTATGATTAATTTCCCCCTGTTCCAGGGCAATCGCATTATATACACACAAAGGAGTCATAAAAATTCCAGGATGACGGAACAAAATCCTTCCAGAGCTCCACAGATAAAATACAACCATACTGGAGGGAGCTGCAATGGTCCAGGGAAGGAGCACGCCTGGGGTGGCTCCTAAAATATCCCTTTGGAGAAAAGACTTTTCCCAGAGGATGCAGCTCCGAGGTGACACCTGCTGAAAGCGCTGCTGGACGCGGGATGTCGTGTCCCAGCTGGACGTGGGGACAAATCCTTGAGGTCCCTGCGAAGAGCCACACGTGGGATGAGCTGGGCTTTGTGAAACCCCGAGGAGTTTGGGGTGCGGGCGCATCGTCGTCAGAGGAACAAACAAGGAAAGTGCAAGACTGGGCAGGAAGGAGAGGCAGGGAAAGGAAAAAAGGATCAAGATCCTTCTGTGCCAATTTCAAACTCCTGTTGGGTCCCAAGGGCCGGAACCGAGCGTTTAGGAGCGAGAGAAAACGAAGGGATAAAGTCAAATCGCTGCAGTCCAAGAGGCAGGAGGCTTCCTTCAGCTCAGAGGAAGATATTCCAAACCAAAACCACAAAGAAAATATCATTAGAGGAGGCCGCAGCGCTGCTCGGTGACTTGTTCATTGGCTTTTTGTGGGATGTTTTTCATCAAATCCGGCTGCGGAGTCTGCAGAATTAATTAAGGAGCGGGGCTGAGCGGTGCCGGGGGCTCAGGGGGGTTTAGGGGCTGCCCTAAAAATCCCCAGGGAGCAGCAAAGGCCAAGCCCGGCTGGGATGATCCCCTGGGATCATCAGGCAGGGATATCGGCATCCCAACATCCCAACATCTCCAGGAATGCTGCATCCCGAGGAATCCCATCCTGGCTGGGAGCTGCAGCCCGGCCTGAGGCTGCTCATTATTCACTCCCCTCTGCTCGGCAGCCCCGAGCGCTGACCCGGCTCCGGGGGGGGGAAATGGGGATGTCATTCCCACATCCTAATGGGCCGTGAAACTCCAGCGCGCTCGGGGACACCCGGAGCCCTGTGTGGGAAAAGCCGGGGAATTAAAAAAAAACAAAAAAAAAAAAACCCAAAAAAAANATATATATATATTTATATGGGGATGGTGGCAAAACGGTGCGAAATGCCAAAAAAAAGAGCAAAGAGAGTGTCCCCGCGCTGTCCCCGTGTCCCCGCCTGGCCCTGGCAGGTGACGGCAGCAGCTCTGCCTCGCTCTTTCCCCATTCCAAAGCCCGATTTTCCAGGCAGGAGAGGTGTGCCGGGCGAGAGCCATGGCAACTCTGACACAGAGCGTCAACAAAAATCTGCTCAATAAAGACTTTCTCCTTGAAATCCCCGGGGGATGGGGGAGGCTCCGGGCCGGCTCTGCCGGCCATAAAAAAAAAAAAGGCTTTAAATNTCGGTGGATACTGAAGAGGAGCTGAGGGGAGACCCTGCTCCAGCTCAGCCACATCCCAGCCTGAGGGAGCAGGAGCAAAATCCGGGATAACACAAATCCGTGGATGTGCCATTCCCTGCCCTTGAGCTGCCTCAGCCCCTCCACACCAGCTAAAAACAGCTGGATCTTGGAACCCAGCCTGGATAGGTGGGAGAGGGACACCTTGGATTAATCCTATTTTATTTTTTTTTTGACGTACATCTTGAAAAAAAAAAATTATTTTCAACCCAAATCCAGTGGTTTCCAAAAAAAGCTCTTTTTTTTTTTTTTCCCCTCCTTTGATAATGGAAAAATTCAGCTCGGAGGCGGCTGTCTGAGCTGGATGGGAAATTCTCCTGTGGGGGAAGAGTCCTCCACCTTCCTCCCAGCAAAGACAACCCTCCCGCCTCGCCACTCAGCGGGGACTCAATTACACAGATGAGGCTGGCCCAGCTAAAAGAAGAGTTTGATACGAAATTGGGAACCTGCCAAAAAAAAAAAAAAAAAATTCCTAATTGAAAGTGGTTCCTGCCATGGGGGGTCGGTGCCCGGCGACCCCTCCTCTGTCACCGCGAGTTACGAGCTGAGGCAGAGCAAATCTCATCCTATTTTTTATTTTTTCTTTTTTAAATTCCCTTTTCCTCCTGGCTGGGCTGAGCCCTGGGCACGCTCTGGGATGCAGGAGATGCAGGAGAGAGGCGGCTCTGCCTTTTCCCACATCCATCCCTTCTCCCTGGAGCCACACGCTGGATTTATGGACAGATCCAAAGTTCAAGCTCTAATAAACCGAGTCCCCGAAAGCAAAGCCGAGGCGGAGGAACAGATGGGATTTCCAGCTGCGCCTCCTCCCTGTGCCCTCACCCCCACGGGATGTTCGGACAGGACGGGCACACGAAGATTTTGGGGGCACAAGAGCCGCGGGGGGGGCTGAGAGAACAGGAGCTCCGTCACATCGCCGGTGCTTCCCACACACCTGAGATTTCTCCCGCTCCCACCTGAGCTTCCGAACCCCCCAAAATCCCGGGGGGTTTGCCCAGGGCTGTGCCCCGGAGCTTCCGAACCCCCCAAAATCCCGGGGGGTTTGCCCAGGGCTGTGCCCCGGAGCTTCTGAACCCCCCAAAATCCCGGGGGGTTTGCCCTGGAGCTGTCACAGCCCCCGTGCAGCCTCCTGCCTGCCGCCGGGGGATCTCGGCAGGGTCCTTTCACACCTCCCCGGGCGTTAAGGTCACGCACCAGATGTTCCCCGGCAGATCCAAGGACGTTTTACACGGGATTTCAGCGGCCAAATCGCTTTGATTTTCCCTGAGGCCAGGGATCCTTGTTCTTGGAGGGCCAAATCCCTTTCATTTTCCCTGAGGCCAGGGATCCTTGTTCTTGGAGCGGCGTCTGGCCGGGGAAGGGAGAAACGCTGATGCACGAGGAGTGAGATCCGTGAGATCCAGAGCAGAGCCGGATTCCCGAGGTGTTTTCCAAAATAAACTCTGGCTCCGGGAAGAGCGCTGACCCTCAGGACACTGAGCTGACCCCCAGGACACTGCACTGACCCCCAGGACACTGCACTGACCCCCAGATGCCCAAATTCCTCCCCGGCAGAGCAGGGATGCTCAGAGGGTCATCTGAGCTTTCTGGATTCCACAAGGAATGTCCCGGCTCCCGGCTCCCACCAGGAACAATCCTTGTTCTCCCACCCCCAACCCTCAGGGATCCTTTTCCAGCCTCATCCCCGTGCTGCAACCACAACAAAACAGGGACAGGACGGATCTGTGACCCACAGGCACATCCAGGGGAGAAGAACTTCAGGTGATTTCCCGGGGAATTGATGAATTGATGTCCTTCCTCCTGGCAAAGCAGGGTGGGAGGACTCACCTGCCCCGGAGGGCTCAGCCCAGGAGCTCTGTTCACTCCTCCCTCTCCATCACATTCCAGGGCAGGTAAAATCCTTCCAAAGCCTGGGCTCTGAGCGTGGCCATCCCACCCTCTGGAGCCATCCTGCGACTGCAGCTGAAGGTTTGCAGCTGGAGCTGCCGGCACAGTCCGGCTCCCGACTGCTGCCAGTGCCGGGAGAGCTGCTGGGGCTTCACTTCAAAGCTTTTATTTAAAAAAAAACAAACCAACAACCCTCTGCCACGGAAATGGGGATGCCTGGAACTTCCAGATGCCTGGCAGGGCTGCAGATAAAAATATTTGGATCGTTTGGCTGGCTGGGGGTGTGAGGGAAGTCATGGATATTGTGGCAACATGTGGAAGCAGCAGAGCAGAGCCTTGCGCAGGGGCAGGTTTTGCACCAGAGGGGTGGGAAGGAGTTGGGGAGAAGCACCCGGAGCATCAGGATGGAGAATCAGGGATATCTTCCACCGTCCCAGGTTGCTCCAAGCCCCATCCAAGCTGGCCTTGGACATTTGCAGGGATTCAGGGGCAGCAGCAGCTGCTCTGGGCACCCTGTGCCGGGGCCTCGCTGTGAAAAGCTTCTTCCTCAGGTCCAACATCAGCTCCTTTGGCTCCTGCCCGCCCTCGGAGCCCAGGGACGGGCTGCAGCCAGTCCACAGCACACAATGGATCCCCTGAAATCCCGCACAGGAGCCGAGCCAAAGCCACCTGCCCCCGGGCCAGGAGCGGCAGGAGCTGTTATCTCCCTCCTGAATGTGCCTCTGTTCCCGGCGCTGCCCCCCCTGGGGCCCGGGGGCCGGGCACAGCGACCGGGGCACAGCGACCGGGGCACAGCGACCGGGGCACAGCGACCCCGGCACAGCCACCCCGGCACAGCGACCGGGGCACAGCGACCCCGGCACAGCCACCCCGGCACAGCCACCCCGGCACAGCCACCCCGGCACAGCCAGCCCTGCCCCGGCCCGGACCGGGAACGCACCCCGATCCTGCCCCGGGATTGTGGGGATGGCCGGGGGGATACTGGGAGCACTGGGACAGCACACTGGGGGAACTGGGGCAGCACTGGGGCAGCACTGGGAGAACTGGGGCAACACTGGGGCAGCACTGGGAGAGCACTGGGATCACTGGGGCATCACTGGGGGAACTGGGGCAGCAGTGGGAGCACTGGGGCTGCAGCAGGGACAGGTGAACATCCCCAGGGTCACCTTTGGAAGGGATTTCCCCTCCTGATTCACCCTCTGGACACGACGTTTTAATTAAATAATCTCCATTTTAATCCACACATTTGCATTGAAAAGGATCCACCCAGGAAGGGAACTGAGCAGGGAAAGTGTTGGTTTGTTTTTGGGTTTTTTTTTTCCACATTTATATTTCAATAATAAAAAAAGGGGGATTTAAGATCCAGCCTTTTCCATCCCTCTGAGCTGGCATCCACCTCCCTCTCCTGCCGGGCAACCCTGCACACCAACTCCCCAGCCAATAAATCCTCTTCCTCATTAAACATTGCGGGGTCTCAATTAATTAAATGAGCACAACAACCACAGTCCCTTCAGCAATTAGAGAAGTGGCTGAGTAATTAGATGGAATGTTAATTCAATTTCCAGGAGAGGAGGGTAAGGGGGTGGGGTTGGGGGGGGGAAGAAAAAGAAAAGGAAAAAGGAGGAACAAATGAGATTACGTTCGATGAGAGGGAAATCAAAAGTCACTTAATCACGGGGCAATTAAAGTTCCTCAAATGATGCAGCTGGAAAATAAACCCTGGAAGGGCAGGACCAGCGGTGTGCGTGTTGGCGTTATAAATATCGTGAGCCAAATCGTAATAATCAAAAAAATCAAATTTATTTTCGCCTATCAGCGAGTACAGAAACAATTAAACCTAAAGCCACAATAAAGAACAATTCGATCGAATTGGGGGGGTGAAATGTGAGACAGGTCCCCACCGTGTCTCCCCTTCGTTCCCCCCCCAAATCCCAGCACCGAAGTCCAGTTTTATACTTTTTATTTTCCCCGGGGCAGGATTTTTTCCTTGTCCAGTGGTTGGGGTGTTGATATTCATTGGCCCCTATTGGAATTCTTATTTTCTTCCCGAGTGGACTTCAAGAAAGAACATAACGGCGTCGGAGTGTTGGCTGTAGATCACACTCAGGTTCTGAGAGGGGTTTTTCAGGCAAACACAAGGAATGTCCATTGGAGAGTCAAACCCGGATCACATTCAGGTTTTGAGTGGGGTTTTTCAGGCAGACAGAAGGAATGTCCATTGGAGAGTCAAACCCGGATCACACTCAGGTTCTCAGTGGGGTTTTCCAGGCAAACACAAGGAATGTTCATTGGAGAGTCAAACCCGTCTCTGGGCAGATGATCCGACCATCAAACACGTTGGTTCAGTCGAGTCTCCCTCATTCAAGCGCTGATAACTCCAGATCTCTCCCCCTCAGCTCTGTCTCTCCCTCCTGTGACTCTCGGCAATGATTCTCTTCTTGCCCGTAATTCCTTTATTTCTTCAGCACAAATTAACACGCAGAGTTTATTCACAACGCTGGGAATGGATCCTCACCCAGGTAAAACCCACGCGGGGACGGATTTCTGCGACACCCGGCCTGGCCTGGCCTTGCCTTTCCCCTTCATTAAGGAACCAGAGAAGGATTTTACCGCTCCGGCAGCGGCTCCCTGCAGATAATGCTCTTATCGGCCTCGCTCAGCCCGGGGAGATCAGCCCTGCCCGGCCGGGAGGGGAGCAGCTCCCTCCTGCAGCCCGGGGAGAGCCGGGCTGGCATGGCCGGGCAGGGAAATGCGGGGTCACCCAGCGGTGCCAGGCTGCCCGCAGCGCACCCCGCCTGCCACCGGCCCTCCGGAAGGGCTGTCTCCTCGCTGAGGGGTTTTTAGGTTCCTTTCTGGTTTAAATGTAGTTTTTTTAGGTCCCTCTCTGGTTTAAATGTGGTTTTTTAGGTCCCTCTCTGGTTTAGATGTGGTTTTTTAGGTCCCTTTCTGGTTTAAATGTGGTTTTTTAGGTCCCTTTCTGGTTTAAATGTGGATTTTTAGGTCCCTCTCTGGTTTAAATGTGGCTCTCCAGGTGTTTGGAGCATCAACAGGTACCAGGTTTCACCCTGCTGTGAACGGGGTGCCCAGAGCTCACCCGAGGGTTTCCCGCTGAGATCACAGAAAATTCCCTTTTTTGGGCATAAAACGGGGGCAAAGGGGAGGAATTCCCACTCCACACTGTGGGGGCTCCCCCAAAATCTTTTGGGACCGGAGCCCCCCAACCCTTTTCCCTTTCCCAGACCCGCCTTTGGGGCGGTGGGCTCCACATTCCCAAACCCTGCGCCGTGCCCGGGGGTGGCTGCCAGGTTTGTTTTTTTTTTTGGGCACCACGAACTCAGCCGGCGGTGGCCTCCTGCCCGATCCCAGCCCGCGGCGGGCTCCGGAGATAAAGGCAGGTTTTGTTGGGATTAATTAGCGCCGGCGTGGCAGAGCCGCCGCCTGCCAAGGGCTGACAGGCGGTTTAATTAATCCGCTCAGCGCTGTCACTCGGAGACGGCAGGGGACGAGCAAAGGGGGGGAGCCCCGGAGAGGAGCGGGGAGCTCCGGCAGCGAGGAAAAGCCGGTGGGGACAAGGATGGAGGGAGATTTTTGCTCCCCGATGATGTTTTTTTTTTCCCTCCCTTTTCCTCTGGCATCAAACCTCCTCCTGGTTCCGGAGCGACGCTGATCTTCAAACGCGAATTCTCCTCAACCTCTCCAGCATGGAAAAAAAACCTAAAAAAACCCCACCTTTGGGAGCGTGGCAGGGGTTTGGGGAAGGTGAAACAGGGAAGGCAGAGCCCCCCGCAGCGCTTTGGGGAAGGGGCAGAAGCTTTGCCAGCACCGCAAATCTGATTTTATTCCAGCCGAGGCGTGTGAAATGAGGCGGAGCAGGAGCCTGGTGCGAGCAAAATAAATAAATAAAAACCAAAAAAACCCCCCAACGAAACGAATTCCACTCCCCACAACTCACTGGCTTTTAATTAGGATGTGCTGCCTTCACAGCGATCCAGGAGGGGGGAGAAAACAAAAAAAATAATAAATCCTGATTTCCCAACCGAACACCCGGGTTGGGATGTCCCAAAGCTGGAAGCGAGTGGAGGTGGCGGGAGCTCGGAGCACTGGGCTTGGGGACAGTGAGACCTCTCCAGGTGTCCCCAGATGTTTCCAGGTGTCCCCAGATGTTCCCAGATGTTCCCAGGTGTTCCCAGGTGTTTTCCAGCTGGGGCCGTGGCACGGGCAGGGCTGGCAGCTCCCGGTGCCAGCGGGGGCAGGTGTGCAGGAAGGATTGTTGGCTGTGACAGGCACGGGCTCGTCCGAGGGAGAAAAGAGCATCGGGAGAGCTGGGAATGAGCCTCGGGGCGGGGAAGGAAAAATCAGGGAGGGCTGAGCAGCAGTCGGGAAAAATAAGGGGAAAACTGGGATGGATGGACGGAGAGAAAATGGGAATGAAATGTAGAAGGAGTTGGGGTTTTAGCCTGGAAACCAGCGAGGAGTGAGGAGGAGGAGGATGATGGAGCCCTCCCCATCCCCTCCCTGGCTCCACAAATCCCTCCCCTGCAAATCCCAGCCCGGGGGACAGCGACAGCCAGACCTCTGTCCCTCCAGGTCTCTTATTTCCACACCCCAAAATCCCACCTGGATTTGGCGGGTTGCTGTCAGGAAGGAAGCTGCCTCTGGAAGAGGGAGTCCCAGTCCCTCCCAAAATCTCCCTTCGCTGGGTGCTGCCCAAATTTCAGGCACCCCAATAAAACCAGGCAGGAAGCAGCACGAGCAGACACAATGTCGGGGATTAGGCGGATTAATTAAAACGAACGAGCGCATAATGAAGCCAATCATTATGAATTATTTCTTTATAATAAATGAGCTGTGGATGTGTTAAATGGGGCTCAGGAGGCCTCCAGGCTGGGCTGTTCCTTCCCGGGAATAAGGGAGAGGCCTGGATCCCTCCCAAGCCCTGTCCAGCAGTGGGATCATCCCCAGGGACGTGGCAGGGAAGGTGAACCATGGGATGAGGAGCTCAGGGTTCCTGGAAGTGTCCAAAGCCATGTTGGAGCAAAAAATGAATATTTTTTTGCTTTTTTCCTAGTGGCAAAGCTATCCTGGCTGTGCAGAATTCCCACAGGGATCCCAATCCCCTTCTCCCTGGGCCGCTCCCATGGCCCAGGGCAGGACAGAGAAAAATTCACCAATTTCTCAATAATTTTGTCCTTGGGGGGTAAAATTCACCATTTTCTGAAGAGTTTTGGCCCATCCTTTGGGGGGTAAAATTCACCATTTCCTCAAGAGTTTTGCCCCATCCTTGGGGGATAAAATTCACCATTTTCTCAAGAATTTTGCCCCATCTTCGGGGGATAAAATTCACCATTTCCTCAAGAGTTTTGCCCCATCTTTCAGGGATAAAATTCACCATTTCCTCAAGATTTTTGCCCCATCTTTGGGGGATAAAATTCACCATTTCCTCAAGAGTTTTGTCCCGTCTTTCAGGGATAAAATTCACCATTTCCTCAAGAGTTTTGTCCCATCCTCGGGGGGTTTCTGCAGGGGTTGCACAATCCCTGCCCCGCGGGATGCTGCTGCCCTTCACTGTTTATTTGCTCAGCAGCAATTAGAGCAGCGTAATTACAATCAAGCTCCGGGTTTACACAAAGAAAAAAAAAATCACTTTGGCTTCTGGGCGCCCCGGCTCCGCCAGCCACGTGCCAAGAAAAACCTCGGGAAAGGAGGCAAAAAATAAAAACTCGGGAAGGGAGGCAAAAAAAACTCGGGAGAGCAAAAAAAACCTCGGGAAGGGAGGTAAAAAAACCCTCCGGGAGCGAAAATAAAATAAAATAAAATAAAATAA